>CM032440.1:11956938-12556938 GCA_019049465.1 Dryas iulia moderata | reverse complement strand
ATATTAAGTTAATTTGAAAAATCCTAGTGTTAAGACCCTCCGTTATCCAATTACTGGCAAAAAATGAGAGATTGCGAATAACGAAATTTAACGTCCTGCTTTATCTTCATCAGTGAAGTGTGAAGAAATAAAAATAATTTCCCCAATTGGGATGTGAACCCACGATCAATGGTTGTAAATTGTGGCGTTAACAGTTCCACACCGTCTTACTTGAGTAAGATGTCCTCGATAAGAATAATTGCAGACAATAGTAACTATAAACAGTAAACTAATTTTATTGTAACGCTTATATTTTTCTGGAACAGGCATTGCGTTACAGAAATGGAGTACAATTTGTATAACTATAATTAATAGGTGATATTTTAGCAAAATGTATACAAAAAAATATCCAATATTTTATACATTTTATTTAACGTTTAGGGCCCGTTTGGACGTTTTATATGAATCCTGTTGCGTTTCAAATTTTTAAGCATCATGTAGAAATATTTTTCAAGATTTATTCATTTTTATATTTTCTTACCATTTTTATTATAAAATTGCTTAAACACTTATTCATTGTTTCACAGAAATGTAATCTCAGTCACAAAATCAATAGAAGGAAAAGCTGTCAGCCCTCGAGGGCGTATCGAAGGCACTTTGTTTGATAGGGATTCAATCATTCAAGTAAATGCACCCTTGAGAGCGTGTGGGCGTTTGTGGGACGTGTTTAAGCGATTACGAGGAAATATTTTATATTTGCTATTAGTAGGTAGTATTTGTTTTTATTTTTTGTTAACTTTATTAAATCAGAAATATCAAGAAAACTATTTTGTAACAATAATAAGGGCAAATACAATAAACCACTATTAAGCCATGTAAATTAATGGAAGTGAAAAAAATCCTATTTTTTTTATTACAGAGAAAACGTAGCGTCGGTACACTTCTCCGTTCACGTTCTGTCATCTCTACTCGAATTCTCGACATTCCATGTTAAGTTATGGACCACAATGAAGGACTTTGTCCTACCCGAGCGGAGAAATAAAAATAATTTAAATGAATTCCTCAAGTGAGAATCGAATCCATAACTATTGCGTGTACACTCGGGACGCTGTCCCAATTCGCCACAGTCGCCTCAATTTTATTCTTAAATTTCGATGATATAAAACGTAAATTATAGTCAGCCAAAAACATAAAAAATCTTATATCAATTCAAAACTAACACTTAAAAATTTTGGTTGTGGGTTCGATTTCCACTTGAGTTCCGTCACTTAGCACTCAATGCCTCCGGATTCGGCGATGCGTGGGGAACGAAGAGTTCCCTCTGCCTACCCTGCTGTGTGCGGGATATAGTATGAAGCTAAAAAATAATTCTTGATTACAGTCAAAAGACGAATTCGAATTAACTCTAAGCTAGAGTATTCGTGTCAAACGCCTGTCGACTGTCGACCGGCAAGCGGCGACCGGCGGGTGTGTTGTGACGCGGTCTAAGGTTGACGTTTAATTTCCTGCCTTCCAGCCTTTCTAGGTCAATGTAAACACTCATATGCAGAGTGTAGCGGCGCGTGTATTCATATGTTTCTAAATGAACTCTTAAGTAAGATTACATTTTTCTTTATAACAATGGGTGCATTGAACGAATGAATGAATACATAAGAATAAGAAAACTGAACGTTTTAGATTCATATCCCAGCCCCAAGCCGATGTAAAACTCTAAACCTATGTTTACATAATTGTAATTTTATAAATGTTCATCTAATAAAGTAAAATATAATCTACGATTAAACGCGATGTCTTGATTTCATGCAAATATTTTAGAAATGTGGAGGAGGTCTGGTTTTGGAAAAAAAACAATTATTTTTACCAAAACCAGACAAAGTTGGGGCAAAATACTTGTAGCTATTAAGACAAGGGTACTGAAGAGAATTTTCTTAATCTTAGCCCAAGCAAACCGTTCCCCACATCGAGATAAGGCACGTGCTCACGTAGGCCGTAGCTTTTAGGTAAAGTGCGTTGGTCGTCACTTTTAAACGAACCAACCGTATCACGCTTTGAGCATACATACGTATATCTGTTAAATAAGTAAGTATATTAGCAATATTGTTTGTTAGATATATGTTTATGGTTAAAAAAAAAATGTAATTGAAATATTAACGTACTTTTAAGGAATGTATAATTTGCTTTTAAAAATCATAAAAAAACAGCTAAGTAGACCGGACCTCACCGCCGTGCTTTGCCTTACTCACCAGAGAGGCGAAACGACACTAAATAATTCAAGATTAATTCTCCAAGTGGGAATCGAATACACCATCAGCCGCGACGTCGTTAGACGCTATTCCAGTCCGAACATTAAATAATTTATTTTTACAAACTATTAAAAAAATGTGAAGGCAATGTTTTAAGGTAGATCTCCTACGGGCTTCCGTCTGCCAAGTATCTTGTGTGTAGATTACTAAAAACATATTTTAGTCAACCAAATAGAAATTTAACTAGACATATATTTTAAAACTAAAAAAAAGAGAAGAAAAAAATATTTTAAAGTACATTCTAAAAAAACACTTGGTGTCGGTTTAAGATATCGCAATACTACGTACTTAAAAATCCAAAAAGTCTTGATCAACTTTAAATAACGAAATATATTTACTTAATAAGTAGGAAGTAGTACGTTCTTGTAAACTTTTAAGTTCAAATGAAAGGTAGCTTTTATGAACGGAAACTGAAACAGATGCTTAAAGCTTAAGAGTGCTCTACTGAAAAAGAAAAATCTTGTTAGGCCAAAGTTTTTACCGTTTTATTACAAGACGAAAGTTGTAAGTATTACATTAAGGGTTTTCGTAAAAGTATAAATTAATTTATAGTTGTTAATGTAAATTTATTATCTAATTATTAAATGATATATAAAAATGGCTAGTCGTGGCCTAGTGGCACAAGAGTGTGACTGTAAACGACTGGTTGTGGGTTCGATTCCCACTCGAGGAGTGGAAATTATATTTCCATTTTCTTCGCTCTGGTGTCGAGGTAAAGCGCGGCGTTAAGTTCCGCCACTTAACACGCAAGCCTCCGAATTCGGCGGAAAGTGGGGAACGGAGTGTCTTAACACTAGGTTCCCTCTGCCTACCCTGCTGTGTGCGGGATATAGCGTGAAGCTATTTATTTTTTTTTTATCTATATATCATTATTAGATATTCTAACGTCAACTGTGAAAGGGCCTATACGTGACAGGTTGTGGATTCCAATCCAAATCGGGGAAATGTTTATTTTCATTATATATTTCCATTTTACATTACGCATTTTTTAGGACAAAACGCAGTCTCGCAAACTCGTACTTTAATTTGCAATGTTCGGATTTTGGACAGAAAATGGGAAACGGAGAGTCTTGTCCTAGGTTCTCCCTGAATGCTCTGTAATGCAGGAAATACAGGCTTTTTAGAACTTTTCAATATTCAGAGTTTTACGATGGCTATATTCTTATGATGTAAGTATTTATTTTACAGAAAACAGTTCAAGAATTTTGATATAAATAGCTTAGTGTTAAGTTTATTAATAACTAACTCAGTACTGTAGGTTTGGGTCCTCTCTCAATGATATAACATAACATTAAATTTAATAAAACACACTCACATAGATTTAGACACTTTTGTGTAAAATAAAGAACACGTTGCTAAGCAACGTTTATTCTACGCATTAACTTACTTACATCTGCTATCAAAAGAGTAGGTACACTAAGTACACGCAATAAAATACAATCCATTAGGAGAGGGTAACAAGTATATTATCTGATCTGTCAATATAACAAATGACGAGATAGTATAGCATGCACATGCAAAGGCAATTTATAATCGTAAAACTAGTTACTAATCCAAGCTGTAACTCCGGAATAGAAGGAAATATTTTCTCCTGCATACTTAAGTAGGCAGATAGAACCTAGTGTTGAGACACTCTATTCTCCATTATTACGAGACATCACGTGTTGAGTGGCGGAACTTAACGCTGTACTTTATCTTATTTTTTCATTAAAGTAGAGGAACGAAAATACTTCAAATATGATAATTCCGCCGAGTTGATGTCGAACCCAGAAGCAATCGCGTTCATAGTCATCTGATTATGAACGAGCATTCCTACTTCGTCATGAAGGCTGTTTTAATACTATTTTACTAGTCGTCGTTAAACTTTAGTTTTATAGGCTGTTAACTACATCTTGCCTCGCGTAGATTTTTGTAACTATTTTATGAAATATACGTTCAAATTTTGTAGAGCAAAGGCAATAACAAATATAGTTTATTTATGTAATGTTACATACATTTTATAAAATTTGCAAAAGTCACTGAACATTTGAGCGCTTTTCCTCATATAGCAAGGTTGTCAGGGTGAACCTAGACATTCGGTTTTTCGCTTTACACCTAAATTTTGGTATCTTGTGTTCATTAACGAAACACTTTATGATACAAGAGTGGAATGAAAATATTTTACATTCATTTCGCCGAGTGAGAAACGGACACACAACCAATCATATATAGTGAGATGGACACCTAGGCATACGCCAAATCGGCAATACAAAATACGATTTGCCAACGACCACCAAGCAAATGTATATATGAAATTTCTAAGAATATCAATCAAAGACTAAAGCACATGTCTACTGGCAGAGTTGAAAGACATAAAGGCGCGTTATCGACGTGACGTAAATCTTTAGTTGATGATATGTCATGTTAAGAGATGTTTAACGACGCCGCGTCGCGTTTGTAACATATTTGAAATAGCTAATTGTAAAACATGGTACAAGGTTCAAATTTGAAGCCATAAAATGTTTAAAATATAGTCCTAATTTCGTTATGGTTATACGAAATAGAGGTTTTGTCCAATTATTCTGCAATTATAGCTTAAACATAAAGTAAACTATCTTTATGTCTGAATGAAGAATAGAATACATTTCTTTTCGCACTTCCAGACCCAAAAAAAAATTACTTTCTCTCATACTCATAACTTGATTAAAAGGGGTTTCTATAAGAAACAATTAACCTCTGTCATCAATATTGATAACTTTGCATTGTTTTTTAATCATAATGTGCATAAAGAATATAAACTTAAATACGATACATTAGAGAGAGAAAAAATCACAACCCTTTTGTATATTAAAAATTAAATACTTATTATTACCAAAAAATCAACTACGTATAAACAATTATATAACTAACATACTAGAATACACAGGAATGCACACACATTCGCAACGATTGCGTAAAGGACAGGTATTGAGTATTGACTCAAATGATTGGGAGTGAATGGAATTCCGCAGACGCGTAACACGTCGGTTGCAATTGAAGTGCAGCGCGATGCACCGCTTGCGTAATCTGCCCCGACCTGATCGAGTACATCGGCCGCCGAGTTGAGATGTGGAAATGCTTCAAAAAGTTGATATATTTGTTAGCCCGCTAATATTAGCTTTACTTGTGTCTATCTGTCTCTATATTTCAATGTAACAAAATTCAACTTCAACATTTAACAATTTTTACCCACGTACCTACTGCATTAGACAGCACGAACAGTATTGCCCTTTGAACTAGCCCACGTGTTTAAAATAACAGAAAATATAATTTTGACCTGCATGAAGTGAAAATATATGCCAGTAAGCCTTTTTTTTTATTTGATGAAAGTTATTTTGTTACTATGTTTACTATTTACACCTCTCCACATATTTTATGCTTCTACGGTTCATTTTTACAATTTTACGTACTTTTTACCTAACTTCAGAAAAAGGGAACATTCGTGAGGAAATCTTTCTATAATTTACTAAAACGTCTCTACCCCTGTAGAATATATCATAAGTTCCGTTTTTATTACATACTTTGAATTGGCATTAGGGAGATTAAAATAAAGTTTGTAAAATTTGTAAAAATCGAATAGAGAAAGGAGCTCAGGCAGTGGAGTGTTAATTTATATTCTCCTTCTTCTCCTTAAGTTTACACTGGACTGCAAATCCCAGGCACCACTCCAGGCTCTTATATCCTTGCAAAGCGGTGGGTCCCCACATTGTGAATCCATAAACTTCTAAGAAGACACTTCTCTTAACCAAATAAAATAAAAATAAATAATAAAATAAACACAATAAGTGTTAGAACGTAACAACTGCAAACAAATAGACGATCTGTCAGTCTCGTGTCACGGATAACTGATCGCAGATGTGATTACGACTTGACGGCTTTATCGGAGACGCGATGGTTATGTAAATTGTTATATTTGCCAGTTTATGTCGGGCGCAGTTGTAACAGACGTATGATCTATAGTTTGTAACCTTTTTATATGCGCTGATATCAAAGGAATTAGATTAGACATTACTAAGAGAAACAAAGGAGTTAAGTTCTGCCACTTACCACGCAATGTCTCGATTAATCAGAACAGAATGTCTTGACACTAGATTTTCTCTGACTACCCTGCTATGCGAGAAAAACCCTGAGCCTGTCTTTTTGTATTACTGTAGAGCTTCACTTTTTTATCGCTTGGTAATTATCAGGGAAGCAGAGAATAGTGTTAAGATATTAAAATACTTTGCTACTCTCAGCTAGAAATCAAGATCTTTGTGGTCACACTCATAAGTTGTGTGTCTATTAAGTGTTTAATAACTTATTCTTGCAAACTGATTTTTATAAATCTTAAATAATAATTTTAAATGAATCAAAACAATTATTGAAATACATGTAATTCTTATCACATGTATTTCTTCTTAGACAATTTCAACACAAATTTAGTTTAATCGAGAGAGGTAGGCAGTGATAACCTAGTTTTAAGACACTCCGTTTTCTATTTTCCTATCAATTTCCTTTGACAGAACCTAACGTCAATTTATACGAGTATTTACACTTAGATTTTACAATTTTCCTTTGGTTACAACGATAAAATGAGAATTTTTAACTAATATTACTTTAAAAGAATTAATCAATCATGTTATATTCAATACGCATAGTTTTGATATAATTGTTGAATATTACTGCAAACACCTGTCGTATTCAATTTGTCGGAGTACGTTTAAGAGCAATTATAACTGGAATTTATACCACAAAATATGTACAGTATATATGTACGTACTGAGTATGTATTTAGAAATTTTACCTAGTAACTCCTAAAATATACATAAGTTAAATGTAAAATGACATAAGAGTACTTATTTTTCATTTAATAATTGATTCGATATAATTTTTCTCAGAGAAAGTAAGGAGAATATCTTTTTTTTTAAGAAAAATCTACTGTAGCAAGAAAAATAACGCCTCGAAAGAAATAATCTGCATTATTTTAAAAGTGCCCCAAGGAGTTAATACATTATTGTGCGAGTTAAGTTTCAAGATTTTTAAAAAGTCACTTTTAACTAATAACAGCTTGCAAGTTAAACGGAACGGAGTGTCTTAACAATAGGTTTCCTCTGCCTACTCTGCTGAGTGCGGAATACAGTGTGAAGCTAAAAAAAACGTTAATAGATAGATCATTTACGCATTACGTTCGATAGTTTTATGAAGTACCTACTAGATTCTTGCCCATGTTATATGCATGAGATTAAAAAACACACACACACAAACGCATTTTTTTCTTCGCTGGGAAATGCAGTTTACGCAGTGCATACCGATGATACTGTGGGATTCAACGACAAATAGGATACTATATCGAGATACCTACTAAAACCCAGGAGAAAAAATGACACCTAAGTTAAGAAAAATCACTTAAATCGTATATTTATAACTGTAACACATGTACATACATACGTACTCGTATATATAAAGCTACACTTTCTATCAAGTAAGTTAGTTACTATTGGAAATACACGACTAATATTGAAACACGTTTATTTTCTGATTGATTCAATATTGGCCGTATTGCGTTGAAGATAACCAAGACAGAACGTGGGGCTTTTAGCACATTTTTTTCCTTCCTCAGAATGTTATTACTTCCCGCTTTGGGAAATATATGTAGTTATAAAAATTTACTAGAATCTTTAGGTATACGAGTTGCCCGTAACTTCGTTTGGGTGGATCTTGCTTTCGAAATCTTTATTTTTTACTAGCTGAAGACCCCGCTATTAATTATATAGATAATTCTAAAATAAAAGTAGCCTAATTCGCCAGAGATTAAGTGGAAAAAACAGAGAGACAAGCAGACGGACAGACAGACAAAAAATAATAATACATACATATGCGTTTAGTAAAAAAAGGTTATTTCAATATTACAAACAGACTCCAATTTTATTTATTTGTACCTATAGATATTTTTAAAGTATAAAACGTAAAAACTTGACTTCTTATTTCCCTGTTCCCGAAGGAACTTCGGCAAACACTATTTTGTGCTCTGAGGACTCCCGAAGGACTTATATGACCTACATATCAGCTTTCTATGCTCAGGCTGGCCCTGGCTTTGTATTGTCAGACACATCATTAAATTCTCTCTTTCTCGCTTCTCCATGAAATGTATGATTTAAAAACGAAAAGTAGAAAAAAATGTCTACTTTATTAGAGAATACGTTAGTGATGTCTTTATAAACGTGCCTCTAATAGTATAACGTCGGCCTTAGTAACCGCTTATCGGTAAAAACGTGATCGCTTATGAACATAATATGTAGTCGGATTACACATTGATTACTGTATTAATGGAATCTATAACTACAGAAATAAAAAAATATTCTAGATAATATGTTAAAAGAAAAGTATTATGCAGTCTGTATAGAGATGCTGTATTTGAGAAGCAAAAATATTTGAAATGCTACTTGCATAGTGATTGCAGAGCGAAAAAAATGGAAATATTTATTTTCACTCCTCGAGTGGGAATCGAACCCACAACCAGTCGTTTACAGTCACACGCTTGTGCCACTTCGCCACGACTGGCCCCGAGTGAAATATATTAATAGAATTGGGATTTTAAATCTGACCCACAGTTTAATAGTCAAACTCAATTCAATTCAATTAACTGTTCGACAATGATTAAATTGAATTGATCGAAGTTTAGATTCATTTAATAAAAACATGAGAGATGTTTAGATGTAGTCTAGATTTACGTGTTTTACCACAATCAGAGTGAACCTAATAATGAGAACCTAACAATTCAAAACATTGTGAAATGAATCTCGGATCTCAACACCGTACTTTAAAAACTTTGGTAGAGCAAAGATATGATAATAATTGGAATACCATCATTCCCTCAAATGGGAATCGAACCCACAACCATTCACGGTAACTAACAGACGTGTCCCCACTGCGTCACAATGGCATTTGTTCTCTGTGATTAAACACATTGTTCGTCACTATTTACTTAATTCGGTCAGAATGCAGATATCTGTGAAATTCGACACAGACATGTCTGGCGTTTTTATTGAATTGATAATTTATAGATTTTTCGATGAAAAAATGTAAAGATAAATAAATTTGAAAAATACATGTTTAAAAACGTATAAAAATTGAACATATTGCTTAGCGGTCAGAACGCTTCGGCAGTTTTCAAGAGGAGCGGGTTCGAATCCCACTGCGTTAAAACTCTTATACATTTTTTAAAATATATAAATTTTCAACTTTAATTAACTAATTTCATTTTAATAATTAATTAATTTTATTACAGCAGATTTAGTATTTTTCGTTTCTCTCATTAAAACTCAAGAAAACTTTCTACTATACTTCTATCAAAAGCATAGTAATACCTAGTTATTCCTAGAAGTGTGTGCACGAATATGACTGGCTAATTAAGAATGTACACAATAGTGCAAGTACTTGAGGTCGCGTCGCAGTCGTGAGAGCTGTATTGATGAGCAAAGAGGAAGTGTATATTACGAAATAAATGTACCTAGAGAGCATTCGTATTTGGTGATGATTAACAAATATTTATTCATTAGGTTATGAAGTCTTCCAAATAATATGGCTGTTAACATTATACAGTATTGAGTTTCATATATTTCTCGTAATAGTAAAATAAAAAAGCAGAGCCTAGTAATAACACTAGGAACCAGAAAGTTATGGTCTTCACTGACATGTCGTTCTGTTAGAAAAAAAAGTAATCATATAAATTAAAGCATATTGATAAAGGAATATCCGATCATCGAGCTTTATGTTAAATTAAAACATTTTATTTATTGACAAAAATGTAACTTTTGCCCATTTTCGTTGTTTTTGTACATTTTTCATTTTATCGTATACATTTTTCATATAAATCGTTACGAAAATAATAAAATGTAGAATATAAAACAAGATATCAAGTCATCTTAACTATAACCGAAATATAAAAGCTAGCAAAAAATAAACATCAGTTAAAAACAGATGCATATGCCAATAAAAAAATAATTCAAATTTACAAAAAAAAACTCAAAAATAGACAGACTTTACAAATATATTGTATCACATAAGCGGCTGCTACAGCAGATGTTCTATTAAATCATGCGTTCAACCCTCCACAACCCTCTAAAGGCGAGGGTTGGAAGAACTTGTTCTTTTGAACATTAGTAAGGATCAAACTAGTTTAACTTTCTTAATGTATTTAAAACTTGTGACTACTTTAGTGTACTTTTGTTGTAATACTTTAATATATTTAAAATATGTGAAAAATACAAACATTTAGGATACAATTTTAAGAAAAAGTGTTAAAGTGTAAGTAAAAAAATATGAACGCAACCGGAATGAGCGGAATTCCAACCCGCACCTTTCTGAAGCCTGCCAAGCGGTCTGAATACTAAGCTATTCATTCTTTATGCTGCTATGTCGTAACCTTTATACTATTTATATTGTATTGTTGTTTGGATTAAGATTTCTAAATTTAAGAAAATCTATTTTTTTATTGAAATAGGTTGTTACAAGGATTTGCGTCAATTAATATAAAAATGTCAGTATTATCAGAAAGTCCTACCAGAAACTACCACTGGCTTGGGAGACAATCCTGCTAAGAAAAGCCAGTGACACACGCAACAGTTACACTTTTCAAAATTGTTTTTTAGCAAATCCCTTGCTTAAATTTTATATCTAAAATTTATCGAATTACGAAATTCTTAATTTCTTTTTGTACGTTTAAATCATTAAAGTAAAACAAGATTATTTAAAAAAGATGACTCTAAAAATAAGTAATATTTAAAAATCTTCCGATAGTCTACTTGCCGCTGCGCTTCATCTACCTTATTTCTATATTGTTATAATATGGTCTTTTAGTGAACCTAGAAAATGAAATACAAAAATTTCACCTAATGAACCTATAATCATTGCAATAGACTAAGCCTCTCTAAACTGTGCTACCATGGTCACCAAACATTTTTAATTGAAAAAATTGAAATAGCAATACAGCCAACTGCGTACTAACAAAACTCTTAACTTCTCATCGGTCGACACGAAAGCAATTTACTTCTTCTAAAGCTCAAAGTAAACTTATTCCATTTGAACTGTCAAGTTTCGCCAGTTCAGAAGTTATCTGTGTATGGCTTCGTATGATATTTTATACTTGAGGAAGTTTATATGAATAGGTATCTATTTCAATGCAAAACTATATAAAAAATCGAATAAAGATCACTCACACACATCGACAACATTAGTCACAGACGATTTGCTTGTTTAGAAAATCTTACTAAATCATTTCTTAATAATTTCTTTATATTTTTATGTCTTTTGAAGTAAAACTAATAATTAATTACCTTTATTTTTTATATTTGGAATGAAAATTATAGGAAACCTGACGTTTCATATACCAAAATATACGTGATTAACCCGGCTAAAATAATTTCAAATCATGTCTTTTCATTATAGTAATTTATTGAATATTAATTAAAGTATGCATGTATGAAGACGACTTATGACAAAATCCTTAGTTTGCGCATATCGACTTTTAAGTTTCGTGTCAAAATTTTAAACGGTAAGTAATAAACGATAAAAAAATATAAAATATTATAGTACTATGGTATTTGTATCGGGGCTAGTCGTGACGCAGTGGCACAAGCGTGTGACTGTAAACGACTGGTTGTGGGTTCGATCCCCACTCAAGGAGCGGAAATATTTAATATTTCCGTTTTCTTCGCTCTGGTATCGAGGCAAAGCGCTGCGTTAAGTTCCGCCACTTAACACGCAATACCTCTGAATTCGACGAAAAGTGGGAAACGGAGTGCCTTAACACTAGGTTCCCTCTGCCTACCCTGCTGTGTGCGGGATACAGCGTGAAGCTAAAAAAAATATTATTGTCATAATTGCAAAATTATGCTAAAATTATTGAATTTTAATGCAGAAAACTTATTTGTCGTAGTGTCGATTTGAATAATTTTTTATAGAATATTATTAGATAACTAACTAATTAGTTCATTATTATTTATTTATTTATTATATTACACATAAGATCATCATTTATGCAAAAAAATTAAAAATTCAAAAATTATACCTTTACCCATGCATGTCTTTCGTACAATCAACTTCACTCTTCTTCACATATAGATGGGTCAAGTCACTTTATTTTCCGTTCTTCTATAAATAAGTACATATGTATATTCAAACCTTTATCTGAACATTTTATTTGGAACAATAAAAGTAGTAGATTTCTTTTTATTATGTAGACAATACTATGTAATTATCATTCGTAACTGTGTCAGGGTAATGATATCACGCCAGCCCAACAAGATACCTGCTAGGTTGGTATGGATAGAAAGATGTGTATTTTTAAATCGTTATATTTTATGTGTTAGAAACAGCAACTCTACATTAAATACAGTGTTTTAATATAGATGAAGCTTTAATAGATGTTTCTGAGTAACTTCATATATACCAATAAATAGATTCACTATTTACAGTAAAATAATACCACTAGCTTAGAAAAAAATCTAATTTTTAAATATTACACTAAAAAAAGACTCTGAAAAAAGGATACATTGAATGTTAAATATCTATTTAATGTTTGTAATTTGGGCAAAGAGGTTTGCAAAGAGGAAAACGGAGTGTCTTCGCACTAGATTCCCTCTAACTAACCTACCAAGCAGGTTTAAATTTTTTTTTTATCTTTTTTTCTAATCATTTTGGTCCTCCTTCGTAGCTTTTTCTGAATTATGATTACAAACGACCGACGAATGCATAATTCCTAAGAGAGTCAATGAGTTAAATATTTTATAAATAGTAATACATTTTAGATTTACAAATTACAAACTGTTTTAGCGACTACTACAGCTCTTTTAAGAAAAACTTTTACTCAAAGTCGAACGGAATAATCCTTCCCGATCGCTTCAACATGACGTAAACTAAAAACTAATTTAAATTCTCGTAACTCCAGTAGAAGCAAGATAATAAGAAAACGCGCTACTTAGTATTTCAAAGTTAAAAGTAACTTTTCTTGCTGTATAAGACAGAAACACATAGTTAAAAATAACTATATGGGAAATTATTTAAAATTTTGAAAGTTAAAATAAAAATTAATGTTATTTCTCGTACGGTACGAAATATGATTCTTTGTGTAGGGAGAACATCTTGCTACTTGCAAACGTTACTTGAATTTACTTGACACTTGCAGTTAATATTTATGATATATGTAGACATCCGTCCGGCGTAGCGAGCGGACGTGCTATACGTATTGCAAATTTACATTACGGCAATTTGGTTTTTATACAGTTATTCCTAAAGTACAATTTCAAATACACCATATGTCACCTAAGAAGTGAAAGTATTCGACGCGTGCGCCGTTTTCGATCCTCCAGAGTAAAAGGGACGCAACGAGACTCACGACAATCCGTCTACCTGACCTCATCTAAAGGTGCGTACAGAGTACATAAGCAGTAGCGATTTAGAGAACGATAAATTGAAGAATGAATGTTAGACATTCTCCTGTAAAAAGCGTGCCGCAAAAAATATCAGCGGGTGGTAGTAGTAGCTCTCAACCAGATTTATCTAAAATTACATTAGACTCGTTTGAACCTGATCTAAAAAGCACAAGTAAGCGTAAGAGAAAAACACCTGAAAATGAGTTCACACAACAGCTTAATGAATTTAAGAATGAAATTCTAGGGGTGCTTAAGGAGTCTAGTCAAATTCAAAATGAGAAAATAAATACCATTATTAATAATACTACCTCTATAGTGGACCAACTACTCAGCATAAAAGCCACGACGGACTGCTTGGTAAATGAAAACAATAACTTTAAATCGGAGATCAGTACTTTAAAAGACGTAGTCAAGTTAAATGAAGAAGAAATATCTAAACTCAAGAATGAAATTAAGCAGCTGAAACCAAACCCACAAGCACAACCGATATCACAAGCACCAAACTGCAACTGTGAATCATTATTCATAGAATTTCAAGAGCGAGCAGATCGAAGCAAAAATTTAGTAGTAACAGGAATCCCCGAGGAAAATCTGACTAGCTTGCTTGCGCGACAAGACGCTGATAAAGCCAAGATAAGCGAAGTAATAAAAAAAGTGTGTCCTGATTGCCCTCACCCTATTAAAATTATTCGCCTAGGAAGATATGATGGTAAAAAGACACGACCTATAAAACTATGCTTCAGCTCACAAGACACAGCAAAAACCATACTTCGAAATAGGGATAACCTAAAAGTAGATGGTATCCGAATTTACTCTGACCAGACGCCTCAACAACAAAAATACATAAAACACCTTAGATATGAACTTAGGAAGCGTCAAGACAGTGGAGAGGTAAATCTCAAAATAAAATACGTAAAAGGAATCCCTACAATTGTTCATCAGGAGGAGTCAAAAAACTAAATAATAGAGAACTTATTTTAGAAGAACAAACAAAAAAATTTATAACATATAAACTTTCGAACAATTACACAGAAATAACAACCTCAAAAAAATCCATTAAATTCCTCTATGCAAATGCTCGCAGCATCGTTAAACCAGGCAAACTAGACGAATTGAAATGTGTTATCGCAGCCTTCAAAACAATTCTACACGTTATAGTTTTGACAGAGACTTGGATCAAAAACGAAAGCGATGCTCAGAGACTAAACTTACCAAATTACACACATTATTATAATTATAGGACATCAGCAAGAGGGGGTGGCGTATCAATATACGTACACAATAATATCAAACATTCATTTATAAGCGAACAGTACGAGGATTATAACCATTTCTTATGGGTCCACATAGATAATCTGTCTCTTGACATTGGGGCCATATATAAGCAGCAACCTTCAAATTTAACAAAGTTTTTAGAGACTTATAGTAAGAATTTGAGTTGTAAAAGAAGAGCTATTGTGTTTGGGGACTTGAACCTTAATTTACTCAGTAGAAAAAAATCTATAAAGGAATACAAGATAACGCTAAAAGAAAATGGGATGAAGATATTAAACAAAATCGATACGGAACACTGCACACGTGAAACGGCAAACACTAAGACTATATTGGATCATGTTTGTAGTAATCTTAAAGATAACGAATTTCATATGTCTATCATAGACTCTGCCTTCTCCGACCATAAGCAAATCTATCTTGAAGTAAAGAGAATACCCACAGAACCGGTGAAGCGAGCTAAATATCAAGCGATCAATTACAATCAACTTTTCCAAACTCTTCAAGACCACTCTTTCTTAAACCTAGATAATGAATATACAACACTGGAAAATATTTTGCTACAAGCCATTTCAAAGAATAAAACGGTTAAGGTGAAACTGCTAAACCCACTAAGCAAAGACTGGATCAACAAAGATGTGATATCTTCAATAAATAAAAGAAATATGCTTTGGCACAACTTGAAGCAGGCACCTCATGACGAGGAACTGAAAAATGAGTTTCTGCAACAACAGAATTCTACGCACGAATTTATTCAGAACACCAAAAATAAACATTACTACAACAGTTTTAAAAAATGTGAGAAGAATCTTTTAAAAATGTGGCAACTCATAAATAATCTAACAAGCAATAAAACAAAACATAACCGCATTCCAACAAAACTTAACTCTTCTACAGGTGAAATCACTGGAACAAAACAAATATGTGAATATTTTAATTCATTTTTCTCAAGAATAGGTGCTGAGCTCGCAAGTAAATTTCCAATTATAGATCAAAATGACATCTTGCATTTAGAACAAAATAAAATCTCTGTCTCTGACGACATCCAATGCAAAAATGATAATATTTTGAACGCATTAAAACCTACGACAATAGAAGAGGTAGTTAGAATAATCAACAATTTGGATTCAAACACAAGTACTGGTATAGACGGTATTAGTACTAAAGTAGTCAAATGTGTAAAAAACTTATTAGCTGAGAAATTGACCAAATGTATTAATAGCTGTTTAGAAAATGGTAAATTTCCAGACCCATTAAAAATTGCTAAGGTAACTCCTATATATAAGACGGGTAGTAGATTAGACTCGGAAAATTATAGGCCTATATCTGTATTACCGATCCTTTCTAAAGATTTTTTCAAAAACTTGCATAACCGCCTTTATGACTTTCTAGAATCACAAAAATTTCTATTTGAAAAACAATATGGATTCCGACCAAAGTGCAGTACCGTAACAGCTACTCTAGACTTAGTCACAACCATCAAACTGAACATAGACAGAAAGCAAATAACTTTGGGAGTATTTATAGACTTGAAGAAAGCTTTTGATACTGTGAGCCATGAAATACTCTTAGCAAAATTGAAAAGTATAGGGATTGCGGGATCTGCTTATAAAATATTTGAATCGTACCTCTCAAATAGATATCAAATAGTTAAAATAGAGGGAATTCAGAGTGTACCTCAATTGATAACCTATGGCGTTCCCCAAGGCTCAATCCTCGGCCCCTTACTTTTCTTAGTCTATATAAACGATATACATAAGGCAGGTCTAAAGGGTGATATAACATTATATGCTGATGATACAAGTTTATTTTACTCTGGCAATTCGATAACAGCAATAGTGGAACAAGCTCAGTCTGATCTAGATTTATTGAACGTTTGGCTACAATTAAATTTACTTACTATTAACACTTTCAAGACAAAATATATTATTTTTGCTGCCAAAAATAAAAAAATCGGTGAATATAATCCACTTACCATTAATGGTGAGAGAATCACCAAAGTTAATAAAGAAAAATATCTAGGGTTAACTCTAGACAGCCAGCTCAGCTGGGTACCGCACATTGACAGCATTAGAAATAAGCTGACCTCCCTAACAGGAGCGCTCCGTAATATATCCAGATGTGTCCCGAGGAAGGTGCGATATATAATTTATAACTCTTTGGTCAAGTCACAACTAGATTATTTAATTGAGGTATGGGGAACAGCTGATAAATCCAACTTACAGGCTTTGCAAATAGCCCAAAACAAAGTTATTAAAACCTTATTTCGGTATCCTTACTTAACATCAACTACAAAAATCTATAAAGAAACAAATCTTATGACTCTTCGCCAAATTTATAAATATAACACATGTATTATTATCAGAAAAATTTTAACTAAAGATATACATTCAAAATTAGTATTTACAAAAAATTTACACATACAAAAAATGAAAACTAGACGAGCACATAACATCTGGCTACGAACACCCAGAACTAAATATGGAAGTAAAAATATAATGTACGGAGGAGCTAATCTTTATAATATGTTACCAAAAGATATCAAAGAGGCGAATTCTTTAAGTTTATTCAAAAAAATACTTAAAAATCACATATTGAAGGATTTCTTAATATATTCCTAATAAATTATACTATGACTGGAAATGAACACACGAACATCGATGAATATAATTTCTTTCAATGGACAAATGTACAATAATCCATAATTCACAAAATGAAAATATTTTTTATAAATTGAATCATAAATAATACTCGCTAATAACTAGCAGTGTAGTCTCGACCTTATCTTCGCTACCTATTGTACCCGGAACCTGTTTTTTGAGTTGTGATTGCAGTGTGCCTTATGTTAATTGCGGTAAACAAACTGCGGTTTAAATGTAACGAATTTTACTACCCTCTATTCTAAATTACTTCTAATTTTAGTGTTTTTAGTATTATTTTTGGTGTTTTTGTTTTGTTTTTTGTTTTTATATACATTATATCTGTAAGTTTCGCTGGACGGCAACATGTAATAATGTTTTTTTTTTCTCAGTAAGTGAATGTAATATTCTTATGAGAAATAAATAAATTCTTAAACCGTAAACCGTAATATTTTAAAGCACATCGATGCCCACTTTATAGTTTTATTACAACCTATAGTCATGTGCATTCCGAGAATACCTAATGTCAAGACACTCCGTTTTCATCTTGCCACACGATATTGCGTGTCTCGAAACTCAACACCGCGCTTAGTCTTGGGTACCAGGACGGACAAATGAAAAATAATTTTAATTTAATCCCGGAGTAGGAATCGAACTCACAATTATCGTATTAACAGTCAGACGCACCAATGCGCAATGCTAACCTTGACCTGACATTTATATATTTATGTTTTTCTTTAGATACACACTGTATCCTAGTGTTAAGACACTCCGTTCCCCACTTTCCGCCGAATCCGTAGGCATTGTGTGTTAAGTGGCGGAACTTAACACCGCGCTTTGCCTCGACACCCAAGCGAAGAAAATGGAAATATTAAATATTTCCACTTCTGGAGTGGGAATCGAATCCACAACCAGTCGCTTTACAGTCACTCTCTGTGCCACTGCGCCACGACTGGCCCCAATATATTTATATAATTCTTAATAAAACTATACAATCAAACACGTAATACAAACTTATACATAGAAAGATATGTATCGATATTCATAGAATTTTCTACGGCATATGAAAAACCGGTGGGCGCAGTGACGTTACGCTGCCGCTACAAGTGCTTTATTTTCGACAGTAGGTGAACCAGATTATTTTCGGTACTAAAGTAGAGCAGAGTTCTACAAAACTAGCAACAATTATATAGTTTGGGAAAACTGTATGAAAGTTTTCTGGCCGATGTTAACTTTATAATGGGATTTCTCGTGACTTTAGTTTTATAGTTCTTAAGAATGTTTTAATATCTGTGATATATGTGTGATGAGAGAACACAGTTTCGCAATGGGACAGCTTTTAAAAGTAAACGCATTTGGTAGTGGGGTCGATTTTCGCTTGGAAGAATTAAATTTATTTCTTGGAAGAATTATATAATTAGAATTAAATGTTTAAATTATTTGCCTTTCTCCGTTCTAGTAAGGCAAAGTATCACGTTTACTTCTGCCATTTATCCCAACTATGTCTCGAATTCAGACGGAAAGTACAAATATTACATTTTATCTGCTTCCTTTAAAACTGATAAACGCGATGTTTTATATAGTGGTAAACTGACTTGTGGATATATAATTAGTTTATTTAAAAATGATTATGTCTATGTTTTGTATTGTACCAAGGGAAAAATCACAAGGATTTATTCAATGCTTCCAGAGTAACGTTAAGAAGTAATGAAATTCATTGCGAGTAGTATAATTTTGAGAGAGAAATGATCTAATCCCACGAGGCTACTTAGATGGGTCTCAGAGGTCTTTTAGTTAATGCAAGCAATCTAACAGAGTCATACAGTAAAAGCTTAACAGAAAATAAAAAGAAAAATATTTAGATATATGAAATATTTATAGCTCACCACAATTGACTGTGGATATTTTGTATTTCAAAACACATTTCAGATAACATAACACTTCGAGCACTTTACATAAGTTTTTTTGTCACACATACGACTCAGAAAACAGATACAGTCCAATATCAAGAAAACCAAAGTATACACATTTTCGTACATGCATATATAACCAAACTCATAATTTAATAAGGTTAACAACAGTTTCGCTTAAAATGCGCAAAAATCACGAAAATCAAAGACTTAACAAGTATTTAGTTAATTAACATATTAAATTCGCAGTAAAAGTGTCTTGACACTAGATTCTCTCTGACAAGCCGAAACAAGCGTAAAACTGAAATTTCCAGTACAGGTAACTTTTGGTAAAAACGAACCAATAGCTTATACAAAAAGGACTGTTTAAGTAAAAAGTTTAGGAATTTCACATTGAAATACAGCAGTAGGTACGGTGGATATAACAGAAGCGTATCGCTCAAAGGCACATGCGACACAAACGGCGGCAGACGCTCGCTATTGCGTCGCTTTTCTTTGTGACGACATTTCACTGTAGTATTTAAACGGAAAACAAAAAGTGTTAAACTGAAATGATTAGAACGAGAGCGACTTTAACTTTTTAACAATTGGAATAAAAATAACTAACATAGAAATGTAAAAGTTAATTAAAACATCAGTCATCAGTAGTACAACTGTTAGTAAAAAAAAGAATTAAAAAAAGGTTATGGTTATACCATCAACTTAAATCACTTAAATCATTAGAATGCCTTGACAAATAGCAAAAATGCAAAAACAAACCTCTGGAAGCAGCAAGCTAAGCTTCGCTTTTTGTTTGTTTTATATATTTTCAAAAAATGATTTCATACATCATAATTGTATGACTAACATAATAAAATAAAAATATACCATCTTATAAGCTCCCCAAACCATCAATCATGCAGTTAGACTCGACTGGGTTATAATAGTCACCATTCCATATAACGGCAATGCAGTTATTCAATGGCAAAGATAATAACATTAATATAATAAGTAATTAAATAATTAACAGATGAATCAATTTAGTATTAAAACATGATAAGTAACAATATGCAGTAGTCATTACATGGGTGCGGCAGATATAAATGATATGAAGTATAATTCGAGCAATATTATTGAGATATGTTATCGATATCAGTACGATTTCTTATATCACTTGAAATTTGTGCATTTGGGTCATAAACAACGTTGTTATAATACATTTCAAATGCATTTTTTTTTTCAATATCTTATATGTTTCAAGTCCGATAAAGTCCGTAAGAGGAGAAGGGAGTATCTTGATACTACTTGTTCTGTCTTGCAGGAATAAGCGGAACTGACCTTTCTTAATATTTAATAATATTCATAATCTAATTAATATCACATTACAGAGTACTTATTTATTTAACCACAACTTTTCTTTTTTTATTATGATAAAAAAGTAAAAAATAATTGTGAAGAATATGAGAAAATGATATATATTTCTTAATTTCACGATTTTAATTGTAGTGCAGTTTAGATAGTTGTTATTGAAGGCGTTAAACGTTTAATTTTAACTTGAGGATATGTTTATTACAAATAGAGAGAACAACAAAGTAAGCTTGGCAATGTGCATATACGTCTGCATCGCACCGCCATAAACATGTAAAAAATCGATTACTTCACTTGACGTTCTATCTCTAGCAGGATAATCGAACAGATCAAAGTAATTATTTATTTTTTGCAACTCCTAATTCGAAAAACGTTAAGTGTTGGTTTAAGGAGGGACGAATTTATTCGCGAAATGTCAATCTAAAGCAGCAAAAATGAAATGAATTTTCAATTCCAGAGGGGCTCGAATAAACAACCATTGTGTGTCACCATAATCTAAGATATTACTTCGCCACAACAGCTTATATCTCATCTTTATTTTTCCAGGCAAAACTTCATAATACAGGCAAGCAGGTAATATGGCTTACGTTAGTATCGCGCTGTCCGCATGTTCTAGACATATCGATTACAACTAAATGGGGCAACTGGTCAAAGAACTCAACTAACAAATCGATGTTGCTTTTGTGTTCAGTCTAAGACTGTAAATAAGTAAATGCCTTGTCGTTTACACGTACTTCAGTATATAGTTACAGTTTGAATAATATATAAAAAGAAAATATGTTTGAACCAGTTTAACGAGAAATATACATATGTATTTATCATTATTCTATAATTATGTAATTATTATGAATGAAATTATGAGCTTTTATTTATCGACCACTGCTAAACGTCGTAATATTCTTGTATGACTGTGCTTTTGATAAGAAGATAGTTGTATGCTTAAACGCTAAAAGCACAGGCTAGTTTGTATTATATTTAAAACAAATTTCCCTTAATTATAAAGTTTTGTTTTCTTAATTATTTACCTTCTTTGATTCTATTTAGTATATATTACATTTCGCTTCTAACGTCTATTTTTAGCCTGAATATATATCAATATATTAAGATTTATTTTCTCGATTAATTCAAAATACAACTGAAATAGACACACAATCTTTAATTATCAAAAACGAAAGACATCTTCTGCAGTATACATAATTATAAAAAAATATCATATATAATCTTTTATATACAGACATTATATACAGATTTTACAAAAATAAACAATACTTGAAGACACTACTAACACTAATAATATTATATCCGCACCATAATTCTCATTGTTTAGACCACAAGTGCGTCAGAGCATCGCCAGCGTGTTAATTCGGTCTACTGGCTCGATGGAGCTTTCAACGGGAAGGGATTATGGCTGAGTGCTATCCTAGTTTAGCTTACTATTTCCTTGTTGCTTTAAGCTTACGTGTTAGCTGGTTACAAACGTTAACAAGTTAAATTTATTGTGCTTTCGAAGATTACATTTTGTTTATAATGTTCTCGTTAATCGTAACGGAATAAGGGCATGATTTAGTGACATAGTATGGTTGAGAATTGAAATACAACGTGAAGAAATATATGTACAGCTATTTTAAAGTAATGGCCAAGCATCATAGACCCTGTCTTTTAGGTGGTTAAATTAGAAAAAACGTATATTTGTATTTTTTTTAATAAAGCTATCCCTGATTTGGTTGCTCAAAGATACAGGACACAAAATAGAGATAAAGAACAAACTAACATATAAACTGCAGTGGAATGTGTGTAGATATATATATTTTTTTTTTATAGCTTCACGCTGTATCCCGCAAACAGCAGGGTAGGCAGAGGGAGTATTAAGTAATCCGTTCCCCAATTTCCGACGAATTCGGAGGCATTGCGATGAACTTAACGCCGCGCTTTGCCTCTGATACCAGAGCGAAGGAAATGGAAATATTAAATATTTCCACTCCTCGAGTGGGAATCGAACCCACAACCAGTCGTTTACAGTCACATGCTTGTACCACTGGGCCACGACTGGCCACAACTGTTGTGTTGATATTAGAAATCTATAGTACAGGATCTACACGTATTTTCGTTAAAAACAAAGCCCATAGCTCCAATTGCGATGGTGGAATACCGATTATTATTTATTCATCATATTACAATGAAATCACAATTCTATAATGTAGATACAATAGATCTATTTCATATCAGGCCTAAATTATATTATTAGTACCTATATTGGTACTCGTTCACATTATAATCTAAAGTGGTTTTAGCTGTGAAATTAAACTTATTATTGGACTTATATGGTGTTTCAGTTATAAAAGCAATGTGTGTATAATAACTTTATTATTAAAACATATCGATTTTACTTTATACACTTGTGAGAATACACGTATAGATTATTGACTGTCCATACTACTAATCTAGTGGCCGGTCGTGGCCCAGTGGCACAAGAGTGTGACTGTAAACGACTGTTTGTGGGTTCGATTCCCACTCGAGGAGTGGAAATTATATTTCCATTTTCTTCGCTCTGGTGTCGAGGTAAAGCGCGTCGTTAAGTTCCGCCACTTAACACGCAAGCCTCCGAATTCGGCGGAAAGTGGGGAACGGAGTGTCTTGACACTAGGTTCCCTCTGCCTACCCTGCTGTGTGCGGGATATAGCGTGAAGCTATTTTTATTTATTTTTTTTCATACTACTAATACTTTAAATGAGAAAATCTGTCTATCTATTATAGACTTTCACAGTTAATTTACTGATTGGATTTGGATGGAATTCGCAATGAAAATAGTTAAAAGATCCTGACGTAGGTTATTTTTTCAAAAACTATCCCTAAATTTTTAAATAAGAGATGAAAGCTTTGTATAAAAATTTAAACAGCTTGCTCGATTTCGATGTATTTTCTCATTTAGATAGATGTATTTTCTCATTTAGATAGATGACGACGCGAAATTACACATAATCTCTAAGGGACTAAAATATCAGATGAAAATTTGTATGTCATATATAAACGAAAATACAGAGCTATAATCGTGTAGCTCAAGTGACCGAAGTCGCGAGCAGCTAGCAGTCCTACATAAAGCTCACTTTATAACTTACACGGTATGAAGCGACCTAGAAAAGTTACAACTTACCTGACACACCACTTTAAAAAAATAAAATATTTATATGAAAAGTGTTGTTCCCAAGTATCTATATAAGTTACCATTAAACTTTGCGTGAACTGTCATCGCTATAAAAGCGACGCTTTTAAAGACACTAAGTTTCTTTGGAGAAAGAAAACTCAAACAGAGCTTAAAAAATAATTAATAAATATTTTGTTTAACTAACGAACTTGTTTTTTGTTTGATTTTCATCAGGGTTTGCAAAAGTATTTGTCAAAATATGTAAATGGCGAACAGAATTTCATCCTTTTTTAGCAAATTTTTAAATAAACTTCTAGGAATATTTTAAATTTCTACTTACTAACGTCTAAATCTTATGGATTTCCTGGTCATAATTATGCAGATTGAAATAATATTTATAAATTATAAGCATCCCCCGAGTAATTCTTGAATAGTCAACGGGTCCAAGTGTTAACCCATTACGTGTACCGTCGTAAAATCCCGTTTTTTTTTCATGGTGTAAAATAAGTAATGAGAAATAATGTATTAATTTTATCTTCAAAAAACAATATACATATTATGTTACTTATATAATACGAGTAAGTTGTACCCGAAACTGGATTTAGGAAGACGTTACTTCCGAATTTGTAAAAATTACCATTATGAGAGTGGTACCCTACATAATCCCATATTGACAGAAATTTCAGCATTCTTTAAATAGTTATATCGAGTTGGTATTATTTATCATTCAATCAATACCCAAAAGTTTTATACTTATATAACATATACTATAATTTAATATAAACCTAACATCACTAACCTGATCGGGACTAAGCGAGCTGTCACCACTAGCATTTCTCTCCTGGTTCTGAGCGGTTCTCTCCTGTTTGCACGCGGTGTGGTACTCCAGCCTCGTTCTCTCCACTTTCTGTAGCAATTTGGCCCAGGGCTTTTGCGCCTTTTTGAATGCCTCGTCCATTTCTTTACGTTCTTTCAGTTGAATCATTGACTGTGAACAATATATAGATAGTGTTACTTACGTTGTCAGTGTATTTAAAGCAAATATGTATGTAACATCTAAACATAAACATATATTATTATGGATTTGTTTAATACTAGAAAGAATGATTATATTTAAATTGTTTTAATTTCTCCCTTCTTGTACTTACTACTAAGCGTAGTGTTGAATTTCGCTACTGCTAACTATCCCACTATACTATCCCTAAGGGGGAAAAAGCGTAAACCTAATTGTTTCCATAATAAAAACAATATGTAAAAGTACAGTTATCATGTAACATATCTTAATTTCACCAATCAAGTTTACATTAAAACTTCGCTGTTAAACTTCTGTACTCATAAAACCCTACGTTGATAACAAGTAAGAACAAACAAATATATAGACCTCTTTCACGAAAGAAAATTAAGAAAATATACGTGAAGAGAACCTAAAGTTTGAATACATTATCTCGACTTAGCATAAAACTACTTTTAGAAACGACAGAATTTCCACGTTAGGTGTTCGAGCAAGTCTTATATAATAACTCGGCACGAAAACTAAGTTTAAATGAACAGGCGTGAGGGTTCAACATCACGTATGTACGTAGGTAGGTAAACTTGTCATTGAATTTTAATAGTGTTTGTACTCGTAGATTGTATGTGGAAGTATACATAAATCCACTGATTTATATTAAGTACTGTTTACTTTAAGCCAAAGGTACGTAGCCCACGGCCTGCTTAATAATTTGACGCGGCAGTAAGCGTTTAGTACAGATAATCTCAATAGTTTGAGATTATCTATAATAAGACTAAACGATTACTCTTATTAATACTAATCACAATTTTTAATACTATTTTAAAAATATTTAAAATACAATTAAAAATTGTCATTATGAGTTGCCCTGCTGCTAAAAGTTATTACTCAACAATGCAAAGACAAATTCTTTCAAATTATATCATATGACAAATATCATTAACATATTACATACATAATCTTAACATAGAATGCTAATATTATGTATAGTTTAACGATAGTCAAACAAACATTTTTCACATTTGAACTCTGTCTTTCTTTTTAGGTATTTCGTTGATATTTTGCTTACAAACAACTAAAGAAAAACAAACATTTTTTCTAAATGTCAAAGAGAAAAGCAACTTTGAGCCAATTCAGTCAATTATATAGCAGCGTAGACTAGTTTCAATGGCTGAACAAAACTTGGCTCATTATTTTATCTAACTATAGCAGGAATAGTCTATAGTCTATTGTAGACTACGGTGACAATTTGACGCTTACGACTAAGCTGATGAGGCGTTACAAAAAGGAAAAAATATATTGAAAACAATAACAGGTAGAACTTAACACTGCGCTATGTCTATATCTATAATTTAGACTAACTTCTTTCCATATCATTCATTTAAAAATTCACTCGCGTGTCCGGATTCAATAACGTAGTTTTATGTGGTGAAAGCTTAAGATCATCAAAGGGGCCCTTAACAGTAATTTAATATATCCAAATTCTGTATTTTTGCTACTCCGCCATTATTATTATTTCGTATAACACAATAATACCTCTAAATTATTTTTAAGAAATTATTTTTATTACAGCAAGAAATTAAAACATTTCTTTAATGCAGCATGATTGATAAATATAATCTGTAGACCTATTTTTACTGTCCCATGTCCCAAATTTACAATTGATTGATGACCGCCCCAGTTTATGCAAGGACATATACATACATGCGTCTTAGATATAATCTTATATATTTAAAAATTTAAACATAAAGATTAAAATGATGAATATGTATCAGAACCTTATACTGAATAAATGAAATACATAATCAATTTTGAATTAAAAAATTAAATAGCTTCACGCTATATCCCGCACACAGCAGGGTAGGCAGAGGGAACCTAGTGTTAAGACACTCCGTTCCCCACTTTCCGCCGAATTCGGAGGCTTGCGTGTTAAGTGGCGGAACTTAACGCCGCGCTTTACCTCGACACCAGAGCGAAGAAAATGGAAATATAATTTCCACTCCTCGAGTGGGAATCGAACCCACAACCAGTCGTTTACAGTCACACGCTTGTGCCACTGGGCCACGACTGGCCACACCAATTTTACTCAAAACTTTATTTAAGGTTTCTCTAAGGATTAAGGGCTTGTATAGAGACGAAAGACGTTCATTAACTAAAATCTCTGGCCACAGTTTAATCAAAATCAGTCCAGTCATTTCAACCTCATTGAGTATTTCTATTATAATAAAACATAATATCCCATGCTTATATATTTAAAAGGATAATAACTCTAACAATCTAAGTACGTGATGAAAGAACGTAGTTATTAATATCTATTTAACATATATGTAGATGAAATCATTCCATTTAATTTATTGTAATGTATGCAAATGGATACTGTAATTATATACCTACTGAAAGACATGCATATGCTAGTAAGTACATATCATACGGCACATATTCATAATTTTAAAGGCCATTTTCACGTATGTTTATTTCTTAGCATATTCCTATTTGCATATAAAACAATAACGGATTAATTCCATATTTCGTACTTATAGGTCAGTTACTAAAGGGTAAATGAACTATTTAAATTCTGTTTTTGTATTATTTGATATTTTTTTCTTAAAAGTTGATTTCTTGATTTTTATTGGTTAATTAATTTATAAATCTTATAATTAAAAGATATTCTAATACTTATTATTATTTAATATGAAAATCGACTTATCAACAGAAAGATGACTGGTAGGAATATAATAATCAACAAGCATGAACTGACAGACAAATGCCTCCTCAGTCTATCTGTGATCACATACTAGTGTAAAAAGTTCAAAAAACTCAGGTTTACAAAAAAAGTATTGCCTATGTTGAAATTGAAAGTTTTATCTAAAAACTTAGAATCTGCAAACCACAGATAAGCTCAAAATTTTAAAACTAAAAAAACATACATATGTAGGTTTTATTTTTTTCTTTTTAGCTTCACGCTGTATCCCGCATACAGGGTAGGCAGAGGGAACCTAGTGTTAAGACACCCGTTCTCCACTTTCCGCCGAATTCGGAGGTTTGCGTGTTAATTGGCGGAACTTAATGCCGCGCTTTATCTCGACACCAGAGCGAAGAAAAAGGAAATATAATTTCCACTCCTCGAGTGGGAATCAAATCCACAACCAGTCGTTTACAGTCACACGCTTGTGCCACTGGGCCACGACTAGCCACAATGTATGTCTGTAAAGAAAGTACTTTAAAAACAACTGCATGTTATACTTATTCCATTTAATTTGTTATTACGTATTCCGCTCGAGTCTGACAAGGTTACCTATAAACTTACATTTCTAATGTTTATTGCATGACTATGCAAATAACACTGTAACTCTTCATAAGGGTTGTCAGTATTTTTTTTTATTTTTGTTTTTTATTTTAATAATATATGAATTTAAAGTGAAAAAATATATGTTCTGTCTATTGAGTAATTATTATTTAAGCAAATAAAAAGACTACTGTTAAAATCAATCAACGATAATAACAGGGGTTGTGGTGGCGCATTGGTTTTACCCATTCGGGGGAATTATCAAGCATAATAGTTATTAAATATTTAAATATATGCCTCTCTTTGAAATTTAAAAAACATAAAAAAAATAAAATTTTACGTTTTTTTCATGTAAAACTTAGCGTTGATTCGATTCAAGACGTAGCGTGTTGAGCGTTGGAACTATCTTATTTAAATACGACATTTAAATAATGTAATGAAAGATAATAAAAAGTAAATATATACATATTGATAAGATATATTCTGCGACACCCCTAGCACACCTGCAGCACGAGTCATACAATCAAATATCATCAATATCGATATGTAGGAGGTGCATACTACATAAATCGTATGTATCGATTTTCTGTTTATAATTGTATGGAATTACACAATTTTGTATGTAATTTGTACATTATAAAGATTCCATTCCATTGAACCGAAATTATAAGTTGTATACCTCTACCAATGTCTATAATTTTTTTGAGGTGCACGCTTTTCCCTACATACCAAGGCAGTCAGAGACAACCTAATGTCAAGAGACTTAGTTTTCTATTTTCCTTCCAAACTAAAGACATTGCATATTGAGTGGCGAAGAAATATTTAAATTATGATCATGCAAAAAATCAGGATGTCCCGATTGCACCTTGAATTTGTTATATACATTTTGCGTATTCTAAATGAATAAAGCCCAAATTGGTAAAATTTTATATTTTTAACTTAACACAATTAATAATTTTTGCAAGAACTCCATATTGAAGTACATTGAAGAAATACTAAGGAAGGATTTCCCAAAGAATCTTAAACAGTCCAAAAATGCACGTAAGCAACTACGGGGGCGACAGTTAGTTAATCATACTTCATATACTACGACAAACCACAAACAGACAGCGGAAACAGCAGCAAACGGTTAATATTGACGCATCGAGTTACCTCAAATGTAACACCATACTGTCATCCTCTTTAGACAAGCTCGTGGACTAGCTCAGTACGTGTTTCCTTTCTCTATATGCATATAGCAGGACCTAATCTACTAAATTTACAACTTACAATATGTGTTCTAAATTTGTTAACTTCAAGTTACAAAGAATTTTCTTTTTCAGCAGAGAAGGCAAAGAAATGAAAACAGAAACCACAAAAGACACCTCACCTCATTAGAAATACATTAAAGAAATAAGAAAATATTTATAGAATATAAAAACCGTTTAATATTTAGAAAAGTATAAAAATGATATTTCTCTTATAAATAATACTGACAACTTAAATTACGTCACCGTATAAAACACGTGACTGCAGACGATTTTATCGAAGTGTTTGTTATCACAAGTATTGATAGTCTATCTTCTTACACTAGATAAATGTACAAATGCTGATAGATTGGCATCTTGCATGCACATATTATATATAAGTTTAAATAAACATACTAGCTTAAAAAAAAAATGAAAGAATTACGATTAAAATTATTTTCTTTGTCATCCTTGCAAGAACATCATTCACCATTGTTCAGGATATAAAAATATTGCATCATGCTGCATTTTATTATATGAACGCATGGGCAAAGGTCGTTTGGACGGTTTTCAAGAGGTGTGGGTTCAAATCCCGCTGCATTCAAATTTTTCAATTCAATTTTTTATTAAATAGGTGATAATTAAAAAGCGCGTTAATATTATAAATTAAACATATGATTATAATTTTATATTAAGAATATACATAATAAAATTAAAAAACGATATGCATTGAAAGGTCTACACCAGTTTTAGGATTTTCCCGATAGAAAATCAACTCATACTTATAAACAGCCTCAAATCCACCTACTTTATATGAGTTTTATTTATTTATTTATTTATATATTCTTTATTGCACACCACAATTACAATAAACAGACAAGTAGCAGCACAAAAGAAGAAACAATTACATATGTGTGAGGCACAAAAGGCGGTCTTATCGCTAAGCAGCGATTTCTTCCAGACAACCTTAAGGTTAGGAGACATGGCAACTTAACGTGGGTGGTGTAAATATACATACATATACAACATTCTAATACATAAACGGAATACACAAATACCTGTAAAATATATACTAATACAATATACTAATACATATTTTAATATTATGGACAAATAATATAAATATAATAACTTGTGATGTTAAAATTAAAAGTTGTACAAGATGTTAGGATGATTCAACATTTAGGTAATGATTTTTAACCATTTTTTAGAAGATATTTAAGGATTTTGCACGCTTAATATTTAACGGTAAATCATTCCACAGCGCAGTCGCATGCAAGGCAAACGAATGTTTATAAAATTTAGTTGAGTGCATCGGTATTTTAAGAGTCAGGTTCTCAGAAGATCGGAGCCTGTTGGTTTGCGAACCTAAAAATTTAAACATCTCCCTTAAATAAGGAGGAGATTTGTGGTGAATAAATAACACACAGTACAGAAGAGAGAGAGTATGTAGATTCCGGCGACAGCGTATAGGGAGCCACTTGAGCTTCGAACGAAATTCAGATACATGGTCATATTTCCGCAAATTAAATATGAACCGAATTGCAAGATTTTGAAGTCGCTCAAGCTTGTTAAGATAGTCCTCGGTTAAATTGGGATAGCTTGCGTCGGCATAATCGAGAATTGGAAGGATAAGAGAGTTTGCTAACATAACTTTGGTTGGAATAGGCAACAAAAAGCGCAGGCGTCGGAGTGAGCCTAATGTATAGAATATTTTCTGGCTTACTTTATTTATTTGCACCGACCATGATAGCGTCTGGTCTAAAAATATACCGAGATCCTTCACAGACGTACAGTATGGGAGTATTGTTCCGTTGTATACAATAGATGGTAAATGTGTGTACTCCACCTTTGAAATCATGGCCGCGCTGCCAATTATTATAACTTGTGATTTCACAGGGTTAACCCTAAGACCAAAGTAATTGCTCCAATCAGATATTGCGAGAAGATTCTTATTGATAATATTTATGGAATTTAACAAATTTTCCGTAGATGAGTGCTCGTAAATCTGAATGTCGTCTGCATACATATGGTATGGACACGACAAACGCTCTGTGATGGAATCAATAAAAACTGAAAAGAGCAATGGGGATAAAACACCGCCCTGAGGTACCCCGGCCTGGACATTGCACCACGAAGAGACATTATCCTCAACTCTAATGCGCTGTCTACGGCCACTAAGGTAACTTCGTAACCAATTAATTACAGACGGAGGTATGTTAACAGAACGTAACAAGCTTAACAATACATCGTAGTCAACGTTATTAAAGGCATTGCTAAAGTCAAAAAGTACGAGTATCGTAAGTTGCTTATTGTCCATAGCTCGTCGAATGTCATCTGTGACTTTTATTAGCGCAGATGTCGTGCTATGACCAGGGCGGAAACCGGATTGGAAAGGACTTAGAATAGAGTGGTTGTTGATAAAAGTAAATAATTGTTTGTGCACAAGTTTTTCAAGGACTTTGGAAAAGAACGGTAAAATAGAAATAGGACGGAAATCAGGACGGAGTTTTAATACTTTTATGAGTATTATTTAGTATATAAAATGATATTCACAATAAATAAAATATAATTACGTCTTACAAACATATTTTTACTCAGATATCTAACAAGTCCCTACCTTTACCTAATGAAACAACTTTGACAATACATCAAAAGATGAACAAAACAAAACTCAAATATTGCAGCATTAATTAGCGAAGTCAGTTAATGTAATTAGGGAATTCGTAACATTAATTGGTCTGAATAAAGAGAAAGTAAGACTACGGGTAAAGAGTTAGCTAATTGTTAAGTGGATTAAGCGAAGGAATTCTCGAAGAGATGAACAATTTTGTTCAATTTTGTATGGGATTACGTCGAAAACCGTTACTTTCGAGAGTAACTCTGATATTCGACTGTAAATGTTCAAAGGAAAATACATACAGTAATTAGGTAATTACAGTGGTGAAGAATGAAAATTTTATAGAAAGTTGACATAAAAATTGGAAAATCCCTGGACAAATAATTTGTGTTAAGTAAGTATAAGTGTAAGCAATAAGTTTGACAAAAGTTGAGCCGGTTGAAATCGTATTATATACACACTTCGCCACTAATAATTTCCAATACCAATTTATACTGTACCTAACATACCATGAGCAATAAGCACGATGTACTAAAATAGGTCACAATTATGGAGCATTTCCCAATAAATTGTTCCGTACAAACTTTAATATTTAAGAAATAGAATCAAATTACAAAAGGATAACATAGTGAATGATTATATATTTAAATTATTTTCATCTCTCTGTCCTGGCAAGACCAAATGCGACGTGACCGCTTCGAGGGATAAGTAAGAAGCTTAAAAAATTCACCAAAAGCATATAAATTTACATTACTGCGCAGTTCATTTTAGTGCTTATATTAGAATTATAGCCGTTTACTTACACGGACATTTAGTCAAAGCGCGACATTGGGCAAAAGCCTCAAAGGACGAAAAGTGAAAAAAAGAGTTCTTTTCATCTACAGCGCAAAACATGTAAACAAAAAATGAAACTTATCACAAACTGGCAATAAAAACAAGACATATTTAAAGCTTTATAAACATATACGTACATAATATGTACATAAAATAGTACCATATATTAAATCTCCGTGTAAATTTAGATAATCTTAGCAATGTTTGCTCTATTCACAATTTCCGCATAACTCTAACGCATTATCTTCGAATTACGCACAAAAATGCGCCTTTAGAACTGATGTTATCTATTTATACTGGCCTGTTTAAACACTGTAGTCTGTGTAAAGTATGGCGAGGCGTACTCACTTGGTCATGTGAATTTAAAATATTTACTGACATACTGTGCAGCTTTTTCGAATGCAATGTAAAACTTAGTAAAATAATAGTAATTTAGTAAAATAATTTATTTTCATGGCAGAAACTTGAATTTTTGTAGCATTGTGAAATGTGTACATGTGAATAATCATTTAACTTAACTATAATTTTCCACCTATTGAGATTAATTTTGCCAATTTTTACAAAGAAAAGCTTAAGCTTGAGCTATAGCTGAACTATAGAAATAAACATAAGAAAGACTGTTCAATACTTTAAAATAACCTCTTAAACTATAGCAAACTTTGTAACTTTATCACAATTAAACCTAATTGAACATCGAAAGCTTAAAGAAAACTAGGAGTGCAACAGTAGACCATATCGCCTGAAAGGTCACAGGTACGAGGTCGTATCGCTTAGAGTTCTGGCAGACAGCCAGCACGTGATGCGCATTGTTAAAATTAAGGGACCATTTTTGGAATTTAAGGAAGCGAGTGGAATATTAAACTTATGAAACGATGTTTTCTAAAATCTTATTTATTATGCGAATCTGAAAAATAAATGCTCCAGTTCTCAGCGCTTTATTTGTGATATTTCTTTTAGGATTAAATTAATTTTTTATTGAAGCTTCACGCTATTTCTTGTAGAGTAAAGTAGTCAAGGAGCAAGGAGTGTTAAGACACTCTTTCTCCGCGTTTCATTTGAAATTGAGTTGACGGAACACCACGTTATTATTTTGTTACTAGAGCAAATAAATTGTAATAAAAATAATTTTATAATTCCTCCGAGTGGAATCGAACTTACGAAAATTGCGTTTACAGTTAGACATTGTCCCACTGAATAACGATGGCCTCCTAATTACCGTTTTTCTTTATTAACCTTTTATTATTGTAATTTACATGTATAAATGTCTAATTATATATTTTCAGTACTTTAGTAAGTGTATGACTCAAACAATTAAAGTAAAACAGTAAAAAGAGAAATAATAAAATGACAATGCGGTTGCACCGAAGTAACGATGAAGCTATTAAAAGCATCGTAAAACTTGTACTGTCTATTAAGATCGTGGATTTTTTAAACGGAACATTTTTATTATCATTTTCAAAGAATCCTTTTATCTCGTTCAATTGAGAGCAAAAGAAGTCTACATATCCATAGATATTATAAAAAGGAGTTAGTCATGGCGCAGTGGCATAAGCGTGTGACTGTAAACTACTGGTCGATTCCCTCTCAAGAAGTCCAAATATTTAATATTTCCATTTTTTTCGCTCTGGTGTTGGGACAAAGCGCGGCCTTTGAGTGCCGCCACTTAACCCGCAATGCCTCCGAATTTGGCGGAACGAAGTGGGGAACGGAGTGTCTCAACACTAGGTTCCCTCTGCCTACCCTACTGTGTGCAGGATACAGCGTGAAGCTAAAAAAATATATGTTGTAATTGAAAGAAATTATAATATATTTTTGTGACTAATCTAGCTAGTTATCATCTGCTAGTTCGTCTTTGTGGACTTTGTAATCGTTTAGCCGTACCATTTTATTTCTAAGCCCTGTAGTTTTAGCTGTAAACATCAAAATCGCATATGTCCTTTCAATATGCATTACTTGCAATTCTTTGTCTTCGAAAATTATTTTAAGAACATATATACCAAATTCTAAATATTTACAGCCAGTGCTTTTTTCGGATGTATTTTACGCATATAGAATACAATTAAAAATAGATTATAAAACAAATCGATATTGTTATTAAAAAATTAACTAAAACAATAAATTCGCTTATATTATAAGCTTCAGTAACAACACAGATATACATATAATAGCTTCCACAATTATGAATATTATATATACCTATATAATTATCAATTTCCTGGTTTCACAACCTACAGGTTGGATTTAATAGGAGATCGTGCTCAAGAACGGCTTTGTGTTAGGCGGGGCACTGAATACGGGCAATGTCATCTATTTGGCTGAAATTTTTATTATAATAAAAGTTTGGGTACTACGCGAGCTTTGAGGCACATTTCTTTTATGTAGCGTTTAACGTTAGTCGAGAATTTCAATATGACTAATATATCATTAATGAAAATTATATTTTTTGTAGACATCCTCGTATACATTTAGAAATATTAAACAATTTTGTTAAAGGCTAGATGATAAGTTCTTATTTTCATAATAAGTTAAAATCTCAAAGTAGTTTTAATAATTAGGTAAATAATTGTTTATTTTATAATTAAATAAAGACCGTGCCATAATTAACTCCGACTAAACAAATTATGTGAAGACAAGTATGGTTGTTATATACTTAAGAAATAATTTAATAAACGAATTATTTATACAAATATCTTTAACACACAAACAAACACGTCACAATTTCCCCTATTTTAATCGATTCACGACATTTATTTCAACCATAAACATAAATTTTCCTCCAAGTGACTGCGTTCAATTCAACATTTGTTCATCTTAAAAATTTCGAATGTTTTTTTACAGTTCCACGCGCTTCCGGCACATAGAGTGGTGCTCAGTGATCAGAAAGGACCTACTATCAAGACACTTCGTTCTCCACTATCCGCCCGAAATCGATACATTACGTGTTGAGTGGCGGAACTCAACACCGCGCTTTTTCTTTAGTAGTAATACAAAAAATTAAAATTAAAATATATTACTTAAAGTGGAATCGAACCGACAACCATCGTGTTTACAGTCAGGCGTTGTACAGCGCTACGACGGACTCAATTAAAATTATTAAAAAAAAAAACAAATAAAAATAAATATAAATTATATTAAATACTAATTTCAAATAAAAAATCTTGTTACAATAATAAGTGTACGAAGTAGCTTCCCCACACTGTGGCGAAACGTTGGCAGCATTCCAGAGGTCGATAAGAGTTTTATTCTATGTCATTATCACTTGAGCCTATTTTTGGACGGTGACATTATTATTGCTAACTAGTAAAATTGCTTTTTTATTTAGTTCACGTAAATATTATCTTTAAACTTAGATATCTAAAAATATCTGATTATATATTGTATAATTACCTATGTATTTGTGATTACTGATCCATACTTATATTATAAATGCGAAAGTGTGTGTGTTGGTCTGTCACGCTTTCACGGCATATCTACCGATCCGATTTGCATGAAATTTAGAATGAAAGTAGTAAAAAACCCGGTGTCAAACATAGGCTACTTATTTTTTCAAATATCCACCTCTAAGGGGTTGAAATAGGGGATGAAAGTTTATATGAAAAATCTAAACCGCTTGACCGATTGTAATGAAGTTTGGCATAGATATAGTTGATGATCCAAGATCAAACATAGGCTACTTTATTTTAAAAAAATCCACCCCGGATGGTTGCAATATAACGAAACAGTCACGTAGTTGACGCGGCGAAGCCGCGAGCGGGCCGGTAGTATGGTTACTCATTACATTTTTTTTAAAGAAAATAAACAGATAATTGCCACAAATATTTGTAAATATTTTAATTAAATGAAATATTCTTTTTTCAAATCTATGGCATTACCTTTAGTAAAAAAAAAATATTCAAGCTTCACGCCTTTTTCGCAATGCAGGGTAGTCTAGGGAAACGTGGTGCGATTTCCCGAGTGGGAATCGAACCCACACAACCATCACGTTTACAGTCAGAGGCTATCCCACTGGTCCACAACGACCTCTGCTTTAGTGAAGGAATAATAAAAAAATAGACCATTAAAAATAGACCACAAAAAGAAATAATAAAACATAGTACGTACTAAGGAGTTTTAAAGTCTGCATAAACGTACAATATTCTAGATATATAAATACATACGCGTCTAACTTCATTCAGACTATCATATCACAATCTCTTAATAACGGATTAAAATTATCGACTGCGTTAGATTACTATCGGAGTTGTTAAATGGATTAACCTTTAGTCACTCGCGTTTCTAGCTAACTACTTATATATACTTGATAAAGTATCGTTTAAAAATATCTATACTTTATGCTTTTATTAGCTACACCTGGGGCTATCAATGTAAGAAAATCTTACGACGACTGTTCAATTTATTTGCAAAATTTATTTGCACATGTGTCCGGATCCGATGACTAATATAATTTCACAAAATAAACTTTATATATTTTTTTGTGCTCTTTTAGTAAGTTTTTAATGTAATTTGTTATTATTTCATACTAATGTGTCAATATGTATCACCATTGTAGCACAATTGAAATTTAGAATTGTCTCGACTGGACTTGAATTGAATCGACTGCTTCCAAGAAATGTATATATTTAAATAATCAGTTTCTACAACCTGCATAAGCATAGTGCAGTTTTAGGTCAGGTTATTAAATCTGCTAAAAGTTGAAAACGGTGTCATTTATCACTAGGTTATCATGCTATTACGAAGATTACCAACATATTAGAAAAAATATATAAATTGTATTGAATTTTATAAAAGCAAAAGTTTTTTTTTTTCATTTTCGAGCACATAGTAGAGTAAGCAAAAAAAATAACGTCAGGACATTCTTTTTTCCGCTTTCCGCCTAAATTCAAAACATTTTGGCTTGAGTGCCGAAACTCAACGTCTTCCCAACGCAGGTAAACGAAAATAATTTAAATATTTCCCCGAGTTTTTTATTTATCCATAACTAAATACACGCGACGTTACATATATAATGACAATATTAAGATTAAATATTTTATCAATCCTACTATATAAATATCGGTCAAGATAAATATGCTACTTGAAAATAATATATTATTGTCTGCTCAGTGCTCAGCTCACGATATATAAAGTACACTCCACAAACGTCGTATATCCGTACGTGAGCTTTTGTTTCGACCAACGGATACGCTTACAGCGAACGTGGTATTGTTATATATTAAAACTACGTGTTTTGAAATAAAACCGTAGTAGAACTATAGTAATGTTTGGATGACTTTAAAGCTTCCAGGTTCTCTTCTAATCAAAAGAACTTAATATATTTATAACGTAGACAGGAAAATATGCCATATTAGACCGAAAACTAAATTATACCGTCTCACCTTTATCCCGTAGCGGGTTAGTCGGAGACCTAGTGTCGGTTTCGGTCTTTTCGCCCCAATCCGAAACATTGCATGTCGGATTGCCAACCTCAACACCATCCTTTGTTTTGTTACCAGAACGGAGAAATGAAAATGATTTAAATAATGTGGGAATCGAATCTACAACTAACACGGCCCTTAACTTAAAAAATAGAACTTTTTTATTGGCTACAGTAATTTAGGTCTATGACATAATATATATGTATAACAATGGTACTACTCTTGATCTACTCATAATATTTTAAGTAATTATTGAACCTCTCATCTTATTTTACAACAAAGTTTTTATTTTTAAATTTTATTAATAATAAAATATATAGAAAAAAAATATGATAAAAATCATGTTCGCGTTACGACAACTTGAATCCACTTTTCTTGCGATACTTGAGCACGTTTAAGTACCGTCACCAATTAAGCCTCGTCCAATATATGCTCAACGAAATGTAGATTTTTATTTCTTATTACTGAAAACTACAAATATAAGATTAAAATAATTATTTTAACTAATTCGGTCAGAAAGAACCTAATGTCAAGACACTCTGTTCTTCATTTTCTGCAAAAAATTAAAACATTTTGTGTGAAGTGATAGAACTCAACGTGCTTTATGTGAGAAAATGGCAACGTTCTAAATATAGTCGTTCTGCCGAGTGGTATTCGAACCCCCAACCACCGTCTTTTCGTTGAATTTTAACTTGGTCGTTTTGGCAAAGACAGCAAGCCATACTTTAAAAATACTGTATTATCATCGATTTCGGATACGTGTCCAAATTTTCAAATAAGAAGGTATCATGTGGATCCAAATAACGTCGCAAGGTAGAAAATCTTGCGATGCTTAAAATGATGGATTTATAGAGATATATTAAAAGGCTACTAATAACTTCCCTAAACTTATATACAACTTTTTTTTTTTAGCTTCACGCTGTATCCCTCATACAGCAGGGTAGGCAGAGGGAAACTAGTGTTAAGACACTCCGTTCCCCCACTTCCGTCGAATTCGGAGGCTTGCGTGTTAAGTGGCGGAATTTAACGTCGCGCTTTACCTCGACATCAGAGCGAAGAAAATGGAAATATAATTTCCACTCCTCGAGTGTGAATCGAACCCACAACCAGTCGTTTACAGTCACACGCTTGTGCCACTGGGCCACGACTGGCCAGTCGATTCAACTATATAAATATATTTTATTTTATTACTATTACAAATCATAATTATTACAATTTTCCTCAGAAATATGTATATTATTTCTGAGATAAAGGCGATGTATCATATTCTTCGTACTTACAATCTCGAGAGTGGCCTCATTGAAGGCGATAAAAACTTTTACGGCTCTATCTTGCGGAATTTTATCTTTTATCTCACGTATATAAAATTGATAAGTTAGAGGTTTTATTGAATATATTTATTTTAGACATTACTCGTGAGTATATTAAAATCTTAAGTTAAATATACTTAAACACTTTATTAAAACTATGAAATATTGTTTATTGAAACTATGGATGTTCTGTATGACACTAAATAGTTCGAGTCGATGAATTGAATGTAATTGCGAACGGTTGTAGGTTCGATTGATTGATTGTAATTTATTAATTTTTATTTCTTCGATTTTCGGGCTGAATGTGCAAAGGAGTGAGGAGTGTTTTGACACGAGGTTCTACATATACACGACACAGGTATACTTAAGTCTATCTGTGACAACTGACTACGAAACATTATTTGAAATGTCATTTTAGAAAATGTATCTTACACATCTTAATACACGACAAAATTGTTGGTAACCATCTTATTTAAAGTATAGTTTTTACAAAAGTCAAAGATCTTTACTTATACAGCAGGCTAGGCAGAGAGAAGCTAATGTCAAGAGACTCCGTTCCCCACTTTACGCCGAATTCGGAGGTATCGTGTGTAAGTGGCGGAACTTAACGCCGCGCTTTGCCTCGACACCAGAGCGATGAAAATGTAAATATTAAATATTTTACTCCTCGAGTGGGAATCGAACCCACAACTAGCCGTTTAGAGTCACACGCTTGTGCCACTGCGCCACGACTGGCCCCGACTTTACTTTTTTTTTACTTAGTTAAAGTGCAATAATACAGCTTGTTATTTCCTTTATGTTCGTGTTTTAGCAGTAATAATAACATTACTTTTATAATATAAATAATATATAAAAACAAGTAATATCAAAACGTACGAATATCGTAGAGCCGATCCATATAGGATTGGCTCTACGATATTCTTCAACATTTCAAAGGAGCTTAACCTATCTACGTTATTGGCAGGCAAAAATATCATAAGCTTTTCTGGGGAAATGTTTGTTAATGGAACTTAAATTTATTAAAAAAAAATAAGAATATGAAAGGATGGAATGAATGCTGGAGGAATGGGGCCAGTCTCCACAAACGTGTGACTGTAAACGACTAGTTGTAGGTTCGATTCCCACTCGAGGAGTGGAAAAATTAAATATTTCCATTTTCTTAACACTACCCTCTCTCTGCCTGCCACAGCAGGGCGCTGTGAGCGGGATACAGCGTGAAGCTATAAAAAAAATGAAAGGAAGAAAGATATCTCTGCATAAAAAATATGCGGCAAAATTGAAATGGTAAGTAATATCATTACGACATTGTAAATTTAAATTGCTGTCAAAAGTTACAATTTCTATGAACAATCGTCTGGAAAGAAGAAATATTATTTATTTCACATATTAATATTTTTAAGTGTTATTAACATACATACGTTTTGAAAAACATTCTTTTAAAAACGTTTTATTCTCTCTGCCTAATTTGTAGGACAAAACCTAAAACTCTTTTCTTAAGCAATAAATAAAAATATATCTAACTAACTGTTAATAAAATCAACAATACGCTTTAATGTAACAAATATATATATGAAACAGATATTTACCATTATAATAACCGTAATGAAACCCGACGCCGCATTCCTGACTCGCCGCCAATCGAAATCACTACAGTCAATTGCAAAGGTCATCAAATATATTCGGCCGTGTACATACTAATAGGCACATACTAATTTAAATAACGCATGTGATAATGCATAATGTATATATGTGAACTTTAACGAATAATTTTTGAGTTTTGTATTAATGTTAAAAGTTCAATGCATTTTTTTTTTTTATATAAAAGTAATCTAATTTTAGGAAAACATTAACTTATAGAATTTTATTGCTATAAATTGCTTATGTTGTTAAAGCGTTGAAAACACCGATAAGGGGGTTGTCCACTCTTGTTTAATGCCGAAACTTAATATCAGGTTTTTCTCACTACCTATAGTGGATAAATGAAAATAATTTAAATACAGACCAAGTCAAGAGGCCAGTCGTGGCGCAAAGGCACAAAGTGTGAATGTAAAGAGAGTGGTTGTAGATTCGATTCCCAGTCGAGGGGGGTGGAAATATTTAATATTTCCATTTTCTGTGCTCTGGCGTCTAGGCAAAGCGCTCGCTTTGCCTCGCCGCCACTTAACACGCAATGCCTCCGAATTTGGCGGAAAGTGGGGAACGGAGTGTCTTAACATTAGGTTCCCTCTGCCTACCCTGCCGTGTGCGGGACACAGCATGAAGCTACAAATGCAATCATTCTCCAAGTTGAAATGATAAATAACAAAGAAGATTTACAAATTTCTCTAACACAACAAGCAAAATTACCTATAGTTTTAAAAATATAATTTATCTTTTACTACTAAATATAATAAAATAAATACATTATAAACGATACAAATCGATCAATCACATATCTGAACGCATCCTAACAACGACCCATCCGTGGTGTAATAGCGCTCATTATGTTTACGTACGTAATCGGTTAACTTGTAGGGTCGATTGTTTCAACAACAATCTCGTGAATCATGTTAATACATCATTCTGTTGGTTAGTTCGTTATATTTGGTGGAGTGCAGGTTCAAATACTGGTACTGTGAAATTTTTTTTTTGAGCTTCACGGTGTGCTTTTGACTCATTATTTTATCTAACTATAGCAGGAATAGTCTATTATATTGTCTATTGTCGACTCCAGAGACAATTTGAGGCTTACGACTAAGTTTATAGGGCACTATAAAGAGGGAAAGAGAAATAACAAACGATTTGATAACAATGGTTACGCCATATTATTTACTGAAATTAAAAGGATCCGTAAATGCAGATTGTAATTGTCCTGTGCCATTTTCTAACACGGTTTTATTAGCTTCACTTCTATAAGTCTATACCCTTTTCCTACAGAATCCTTTTTCTCGCACATCAGGGTAGGCAGAGGGACTCTAGTTATGACACTGTTCCCCATGACAGTCAAATAATATTCGCTTATAACAGCGACAGGTACAATAGCGAAATCTTTATATCTATCTAGATTTTACTAGCAGCAATAAGCAGTAGTAGGTACTGTACATTATTTCAAAAGCAGCATTCGTAGGATTCAAATTTCGTTAAATTGAGAGGGGAGCTCGGACAGTGCTAAGCCTATACTTGAGTCTCAAATCCCCTGACAGGCACCGTGAATTCATGGAATACTAAATACTTTTTCTCTTAATATATCTGAAATCCTGTCTATCAAGAGTTTAAAATACTATAAAAATATAGCGCAAAAAACATTTTCTCGCCAAAAGTTAATTTTTTACGTAAGGAAGTTTGTTAAAATGTTTTACAGGAGCTCTAACAACAAAAGTTATAACAACTACATAAAAGTTTCGTCGTGACGATAAGTGGCGACTTCGAGTTGTTATCCACGGAACTAGGGCCATACAATACGGAGGTGGATACATATTTTATACGACGTTTCAAAAAAAAGTAAATTTAAAACTATTCATGTAGTTTATTGTTACATATATGACTTTAAAATTTTAAAAATAATTAAGATTTTGCATATAATAACCACGGTCTCAATAGAATTATGGCACGCATACTACAATTTAAATCTTTCATATATAATAACAAATCACAAATGAGTCAAAGAAGAAATAAAAAAAAAACCCGCTTAAAATTTTTTTTCTTAACTGGATTATCCTGGCATCAAGTATTTTTTTGCAGCATCAAGCTTTACATCGCATATCATCATAGTAAGAGAAATAAATCGATACCTGGAATGCTGAGAGAGAGAACTCAACGTCGCGCTTTGTCTTAAATAACAGATCGAAAAATAAAAAAAAACAAGATCTATACAATATAATTACATAATGTTCTCTGAAAATTAATCATCCCTTTATCTGGGTACTATAGAAATTATCAATCAATTTGGAAGACAAGATGTGGGTAACCACTTTTTACACAAAATGAAAAAGAGTTGAAAATAATAAAATCATATTAAAATAAATATTAATTAAGATCATAACTCAGATAGTATATGTGTTTTATAACTACAGTACTATTTAATACAGTAAACGACAAAATCAAGTAAATATGTATATGCAAATAAACATTCTACATTACATTGTATTCATTACATTCAAAAAGCCATTAAATAATGTATATTATACAATTTCACAGAGCAAATAGGTTTTCAAATTGACTTTAGTAATAGACCGTATAGTATACATATATAGTACGAGAGAATGGTTTGCTACATATTATGCATCATGCATTCTCTTGCACTATATAACTTGATTATTACTACGTGATTGGTGTAAATAGAGTAAGAATAAGGTAGACTAACCTAACCTAACTTGGGCACTATTTTCATTCATCTTAAAAGAAACGAGCGCCAACAACCCTTGGAAGGTTTCCAAGCCAATCAAACGATTGGTTGTGAGTTGCGGAATAAAATATGAGCAGAGTGTCTTAACACTAGGTTCCCTCTGCCTACCCGAATGTGTGCGGGATACAGCGTGAAGCTAAAAAATATCTTTTTCTATTTCCTAAGTATGTGAATAACACTTTAAAATATTAAAAGTATTCATTTATCTTATAAATCATGATAAAATTGTCATCGACTATCCGCTTCAATAGAATAAGATAATTAATCAAATTGGATAAATTATATAATACTGAGTGCGGTGCAACAATAAATGGGAATACATTATCAATTTTAGAAGTAACCGCCATCCAGCCACTCAACGCTATATCTCATTTCAAGCAGAAAGTAGAGAACAGAGTATTTTGACACTAAGTTTTCTCTAGCTACCCCACTATTAGAAAAAAAAGACTCATGTATATATTATAAAAGTGCACTTTGCATTTGTATGCCTCACATATACAGACATATAATAATTATGCATCACGCTACAATGTAAGTCTTTTGAAATAGCGATGATTTCATTGTTGACCATCTTAGTTTAACAATAGTACGCGGCCATCGCTATTTACTTGCTCAATGCAAATGTATGTTTTAATATAAATTAGACATTGATTTTAATATTAATTACACGTAGACAGCACGTATGACAGTGTTTGCATTTTGTAATATGAGATCACGAATGCTGATAGTAAGATCAAGAGTCATGTGTATGATCAATACAAACATTTGTATGACGTGGTGTACAACTTTCAGGTTTCTGATACATTCAGGCAGCGCATATTTTTTATATCTCGTCCAATTTTAATAAAAATAATGCAAGACAAAAACCCACTAAAATAAATGAAACATTGTTCTTCGTTTCACATTTTATCTTCAGAGAACCTAGTGTTCACTAGGCGACTAGGGTTAAGTATACACCGTTAACCGTTTTCCGCAGGATTTCGATATGTAGCATGTTATGTGGCGCATCTTAACGCTGTGCCTTGAGTAAACCGAGAGGTGACATAGAAGGAATTTAATTATAATTAATACTTCTAGTGAGAATCGAACCCATCGTGTTCAGTCTCACGATCTCTATATAAAACTAGTGAATATTATTTATTATAAAGTAAATACTGAATATTATTTATTATAATAAGCTAAGCTACGTAAGAACGTCCGTCCGGTTGTTAGGGATTCACCACAACGTGAACGACGAGGCAGAAGGGGGCTTTTTGACGGTACCTATATGAATCTCATACCACATAACTTAGTAAGGAAAATTTTAAATACAAATATTTTTTAATTTGCATTGAACATTTTTTAAACGAATTAGTTATAAGTAGATTAAATAAAAAAAAAAAAAATTATCTATCTATCAATAATAATGCCAAAGTTTTCTACTTACATAGTAATATTACAGATATATATAAAATACTCCAACGAATAGCCTTTGAACTGCACTTTGAAAAGCACTGTTAGCATTCACAGTTTGTCAACTGCACTTCAACTGTCAGATCGTCTTACATTAGCAAGGACTACAACATGCTAACTGAAAGACGAGATATGTGTGAGACATTAAACGAAGGTTAGTTATACGAGGTATTCAAAATAGCCACACGACAGGATGGTAAATTACTTTACATTCAAAAATAAATACTAACTAGGAAATTAAGGAATTATCCATAAAACGTCCAGTCAGTGGCCAGTCGTGGCCCAGTGGCACGAGCGTGTGACTGTAAACGACTGGTTGTGGGTTCGATTCCCACTCGAGGAGTGGATATTTAATATTTCCATTTCCTTCGCTCTGGTGTCGAGGTACAGCGCGGCATTAAGTTCCGCCACTTAACACGCAATGCCTCCGAATTCGGCGGAAAATGGGGAACGGAGTGCCTTAACACTAGGTTCCCTCTGCCTACCCTGTTGTGTGCGGCATACAGCGTGAAGCTATATATAAAAAAAAAATAAAAAAAAAACTACATTAAACGTCTTCACTACATTGTGGGAAAAAGGCGTAAAATTAACAGTTAAGTTAGGTGAAGACATTTCGTTCTTCTCTTTCCACCAGGTCCAGACATAGCGTATTAAATGACGCAAATCGAGTAGGAATCGAACCTACATTCGAAAAGTAAGTTTCGTTATACGTATCCCTATTATCTAGTTCTCAAAATAGATCAATAATTGGAGAGGCTTTACACTGAGGCAAATTCTTGCAACTTATAGTGCAATTTAGTTAGGAGCTAAAATTTTATTAACAAAATTCCAATTAGTTTAAGTACGATTCAAGTTTCTAACAAGACTTCAGTTACAAATTAATTGGACTAAAAAGAACAGAATTGAGATGTTATAAAAACAGTAGTACCTAGAATTATATTCACATTTTTAAACATTTTTAAAGTGTTATTCCATACTTAGGAAAATTGAAAAAGACATTTAAAGAAAATGAAAACAAAAATAAGTTTTAATAAAGCGTATAAGAATTTCGACGCAGTGGATAGTAGAACGCATGTCTCAGTGTTGAGAGCGCCTGGACGGTATTCTGGAGGCGCGGGTTCGAATCCTGCTGCGTTCAAAATTTTTATACGTTTAAACGTCTATATTCACATTTCTTGAGGTAGTGATAATAAGTGTATTTTTTTTATCAGCACAACGCTTTCAAAGAACACCTGATATTGACCAACTCTAGTTGTCCCATTTTCACCTCGAATTCAAGACAATGGCGTGTTGAGGAGTTGAACTCAACACCAAGTTTTGTCTAGTAACCAGAACAAGAAATAAAAATAGTTTAAATAATATATATAATCATTCAAAGAATCCAACCTGCAATCATCGCGTACACATTCAGACGACGATGACCGAGATGCGTCACGATGGCCGTAGGTATAATATTATAATGTTAATAGCATTCCATGGATAACACTCTCCGTTTTCCTTCGCGTTTTGAGTAGTGATTACAAAACCTTAGCAGCGATATATAAAAAAAATCCATTCCCCAATGGGATTCGAACTCAAAGGCATAGCGTTCAGTTAGGCCACAATGGCGTCTATAGAAATGTTAATAAATTTAAATAAGAAGTAATCAAAATATGTTGAATAAAACAGCTTTCTTGTCAATGCATTTTAATATATGTTAATACTGTGTTTGAAAATAAACGGGCGTTGCGACGGTAATCACGTTGGGTCCTGCATAATCACCTCTTCACAATATATTACCGATTTGAAACTTCGGAAAGCGGTTTTCTATTTTAATTTATATTCACTATGCACTTTAATTGCTAGACTGCTCGTTAGAAATTTACTCTTTGTCCTTTAGAAAACTTATAAAAATTTGCACGCAGCGGGATTCAAACCCGTTCCTCTTGTAAATCGTCCAAGTGCTAAGCCACACGTTTTATTACCAGTTACGTCGAAATTCACATATAACGCTTATTACAACTTCATATTTGTTGTTAGCAACTCTGTTTTTGTTAGAAATTTGTAAAAATCTCTGCTATACAGAGATGATTTCTGCGAACAATTTTATGGCAAGAGAGAATATAATTTATTTAATACCTTAACGTTACAATAAGGAGAAAGGAGAAAGAAAAAGAATAAAATTTAAAAATAATAATGCGCACCATACGTTCCTCTTCTCGTATATATTATACCGACTTTGCATTATGAATCGATACATCGTATGATAATATCGTATGATAATACAATATTTTAAAAATGTGAACATCCTTGTAAATGGTACTTCCATTTTATATAAAATTACTTCTAATTCTTCTTCTTCCTTGTCAGGTTAACCGGCATAAAGAAAAAATAATTTAAGCGTGTTCCTCGGTCATTAAGTCAGTTCTATTTAACTAAATCGACAAATACAAAATATTTAAGCTTCTAGGATAGGGTTTTGTTAAAATAAATTATTTTATCACATACGGTCATACGGACATACGGTTAATACCTTTTTTAATAAATAATCATCTTTTTAATATTAATTCCTTTTTTTTTAAATAAAATCAGTAATTAATACTAAGGCTTATAAAATATATCCTAAGAGAGTCCCAGTTTATTTTCTTATTATTTAAGTTGTTTAAAGAAAGTGGGATAGGTATTTAAAACTACAGCGAACGATAAACACATTGCTTTTACAAAAGCACTAAAATTCCTCACTACTTTTACTTTTCTAGACTATCTAATTTCGAGACTACATACCTATTACGTACGTCTCGAGAAACGTATTTAAAATGACCACTGTAGAGAATGACAATGCCTTTCCTTGCATTACTTACTTTTTCTACACTATTTTATATTATTTTCACGATAATTTGCAACTAATGTTGCAACATTAGAAAATGAAGGTGTGTTGAGTGAATGTACGATAAGTTGTCGTCATAAATTGAATCTTGGACTTTTAACAAGAAAAAAGTATGTGAAAATTCTTCTAGGGGCCAGTCGTGGCGCAATGGCATAAATAAAGTGTAACGCGACTGGTTGTGGGTTCGATTCCCATTCGAGGAGAAATATTTACAACATTTAATATTTCCATATTCTTTGCTCTGGTGTCGAGGCAAAGCGCGGCGTTAAGTTCTGTCACTGCCTCCGACGCAGTGCCTCCGAATTCGGAGTGTCTTAATACTTTGTTCCCTCTGCCCACCCGCTATGTGCAAGTCACAGCGTGAAGCTAAAAAAATTCTTCTATCTTTCTGCATTTTATATTCTTTTTGGTGGCACAGAATTACGCTTTTTAATAGGTAGTATTTTAAAAATAGCGAAACCAGCTTCATGTTTCTTGCCTTATAGCAGGGTAGTCGGAATACTAGTTACCTAGTGTGCAGACCCACCGTTCTTCCCCTTCCGTCCGACATCGAGACATTGCGTATTAAGTTGCGGAACTTAACGCGGCACTTTGTTCAAGATATCAGATTCGAGAAATTAAAATAGCATATAATCATTTCGAGATAAATCGAACCCACAACCTTGGTTTTTCAGTCAGCAGCTTTACTACTGTCCCAAGACATACTCAAAAGTAGGGGATAAACGCTTAGTGGACCGTATAAAATTATTAAGCGGGCCGAACACGATCAAAGGGCCGCGGCTTGCGCACCCCTGTTCTACAACTTAGTTGACCGTTAAGTTATTTACTATGATATACCTAAGGTAAGAAAATGCAATGCCAAGTTATTATCATGAAGGGTACTCAGTTGTCAGTCTTCAGATTAAGACAATCACTACGGTTGTTTATTTCAATGTTTTGTATAATACTCTTAAGTGTTCTTTGAGGGTTTACAATGTATAAAAGAATGGAAAAATACGGACAAAAATCCGAGGGTATTTTTATAAGATTTAGTTTTTATAATTGATAAATAGTACGGATCTGTTGTCTCATTAAATAAATGTATCTAATAATTTAAAAAAGTCAATTATAATTAATTTATATTTATAAAACTTACTACTATTAATTTTAAAGTGAAATGGAGCTAAATTATACTAATTGTATTAATTGCTAGACGTCATATAAAACCTAACTGTGTCAACACTACATTTAGATAAATTTAAATATTCATATACTCGTACCTTTAAGTATATGAACATAAATTTGACAGTAAAACGTAATATATTTCCCGAATTATGTGACATTTTTTACCCCCACATTAAATATAATTTTTAAATCTAAGAAAGTTAGCAGCTTACCAGCTTCACGCTTTTTGCCACATAGCACAGTAGTCAAAGAGAATCTAATAACAAGATACTCCATTCTTCACTTTCCTTCGGAAACTGAGACATTGTGTTAGGTGGACGGGCACAACGCCGCGTCTTAATTACCAAAGTGAAAAATAAAAATAATATATAACCTTTGCCCTGAGAGGGAATCGAACCCACAACCATCCAGTTTAAGCATAACCAGCTTACAGTCTATCCCATTATCAATAAACAATAGAAATAACAACGATTATATGAGTTGACGTGTAAAAATCACATAATAACAAACAACAGTTATGCTTACGACGTGTTCTGGCATGCCAGTTTTGTGAGCGGTTCGCGCTGGATTACCGGCACAAAGCGTGTTTGCTATTAACTTGAATAAATAATGTCGAGCTAATCTAAGCGCAAGTGGAATGGAGATTTGAAAAGGTTTAAAAAATATAATTTCCATTTTTTCGTATTACGCTTTGCTTTTTATTATGTATTTATATTGTTGCATTTTTTTTCAGAAATTTTCTATTTAATAGTATAATTGTATGTGTATGGTATTTTTTTTAATTTGAGCTATTTTTTTTGATAAAAATAATAAGTAAAAATGTCAAAAATCCAGTGAGCCAAGCCCAAGTTGTATGAGACTAATATTTTAGTTAATGAAATTGTAGGGCGTAGTTCATAAGAAAAATTATCAAGTCATTATCAAAAATGTAACAGAAATAGTTCTTTTATTACCTACAATGTGGTTATGAAAATATATTGTGAAATGCGTAAACCTCAAAATTCATAGATATATTGTGTTTACGCCCATTTTTAAAATATTGTGTGCTGGATTAATGCTAGTATAGCCAAATTACACTTGCCGTTTATTTTAAGTAATAATTATTCTCTACTTCGTTTTTTACAGAATTATAAATAAACAACGCCTTTTAAACGCATTCGAACTCTCTTGCTTTAGTATCGACCTTAGTAGAGTCCTTTAAAGAAAACGTATAAAAATTTGAACGCAGCGGGATTCGAACCCGCGCCTCCTGAATAGCGTTCAGGCGCTCTCACCACTGAGCCGAAAAGCCGCTGCGTCTAAATTCTTATACGCTTTATTAAAACTTATTTTTGTTGTTAATTTCGACGCTGCGTGTAGTAGAACGCATGGCTCACTGGTGAGAGCGCCTGGACGGTATTCAGGAGGCGCAGGTTCGAGTACCGCTGCGTTCAAATTTTAATAACGTATAAAAATTATACTTTAAATGTCTTTTTCAATTTAACTAAGTGTGGAATAACACTTTAAGAATGTTTAAAAGTGCTTAGTAGAGTCTATAATATCGTAGGAATGCCGCAAAACGCGTTATTTTTTTATATGAGTGTTATTACATTATTAACCGACTATTATATAAAACATTAAGTTGTACCAATGTAACGTGTTTTGAAAATAATGTCTAGTCTATTATTTATGTAAAAAATTGTGTCAATCTCCATCGTTGCATGCGGTATTCACCTTAAAAGGTAAATGCATTTACATATAGCAAAAAACAACGCAAAAAAAATGACTGTCTTTTATAAAATGGATTACATAAATACTTAGAGATCACCGTGGCTTAGTTGACATAGTCTGATTTAAAACGCGATGGTTATAGGTTCGATTCTCACCCAGGGGAATGATTATACTCAAGTTATTTTCAATTCTTCATTCTTAAAAAACAAAGTTGCGTTAAGTTTGGCAACTTAACACGCAATGTCTCGATTTCAAGCGGAAACTTAAGAATGAAGTGTATTGACAGCTGTTAATTTTCCCTGACTATTGAATTGAATTACTGAGCGGGAATAAGGACTCTTTTTACAGAATTTCAAATTCTAAAATATATATCTAATGATATTATTCTATAATTTAGTAAGCTTGTCGCCCTCGATTATAAAATATGGAGATACAGACAAATTCTAAACGAATAGTGAGGACTATGACGACTATATCCCTGCATGTAATCTATATAACCTGTCATTGATTCTTTAGCAAAAATTTTACCTACGTTTATAGATTGTAATTTACACGTTCTTTCGATTACTTCTTTTAAAATAAAAAACTAAAAAAGAAATCCTAGTTTACCGCACTTTTATATAATTATAACCAAGCTTACCTTATGATAAGTGTCCTTCTGCCAGTTCTTGATCTGAGCTATAACGTCGTTAACGAGACGGTCGCGCACGCTCAGGTGCAGATCGGAAAGTCGTTCCGCTTCCACCATGCCGCCTTTCCACGCAGCTTCCATTGTACCATATTCGGGTCCTAGGAACAAAATTAATATATAATGTATTTATGTAAACAATGATTCCATTTTTAATAATACTTTCATTGTAAGATAACTCAAATAATATTTGCAGAAGTATATAATTCATAAAAAATGTAAAGCAGCTTAACGTTTTCCCTCATAGCAGGTTAGTCTGATGGAACCTAGTGTCAAGACCCTTCATTCTCCACTTTCCGTCTGAAATTGTAACACTACGTGACCCGCCACTCAGGCAGGACCTAATGCCACGTTTTGTTATAGGTCTACGTTACGTTGAAATTATAACAATTTCATAATACTCTTCTGAGCTGGAATCCAAACCAACAACCATCGCATTTACAGTCAGATCAGCTATCCCACTACGTCACGAGGGTTCAAATAAACTAAGCCATTCAATTTATTTCGTAAAGAAACGAATTATTTGAAGGCAAAACTCACTTTGTCTAACTGACCTCCGCTGTCAACCCTCGCAGGTCAGATAAGCCAATCAAACATATCTAAGCTACGACACCTAAGCAGGCTACTTGTGACCTAGTGACCTAAATGGATTAAGGGTTGTCATTAACAGTAACAGAGGCCAGTCGTGGCACAGGGGCACACAGTGTGACTATAACGCGACTGGTTGTGGGTTCAATTCCCACTTGAGAGATGGTAATATTTAATATTTGCAAGTTTTACGCTTTGGTATTGAGGCGAAGCACAGCGTTATGTTTCGCCTCTAAACACACAATGCCTTCAAAAATCGGCGGAATATAGGAAACGGAGTATTTTAACATTAGATTCCCTCTGCTCTTACCTTGCTGTGTGCGGGATATAACGTGAAGCTAAAAAAAATCAGTAAAACAGTAAACGACTATTGAGTACGTTCTTCCTAGTAAGATGTAGTATTCTGACATTCCTTTCACTGGAACCCGCAAACGGTTATTGCACATGTATTTGTAATTTATATATTAGCAAATTGAATTTAGCCCGTGGCTTAGTGTTAGCGGTATTTTATGTTAATTTACGTTATTATTTACATATTTACTTGTAACAGATAAATAAATATCTTTAGACTATTGAAAGCCAACGTTCTGACATGTTAAATTCTAGTGGCGGTTGTAGTGATTAAATATGTGAATGTTTTTGCTAGCACGTTGGAAGTTATAATTAAATAACTGAATGAGACTAAATCTTATAAGCACATTTGTTATAATTAATTTTTTTATCAAATTTACTTCACTTGTCCTGCCTAGTCGGGTAGTCCGACGGAACCTAGTATCTGAAAATTCCTTCCTCTGCCATTTATAGGTAGTTAAGAATATCACAAATGTCTTTAATAGTTCTAGGTGGTGATAGAATTAAAAACTTTCCAGCTTAATAACGAGAGTCATTAAATATAATAATACCAATTTTCTAATCAATTAAGAGCTTATATCTTCACAAATTACCATACCTAAAAGTAACTTATGAGATATGTGTATGCAAGAAAAAATAAATTCCTGAAATATATTGTTTTTGGAGGTAATATAAAAATATAGTGTCCAAATTCCAATAATTTCTTTTAAACACTCATCATTCTATATCCACAAAAGCAATGAACAGCATCACCTTACATTTCCACGTATTTTTACCAAAACTCCCAATGAATCAATATAACATGACGTAATTATAACATTCTTTCTCAAAAAACCTACTGATTTATTCTAAGAAATACTCTCTCTATATATAAAATCTTAAGCCATCTTACTATACTTCCGTAGGGGGGCAGTTAAATTTCTCCATTCCCAAAGCAACTGTTAACAGCTTAAATTTAATTGCCTTAAAATTAATAAGAAGTATGTGAACAGCTTTGAACTTAGTATTTAAGAGTTTAGGGTACAAAATTGTCGATGGCGGTTGAAATCTTTGAATAAATTACTGTTCAGCGTGAGACGTTGCCCCCGAGTGGCAAATTTACTTAATTAATGGTGCGTACGCGCGTAGCTCCAATCTTGGCTTTCTTTCGTCATTTTTTTCATATAAAAATAAATTTTAATTATTTATTTAAACAGATACGTAGTAAACCACGCTTTCTAAGCAGAAGATTTATTATATAATTGATATTTTAGCGCAATTCTTTGTAATAACTTTGGAATAAAGTAACTATGGACACATGAAATAGTGTGTATCGATACCTCCAAATTGGTAACGGTTGCCCAGTTATATGTTTTAATAGGACAAAGGTATAAATTGGATGAATTCAGTTTGATTCATGAATCAATGAATTCATTTATCCATTTTAGTACGATTGAGCAAGGTTCAAATGTATATAAACATTTTCATATGACTTTATGGTATATATTATATTTTTATAAATATTTATATAAACACATTTAATTGACTGCAAAATATATTGTTAAAACCTGTTCCTTAAACAATGTTAAATTTTTGAAATTGTGAAACGGTTTTGAAAAATAATAAAATATTTATGATTATTTTTCAGACCCTATGCATATTCTGAATCTAATTATGAAGTCTACAACCATATTTTTTTTTTCGCTGACCGCTTAAAGAGATATGCCACAAATATAAGTTAAGTAACAAAATACCTATATTAAGATATCTACTTAATTACTACAACTACAATTTCAAATAATATTCTAAGTAACTACTTAATCCAAAAAAAAACGCGTACAATCTGCTTAATTTTCACTTTTAAATAAAATTATTAACTGGAAAATGTAAATGAGGAAAGTGAGATTTTAAGTGGTGATATAACGAACACTCATTTCGCAATTAACGAAAGTTGCAATATTTAAATACAATTATACGTAAAATACTTGAAAAACAACGGCATGTACGCGAAATCAGGACAGCGGCCATAAATTTATATTTGTCCATAGGTTTTTTGTATGAACTTATTATTAATGAAAATCCAAACAAGTTTCTCGTGACCCACTAGCAAACTTCCCGGTTACATAACAATTATTCATTTCATCTGTAAAAACTGGTCTTTGACCAGTCGTTGGTGATTTCATAACTTTCCCTTCGCACCGGCTGATGTAAGGTGCCGTATTGACTCACATATTGATTCGGCGAATCACCTAAATTTTTATAAAATAGCCAAAAAATAATTTCACAATTGCAATTTTTTCACTGCTTGTCTTAATGGACTCTATTGACTTGAGGAAATATATTTGAGAAATCTTCGGTTAAAAGTTATAGCACAGTGTTAGAAAAGATATAGGCATAAATTAATCTTAATTATCTTATATTTAACGTTAGTTTCAAGGTTGGTTCTTTAGTTATTTTAGGAATAATAGACGTAGCTTGGAAACTAATATATATTCTGTACTATATCAAAGTCACTATATATACATTTGTAAATCTGTATCTACTATAAACTAAAGTCGTCACCTGTTTAGATTCGAAAAGGCATTAATTTATTTAATAACAGAAAATATTAACAACTAAATTATACCATTTTGAATTATTTTCGCAATTATTTTAAAATTCCAATATACTTATATATTTCAAAACAAGTTGACAATAAAACAGTTACTCTTTTTTGATAGCCAAATATTGACACTACTATATTATCATTCTATACATGTATACTAAGTATTACATAAGTAATCGATGTCACTGAAAGTCATTAAATACTACGATGTAATGACTTTCGATTTTCAATAATGCATGTATTACAACAGTACTTTCGGCACGTCTGTATACGCGACCCAATCTGAATCACATCGAATGCAGCGCGTGCGCAGCATTGTAAGTGACCTAAGGCGGACCGCACATTGAATGTTTTTTTTTAATTTTAAATTTGTAATAATGTTGAATGCATAGTTGTGAAAGTTTGATATTTGATTAATATGATTTTATGATTTAATTAAAATTTCTATAGTTTCATAATATTTTAAAATAATATTCTTACAATTAGAAGCATAAAAATATTGAATGGTAACACAAAAAATTATAACAACGGCACCTAAAAATATTGTATAATAGCTAAAAGCGCATAGAAGGCGGTTCCAATACTCTGTGGAAATATAGCATTTATCAGTTAAATAGAAAAAAGATATTTATTCAGCACGTATAATTAAAAAAAAGCCACTAACATATCTACAAACAAAATCTCGCAACTAATTTCCAGATACAGTTTTCAAGCATAACACAACTAATTCTACTTTGCTACGTCATTATATGGTCATCACATAAGTATTCGTGTGCAGTCATCCTAAACACTAAATGACTTTCCATTTCGGTTTTTAATGTTTTATTCGCGCCACAGCAGTTTATGCAAGCTGTTGTGAAAAATGGCGCAGAGAAAATGCGTATCGACTTTGAATTATAAGAGTGGAATTAAAATGTTATACAATTTTATATTGGAGAAAAGTTACGATGTGTTAATAATAATTACTTTTTCCTTAACTTGCTTTTTTCACGGTAAGCAAACAATCTAGCGCTTAATGACTTTCTTTATTTTACTAACATCTAATGGCGTATATGTTAGTCAGAAGTAAGTAATTCGCAACACTTTTCTTTATTTTATTTATATATTATAATAATTATTATTATTTTTAGCTTCACGATGTATCTAGCACACATCAGGGTAGGCAGAGAGAACCTAGTGTGAAGACACTCCGTTCCCCACTTTCTGCCGAATTCGGAGGCATTGCGTGTTAAGTAGCGGAACTTAACGCATCGCTTTACCTCGACACCAGAGCGAAGAAAATGGAAATATTAAACATTTCCACTCCTCGAGTGGGAATCGAACCCACCAACAGTCGTTTACAGTCACACGCTTGTGCCACTGCACCACGGCTGGCCCCTAATTTATATTAAAATTATAATATTGCCAAAGCCGTGTTCGGAACAACGGTAAATCTTTGAAATTTATTAAGTTTAATAGTTTTTTTTTTATTAAAAACTGAAACTCTACAGACACTCGGTCTCGTATCCTTTTTTTTCTTAATTGTTTTTTGGTTACAAATCTTAAATTACATACTACTCAAAACTAAAATGATGTTTTAAATTACCTAAGCGAGTATTACATTTACTATACTTATTTCTACATTTAAATGAACTCTTAATTAACACAATATACAATTTACAAAAGTTTAATAGTAAAAGAGTTTCTGTAATACGGAATATTATATAACATACGCAAAGAAAACCTTCAGGTCTTTTTTTACGTCAATAATGCGGATGAAGGAGTTTAAAACTGGACATAGGATAAGATTTATTTTATTTATTAAATTTACAACTACATTAAATACACGTAAATACATATATGCATTTTACACAGCAACAGTAGGTACTATTAATCTTAATAAAAGGTAAAATCCTTTATTTTATTAAGTCTCATCCAAGTGTAATTGTAACTACGGAATTTTTCCGTAATTCTCCATTAAGAAAATGAGTCACAAATAAAAAGAAATCTAAATTAAATGTTATGTTTTTGTACCGTGCGCAGTGTTTAACATATCCCACTACATTTAATAGGTAAAGTAGCTAACGTTGGCGCGTGATCGCTAATCGTTGATGGAGTGAGCGCAGATAATGTTACCATCGGTTACCATTACATAACAGATATAGCTAAACGCTATGGAATGGATTAATAAACAATTAGGCAAGAAAATTAATATATATAGAAAATCCTAATATAATAACGATTTATTTAACCTACTAATCGAAATATAAAAATTTTACAATTGTACATTACATTTCCAGTTGTTTTCAATATTAACTATACAAAATGACATGCATAACCAATAGTTTTTCTTTACGTAATCCAGCATACACATAGTAGGGTGATGAGAGAGAAAATAGTTTCAAGACACTTCAATAACCACTGGAATTGGAGACCTTGAGCTTTGACATACTGATATAATAATATATATAAAAATGTAATCACTACGAACCACTTTTATTTTTTTTCCATAGATTTTCTCCGCTTATCCTTATAACAAATATGATAAAACCGATTTATTACACACACCTAGTATATATTTAAGAAATAACTTCAAATCCTTAGTTAAGTATATAATATACTTTCAAAATCTACAAAATATTATTTAGTCTTGGAAACGCAGTAGATTTGCGTGCTCACCAATCACTGTCGGTTCAAGTGTATATAATTGTGTTATCGGCTAACCAACGGTTATTTAACAAGCGCAATTGCTACGAAATGGCCTCACGAGAAATTTTATTATAATGTAAGATGGTGATAATGAAAAATGTGTAATTCTCTTTATTGTAATTATTCTTTTAAATTTAATGATGGTAGGTAGGCAGATAGAAGCTAGTGGAATCAGTCAAATCTCCACTGTGCATCTATTTTAGATTTTATATTGAGTGTTGTTTGTTTGAACTCAAAGCCGCGCTTTTTTAGCCAAAAATAAAATGAAATTAAATATAGACTTATTCTGAACAACAGTTGATGTTAACCACAATGACAATTAGTGTTCAGTCAATGAAAGAAATATAACTCCAAAAGCATTGCAATTCCGATATTGCAGAGTTTAAGTCAAACTGTATAAGAAAAATAGAGACATTTAAGACTTAAGATTTTCAACCTCACTTTTATATAACAATGTAATTCATAGACTTCAATGGAAATAAATCCTGGTTTAACTGGAACTCATTTCATTTATTATAACGTTACAGTATTATTTTAAAACTTATATATTTAAGTTTTTGCTCTAAAATAAAGCACAACACAAGTTTTCTGCTACTATTATAATTTCGATTAGATATTTCCTATGACTTTTTTTTTATCATAGAGTAACATATAAATAAAAAATAATATTGAAATATCCTCCTAAAATAAAAGAAACTAAACTATTAAAAAAACAAAATAATTTTGCAAATACGAGTATAACATCGCAGCCTTTCTCTTACAATAATTCTATTTCTGGAACAAACTATGCGGTGCGCCTCCGGAACGCAATAACGGGGGGTTTATGTTACCCAGCGCCGCCGCCGCCTTCAATAAGCGCTCCCCCGACTTATATACGACATGAAAATTCTTTAAATGATAACATAAACATTTTAGTATGATATTTACTTTAATTTGATCATTATTTTTTTATTTTCTATATAAATGGCATTGGATATTTTTTATTATTATACCTACTATTAAATACTGTCTAAATTCATTTCAAGATCTGGACAAATGTTATATTTTGTTGTCGATAAAATACTCTATGTCGAATTTCTTACAAAAGGGGAAAAAATCCTTTACGTAATAATCCGATTATTTATAATGTATTTTTATAATACATTATATGTTTTGGCCGTAACAAGAAATTTAATAAATAACTTCGCAAAAACTCGTTTAATGAAACTTTGATGACAAAACAAAAGTTTAAGAAGCGTAGACAAAACAAACTGTCAGACATTGTACTGAATCACTGGAACAATAATGTAAAATGATAACAGTGACAAACACAATTAATATCACCATTTCAAAAGAAAGTAACGGAGTGTTATTTTTTCACTTTGAAAGTAGCTGAAATAAATTTCTCTAGCGTATAATTTCTTTTTTTACTTAAGTATGAAAATAAGAATAAAAAACGACGAGACGCGATGTGTTCACACAACGATAGTGGGTTTGAATCCCTATGAGAGAAATTTTAATAATTTAAATATTTCCGTTTCCGATACACAAAAGGCTATGTTTGACTGATAACGTCCAACTAAAAATCACGTCCCAGTAGAAGATTTGATGAAATGCTACATTCTGCATACCTGCGAAACGCATAACATTCGAAAAGAACTAACCAACTGAGAACAATTTGGCAGATCAGCCAAAAATATTCCAAAAAAAAAAGATCTTTATAACAACAAAAAAGGACATAAAAACAAAACATTTTATCGCTTGAGCCCTTCAAAATCAGCTTATTCACTGATGATATAAACACACGAGTATACCTGAATACATTTATAAATTCATTGGAGCGGTAGGAACGTGACACCCGATGCGGGCACAGTGTTCCGTACTCCAGTGCAGTCCTCGTTCTTAACGAATGCGGACAGCTGAAAGGGGCGCCGTCCATCCATCAATGAACTTGCTAATGAATAGATATCCGGCATTAAAACATATTTACATATGTCTTACAAGGGTTATTCACATTTTGTGTGTATAGCTTTACGCGGTATCCCGTCCACTGCAGCGTAGGCAAAGCAAATCCTAGTGTTAAGACACTCCGTTCCCCATTTTGTATGTAGGTCTAGTCACAACGCATTTCAATTCCTCACTTAGATTTAGTGACGAAAGATTATATTTCGTTCTATATATAAATAAATTCAATAGCTTCACGCTATATCCCGTACACAGCAGGGTAGGCAGAGGGAACCTAGTGTTAAGACACTTCGTTCCCCACTTTCCGCCGAATTCGGAGACATTGCGTGTTAAGTGGCGGAACTTAACGCCGCGCTTTACCTCGACACCAGAGCGAACAAAATGGAAATATTAAATATTTCCACTCCTCGAGTGGGAATCGAACCTACAACCAGTCGTTTACAGTCACACGCTTGTGCCACTGGGCCACGACTGGCCAATATATTTCGTTCTATATAAAAATACTAGTCATTAAATAAATCGGATTCGGTATCGATAAATCTTCAAATCAAAATTATCTTTAGAACCGTCCGAATTAAAATTGTTAAAAGTATATTTCTTCTATGCAGTTGTTAAGTATTCTCAAATATATCTGGAATAGTAACACATACGATCTTTTTTTGTATTTTAGGTAAAAATTAAATGAAGACATTACACCATTCCAAAGACGAATCATCTTGATTTGCAACGCATGTCCATCACTAATGACCTGACCTTTGCCGGAGTAGCAAATTTAGCGATCACCGGTTATTTAAATGCCAATCTAGATAAAGACCGCTATCGGATCCGCATCATTACCAATACGCATTCCTTTCTATTACTTGCAATTTGTTAGTATTAAATTAAGCTTCCAATTCTCAGTTTAACTGTATGATAAGTATCTGTTAAATAAGATGCAGCCCATTTATGTATGAATGTATGTATGAATAAAATTATTTAAACAAAACTAAAAGAAACATGCTTTGATTTATTTTTCGTGTAGGATACCAACTCAAATGTAGTATCCTAGCTCTTTATTAAATCTTTACCTAATGTTTATGCAGTAGAACTTAGAACGGAAAGAATTTGGTAGAACGGCAAGAATTTTGTTAAAATGATAACTGATGAAATTAACAAAAACGTATTTTTTACACATTTTGAAATAAAACTATTGTAGCCATATTATTGTATATATTTTTAGTACGTGAAAAGAGAAACCGACGATTTGAACACTAAGTTCCTGGTAAAATTATCAATCTGATCCAACGGGCTACTGAAGTATTCAAAATACCGTTATCCCAGATATACCTCTAAACTATAAAAACATACGCAATAAATCCGGCTAACATAATTGCATATCAAAATAATAAAAGCAGGTTAAAAAAGATAAAACAACTACACCTTTTTTTGTAAGCTAAAGAAAATTAACCGAAAATGTCTAAGTTTGCTTCTCACTCGAGTCAATACTTTACAGACGAAATATACCTATTTATAAAATGGTTGGATAATAGATAACGAACTAATGATATATCGCTACGTTTTCTACCATGCGTGAAGATAAAAAAATAACCTTACTTAGAAATTATTGCGTTACTAGCAAAGTAATCCAATTATTTACAAATGTCAGGTGATCAAGTTACATTGACTAATCTATGTTTTAGCTTGTACCTATTGTGTATTCTTGACAGTGAGTAATGCTTTGTGAAGGTTGCTGCTGTTGCGGCTACTGTATTTTAGGCGACAGGTGGTGAATGCAGGATTATATCAAATTGAGCTAGACAATGTAAGGACGGAGATGGTATTTAAGTAGTTTCTATATTACATAATTAAATTTAAATTTAATTATTTGGCTAGAACATATAAACACCTCTTGATACGCCAGCTTACTATAATAGAATTTATAATAATCAACCGAATATTCAACGTCTAGAAATTATGACTTTAAAAATTGTGTATAAATTTGATAACAGTAAGATTTGAACTGGTTTTCCAAACCATCCAAACATCGTAAACGACCGCACCGTCGGTTCACAAGAGGTTCACAAGAAGAAGGTGAGGGTTCAAATTCTGCTACGTTCCCATTTCTTAAGAATGTGAATTAAGAATAATTCTTACATCCCAACATTCAACAACCAAAAAACTCAACAAAAACTCACCTTTTTCAATAAGATCATTCCATTTCTTCGCCCAGCCTCTAAGACTCTTGGCGTACGTCTTCTCTATATCGGCTCGCTCTTGTACCAACGCCTGTAGCTCACTGCACAGTCTATGTCCATCGTCCACTCGACGCGTCGTACGCTTGTAGTTGCCGGGCTCCCAGAACGAGTCCGATGTGACGGTGAGCAGCGCCTGCTCGTCGCTGTGGTGCGACATGGCGGTGCGACACTCACACACCGCCCCTCTGTTGACAATGGAAGATGGGTTAAATTAAGTATATTTTTAGTTAAGCCTTTCTGTGGAAATTAAATAGTATAAGTTTAATGTATACTTCGAAAACGATTATTTATTGATTATATAAATATAAACGCAAACACATTGGTTATAGCTATAACATTTTTATGAGGAATGAAAGTTCAAGAATATATGGATTTGGCAGTAATACAGCGTAAAAATATTTCAATTTCTTGTCTTATTTAAAAAATATATAAGCAGAACAAATTTACATGAGTTAATATAACTTTAAAATCAAAGGATGTCAAAGGATGGATATGAGTAGACTTATTCAACTCTTACATAATTTATTAATAAAGTTACATTGTTTATACTTTATGTAAATAAATATATTCTAAATATGCTGTTAACACTAACATAAAGTTTCTGATAACCAAATGATTTAACACAGACTATGTAAGCCATGACGTAAGGCTGTTTCCACTCGAACGGAGGAAATAATGATAATTATTTAACAATTTATCACTTAAGTCATTATAGTGAGCAGTATCCTATTGTGCGGTATTTTTATCGTTTTTGCATGAGTTTACGTAAGAATGTAAACATTGTATACTAATTACTACATGCTAGAATAAACTTGTATTGAAATTAATGTTTATATCTTTTGGACAAATGTTCAAGTGAATTATCAAGGTTTCAATTTAAAAAATAATTATTTTGCAATATATAATCTTCGATCCTAGAACAGGTACGGTTCTAAACATGATTCCGGTGAGGATATATGGAAAATCAATAACGTGATAATATCATATGCAGTTACAGATGAGGTCTTCTTTTCTCCGCTCAATTAAAAACAAGAATAAAGGGCATAAATCACTTAAGGTAAATAACTCTAGGAAGACTACTACAAGTATTGGTTGAATTTCTTGTATAAAAAGAATAATAACATATTTAGATATTTCTTTCATTAAAATGCATTACAAAAATATAATTATTAGCAAACATAGTAACGTAATCGCTAAAGTCACAGCCAACTTATTATTACGGCGTCGACCTTGATCTATCAATGAATGAACATTTCTTACCTATATGCCATATTGGCCAACTGTTTGTATGTAATTTTTTATCGGACAAGTAAAAATGAGTTTGCACGTGTCAAGGTTGATGAAACTTTTTAAATAATGTGGCGTAAGGGTCGTTTGCGTGTTTATTATGACCGTTGAAAATGTTAAAAATGGCTTATTATTTCTCGACGATTGTACTTCTTAAAAGGTGAGCCCTGTAAAGGTAAGGCAAAAGACGCATGGTATCATTTCTTTTCCTTACAAGATTTTGACGTCTTGTGCAATTTTTAAATTAGTATTGAATGTCAAATAATGCTCATTTATTATGGTTTTCTCCTTGTTTATATTTTTTTCTTGCTTTACTAGCTTTAGAACTAAGATATATGTCAAGACAATCTAAACCATTTTAGATGCTGTATTTTTCTGACTAAATTAACATTATACAGTTATGTAACTTTTTTAATATTCTTTTACTGGAATGCTCAGAATTAGCATTTTAATATATTTATTTATTTAATGTTAATTTACAACTTCCTATAACAACATGTAGATATGGAAAATATATTCATATATATCATGGTAAGGCAAACTAAATACCCATGGTGACCTTGTTCAAGAAACTTAACACTGGTTTTATTAGCTGGATTATGAGGTAAATGACGCATTGCCCTTCTGTTTTAAGTACCTATACATTAAACAGGGATTAACTAACTTTAAGAAGATATCTCATAATTCATGTTTGTCTACCCATATCTTGTATTTTTGACATTGTAAGCAAGGGACAGCTTTTCATGGGATGAAAGGGATTACTACAGATAGTAGTCAAGTACCAAAAATTAATTATAATGTAATTTATATAATCAATTTAGCTTAGTTAAACTTAATTTTAGCAAGGCAAATAATTAACAAAAAGTGAACTGTTTTAGCATATACATGAACATTATAGGCCTGGTATTAAGTACTGAAATTGTTAAAAAATGTCTTGTCATTAAAAAGGAGCAATATTTAAAAAAGGTCCAGTACAGTGTACATTTACGCCTGGTACGAAATTATACGTTAAATATTAAATTCCAATTTAAAGGCTTACTTAATTTGCTATCTATGTCTTTATCAAATTATCTGTCTGCTGACAAACAAAAAAAAATAAAATGAAAAAGAAAATAATTGACAGCCATCTTATAATGAAAAATAAAAGCATATTTTACCTGTACCTATCTCAAATGCAAAAGTAAAGCAAAAAATGAGTACATTCCGATAAGAGTAGGTATAATTATCTCACGTCATCTTCATACACGTCATTTACGGATACAAACATTGCATCACTTAAATTAGTTATTATGGAAATATGTGGTTTGGAATTTGTAATAAAATTATACAAAATACGACAAATTTAAATATAACCTACTAACACGTTATATATTACCTTATTTTGACATAAATTATAATCAAAGGAAGCTAAAACGAAACTATCGTAACGCAATGGGACATCGTCTATTTATAAGCGCATATTTATTATATTCGACTCCCATTCAGATTAATGATTATATTTATATTATTTTGGTCCCTTGCTCTGATAGGGCAGTGTGGGGAGTAAAATTTCATCATTCTACACGCAATATCACGATTTCGGACGGAGAGTGGAGTACGGAATGTATTTATATGAATTAGGACGAACCATTTTGCTATGCGTAAAACAACATAAAGCTGTTTTTTTATAATAAAAATTAATATACATATTTGAAATTCGAAAATACATTTTAGAAACCCTTACGTTTCGAACACTTTACAGTAGTCCGTGGTCACATGTAGACTCCTCTACCTCTACTTTCGAATACCAAAAATATACGCATTTAATCCGGTTAAAAATAGTTTCATTTCAAAATGTGTTATAATCGCGAAAACAAATGATCATATTAATATACAATCAATAAGAAACGAGTTTAAGTCAAAATCTTACCCAAAAAATTGTAACATGTGATGCATTTTTCCTTTACATCGTTGAGCACGTCTTCGACTCTTCACTTTGGCCATATTGTACAAAATTAATTATTCACTAACACTGTCACTTAGATTCAACTAACTGCAGCTAGTAAACAATTTTCCACAGAAATATATAGTGTTAAAATCACAAACGATCTAATTAAGATGTACCTATCTGGTTACAAGAGCGTAATGAGTCACGCGGTGTGCGGAAGACGCGACATCTCTTTGACGGCAAGTAGTTTACAGTAACTGGCATTCTATTCACATACTATCATTATTCATCTCATGTGTTAGCATATGTATAATATATATGGAGAAAATCTTATACTGAGTATATTATATATGTTACTTAAGAACGTGTCTATTTAGACGTAATATATATGTATTTATATTATAAGTTATACTTTATTTCTTTCATATTTTTATAAATATTTGTAATTCTGAGTATTCGGAAATATGTTACAAATTTCAACTGATTAATTAATAATATAACTGCTTTTTTGAATAATAATTATTAGAGCATTTTTATCCCCGATTTCAAAATATCCGAATTGGGGTAAATTTTGACGTCAATTCAAAGAATTTTGTGTCACAGAAAAACTTTACATTTCGCAGATATCTAATTACAAGGAAAAATTAACCTCATATATATTCACCACATACAATAAAACATGCAGAAACAACAAACTAACATAGAAAAACATATTAATTGAATCTAGAATCTGGGAAAAACATTATACCACTCAATTATGTGGTGATGTGGGCAAAAAAAAACGTATAACATATTATTAATTTCTATATATATATAAGATAAACAGAAACACAGGTGGTCCCACGTTCGTACGAGCATGTGAAGTCTTAAAGAGACTCAAGGAACCGGTTCTACTTGTCTAAGTATCATTTTCATTGGGCTTGAATCTCGGAAACCGGAATGATGTATAAATGGACATTCTGTTATTACCTTTGCACTGACAAAAAATAACTGGCGAGTAAAAAATTGATATGGATTCGGATCGTTCTGCAGTTTGAATTATTATTGTTTTTTGAATTGAATTTAATTTATATATGTTTTATTTTTGTGATTAAATTGTTTGTTTTGATTTAAAAAGTAACTATGAATTTGTATTTGGTAAATTAATAATATTTTCAAATTACTAATACGTTTTTTACAAAATGAAAATAACAATGTGAAAAAAATGATTTAATCATATGAACGAAATCTGAGTAAATAATAATGATTTGGATGTTTCAAAATATCGCTGAACACAATAAATAACATTTGAATACCCGTTATAACATTTAATATATAAAAAAAAAAAAAACAAAATATCTTACGAGAAAAATATAAACAAATATTACAGAAGATCACAAGTGACGCGATTAATAACCTAGACTTAGTGTAACTGAATATTTATAGCACGTGACGGTATATTTCGAAATCAAAATAGATGTCATCAACGCACAAATACACACGACTTCACGACACGACACACGAACACAAAAACATATTTTATACAAGTTCAGGATATCAGCGCCTAAGAAAAGACTAAAAGAGTATAACAAAAAAATCTTTTTTGCGTACACACTACTACGATCCTTCAGAGTCAAAAACTAAACTGTTCTGAATTCTCGGTACAAACGAAAAATCGAGTATTTCGAGTCAAACGATTATCAACTTTGTTCCTTCCGAATGATGAAAATCGCGCCGAATATGCAAGCGGCCTTGTATGGACGATGAATCATCATCAAGTCAATTTGTTCGCGTGTTAAGTTTTGTACTGCCATATCGGAATTTTTCGTTTCACCTGTTAGCGAAATACATGTATAGATATATAAAGATATAAGAGGTATGTCATTGACCTTCAATCGGATGAAATTTAATAGCTGGAATAACGTTACGTATCAACGAAAAAAAAGCATGAATAAAATAGTCGAATACAAGATTAAGATGAATAAAAACAATCCTTCAGTGTTAAAATCTACTACTATTCACCATTGTCAATTGATTATAAATCGCCTGTTTTGCATAGAAATCATGGTTTCTGAGATAATAAGCTGGCCTTGTGAAACATCGATAACATTGCTGCTTAGCACATTACGTTAACATATTTACTAAACATATGTCATATGTATATGTATATTTTGAAATAAAAAAACATGTAACATGGGTGTATGAGAGGAATAGGAGTAATCTATCAAGAGAGATTATGAGTTTTAAATTTGCATTCCCTTATGAAGTCATGAAACAACAGAGTGACTGCGGCTGGTTTTATATGTTTTTTATATATTTGACATGCATAATGTGTTTTTCTTCCATATTCAAAAAAATATGTGAGGTACCTTATATCAAGTGGTGACATAGTAAGGGATAAGTCTAGATTGACATTCAAAACACTATATTGGCGACACAAAAAGAGGCTCATATATAAAACATGAACACTCCATTGAGGTCATATTTGAAAAGTTTTGATATCATTAGAAAAACGTGAAGGAGGTAAGGATATGATAGTAGCATTTAGCGATTCGTTCTTACTGCCTATTATGCTTCGGTTCGAAAAAAAAAACTGTGTTGGTAAAGCTAAACAAATACTGAATATGCTAGATGGGAGAACCTAGGATTAAGACACTCCGCTCCCTGCTAGAATTTAAGACATTGCATGTTGAGTGGCAGACTTAACGACTTGTCTACAATATAATAAGTTTTCCTTAACAAATCATCCCAATTATTTTGCCTATATTAACATTCTATTTTTAGCTTAAAACGTTATAATGATACACATAGAATGTAGGCCACAGGCTTCAATAGGACCACCAGAGAGAGGATTGAGCATTGAACAACAATCATTGGAATCATGACCGTGACGCAAGCGTATTGTTTGCAACTGTACGCTCGTAGATATGGCTCCTAATGAAAAATAGACGTGCGGTATTGCTTGCCCATCTAAGTAAGTATATTATATCAAAAAATGAAGCATATAACTTCTTATTTTGAATAAAATTATTTGACTTTGACTTTGACTATAGAAATGCATAAGAAAACAAATAGTTTTACGCTGTTATACATTAAGGTCATCGTAGATGCTGTTCCTGTGGACAGCGTTCTATTGTAAACACGATGGTCGTGACTTCGATCTCCATTTGTGGTATGTGATCATATTTATATTATTTTCAATTTTCATCAACGCGCACTGTCTCGAATTAGGGCAGAGAACAAAGGGGTCTCGGCACTAGGATCTCTTTTTTTACCCAGCTATCTCGGAAAATGAGTTGAGCAGATAAAAAAGTGTCTTACATATTTTGCAATTAATTAGATTTAAGCTAGTGTCGAGTGAATTACTCCTTCACTTTGCATTTGTTCTTATAAAAAAAAACGAAGTTAATCGCTGCACATTACCTAAAAGATACTTCAAGAAAAAAATATTTGAGTTTGTTTGAAAAATTCAGGTGCTTACCGACACTATAAAGCAAGGGGGTTATGGGGAGAAACAATCATCGCGGTCATGACCGTGACGCAGGCTCATTGTTCACGACTTGCGGATAACTTCTTATCAGAAATGGGGTATAAATTGCAAGATATTTTCTTTTTCTTAACAGGTATTTTAAAAATTTAAGCCTTCATATTCGTTCCCGGGCTGATTAGGTTGGTAAGTCGACTCTTTCTATTCTTCGTAAATCTATTTGAATGTACCCTATATACAATTTTAAAATTTTAATAGGCTTTAGAATTGCTTTATTAATAAAGTGGAAAAAGTGACTAAATTAAAAAAAATATACTTCTAAATGAAACATTTAGTTAGTTTAAATTTTTGATATTGAACTTTAAGATAAAAATGTATGTAAGCAATGAATTTATTTTATTTATGATTATTTTTAAAACATGTATTTTCGATTTATTTACTTATTACCACACGACTAGGATATTGTTATATACTATGGATACTAAATTAACTAATTTAATTATTTAAAAATAACACTATAAGAAAAAATGTATCTTAAACTCCATACAAATAATTCACTTGCAATTAAATACAATTTTACGTTCACTTAAAAATATTTTTTAAAACAGTACCTAACTTACGTATCTATTATTGCAATATAAACATAATTCCGTAACAAAGTTCCGTAAAACATAGTTCCGCCACTTAACACGCAAGCCTCCGAATTCGGCGGAAAGTGGGGAACAGAGTGTCTTAACACTAGGTTCCCTTTGCCTACCCTGCTGTGTGCGGGATACAGCGTGATGATAATATAATAAAAAAAGCAATTAAAAATTAAATAAAAAATTAAATAAGATTTTCCCCAGACTCATCACTGAATGCCTGAAGCAGGACTATATGCGGCAAAGCACACCACAAGTATTTAAGGTCAGCGGAGAAGCCAACACCGTTTATGATAACATCCATTGTGCACGCAACCACTGCTGACTGCAACGGCGCGGCGGCGTGCGGTTTAATATTTGGCTTACAAACGCAAACAAAGTGGCTTTCGTTTAAAATTACTAATTTGATTTGTTTCCTACATATTGTGTTACAAAGTTGTTTTTTTATGGCTTTTAAGTGTTCCAATTGAGTTTATATGGGTGAGGTGAAGTGATATTGAGTTTTATTGTGACACGATAACGATGCGATGAGTAAATAAATATGATAGATGGAAATAAATTATATTTTTTGTAATAATATATAATAAAATTGTATTCTTTAATTTAGCTACAAAAACCTTTTAAGAGATTACTAATTTTTGATAACTTTTCTATGAACCGTAAGAAATAAACACAAACAATAGGTTATTATAAAAGTACAAATAGTCGATTTATTTTACCACCAGCGATTGAGGTATCCAGTTTACCCAACCTCGTCGATAGAGGGCACTGTCCTCAACATGAGTCAATCGTAAAAAAACAAAGTAACAAATAAGTATCTGTTTGATTTTATACCTATGTTAGGAATAATGTAAAATGTAAAAAGAAAATGACAAGGACGTAGGTGTTCTTGATCTTGATGTTTAGTGTCACGCTATATCCCAGCAGAGTAGGCAAAGGGAAATTAGTGTTTAGACACTTCGTTCCCCATTTTCTTCTGAATCGAAATCGAATGAAATCGTATCCACAACTAGTCACGTTTACATACACACTTTTGCTCCTGCGTCACGATCTCGATTAACCTCAAGTTAATATGAAACTTATAGTTATTTTAAAGACACATATATTGCTCAGTGTGATGTTCTTACAATAATTTAAGGTTCTAGCCCAAAACAAGAGATCTGATTTTTACCTAGAAAGCCTTTTCCCTTAAAAAGCCAACCAAATTCTAAATATTATAAGCGTTCCTCTTCTATTAATACGTAGGTACCTACGACGCACAAATTCACCAGCTTAGCAATTTTTATGTAGAAATATGTACAAAATATAATATACACTTATACACACTTTAATCTCAACATGTTCTAGTTTTTCTACACTACTAATTAGACTAATATGGAAATGTAAAATGAGCCTAGTAATACTGTAGAGAACACGTGAAGGTACGTGAGGTACTGGAGGCTAAAAGAGAGCAGTTATATGAATATTTTTATATTTATTAAAAAATACTCAAGCAAAATGTATTTTATCTTAGTATTAAAACTATTACATTCAAATTTAAATTATTTTCTGTTCATCTATTTCAATTCTTTTTAATTTAAATTTTTATATTTCAAATTCACGCTTTGAATCATCACATTTGTCCTAATCATTATGTTTCATCGAATGAATTGGAAATTCGTGTCTTGAAGGTATAATGCCAAGTAGACAAAACGGTTTCTTAAAAGGATCAATATTTATTTTGCACCCAGATATTTCAGGGAAACGGCCTATCATGTGGTAATACCTAACGTGTAACATTGCCAAACCAAACCGACGACAATTAAATTCTTTACCTAGTACTTAAACCAGTAATCGAATCTACAACCAACGAGTCCAACAAGTACTCGTAAAACACTACGTAATCGAACTAAACGAAATTCTAAGATTAAAACGTACATATAAAGCATATAAAAATCAAATTCGAACATGGCAATGAGATTAAAACGTACCTGCCGGGGCACTTTAATTAATGTAATAGAGGCAAATTTTAATGTGTCCGACCACGAGCGGCAATTAACCTAAAAGCATTTACAGGCAGCTTCCGTAAATCAGTTGTACTTGTATAGTTGCGAAATCATCCATATGATATTAACATAAAACATTTTTTTATATTTACTTTAATATTATAGTTTTTTTTATTCAAAGTATCAGGAAATTACAAAATATATTTTTAAAAATAGTATAAAAGTTTGAACGCATCGGGATTCGAACCCGCGGGTTCGGACGTGTCATAGCATTAAATAAATAACATTCTTACTTGCAAAACAATTGCTCGTATCTTTGAATAGCAGAAACTTGTAAAAATCTCTATAGATGCTAATAACAAAAATAAGTTGTAACTGAAAGGTTATAAGAATTTCGACGCAGCCGGTAGTAGATCGCATGGCACAGCGGTCAGAGCGGGTTCGGATCCCGCTGCGTTCAAATTTTTTTATGTTTCTAAAAAAATATGTTTTTTATCTGCTTTACGTTTTTTTCCGCATAGCGGGGTAATCCCAGAGAACCTAGTATCAAGACACTTCGACTTGACACCGAAATCGAGACACTACGTGTTGAGTGGTAAAACTCAATGCTGCACATGCTTTGCGTTCAGGCACTAGTGCGAAGAAATGAAAACATATAACATATGCTCGTTAAATGTATATTGAGGTTATTATAAACATAATAATACACTTCGTTATGGAAGTTTTTTACGTTTTCTCCAAAATAACTGTACATAATTATCTTTATGTGTATACTCAGTGAAAGAATTTTAACACATCCGCATGTGAAGTTAGGCTTGTAATCATTAAAGCTTAACGAATATTTCAAACGATATATGTTTATAACATTTTTGCTCATATGTAAGATTTACGCTTTCCCCGTATAGCGGAATTATTCAGAAAGAGCCTTGTGCCAAGACACTTCGTTCTTCATATTTCGAACCCACAACCACTATATCTCTCCCTCGCGTTTACAGTGAAACACTCCACTGCTCCACGATAGTCTGCCCTAAAATAAATAAAACAAATATAAGCCCTGATAATAATAATGCACACGTTTTTAGATTAACGTTCTGGTTAAGCAATTAAATATTCCCACATAAATTAAACTATATTTGAACCTACATTATAGCGTGTAATCAGGCACTTCCAAATTGCACCATGACACCGTTAGCATAATTATATAATTGGCGTAATTCAGGGGTAAACAACCATTTGTAGCAATCGACCTATCCAATTATTCAAATATTTTGGCTGATCATAATCATACTTCTTAATAAAATATAAAAAGTGAGAGAATATCTATCTGTAATACCTAAATTGTTTTAGTATACCTAAATTATATAACCATGCCGCAAATGGCCTAAGGACCGCAGGTCGTGTACCCCTGGTCTAATTGATTTCTTACTCAATGATCGCAGGAATGTCGCCGCTACCTGCTTAATGGAAGAAACATTACAAGTGTAACGTTAGCGGCAGTTAAAAGCAAATTATAGACGCGATTTTGCTTGACATATTATATAGTAGGTGACACGAGTAGTATATAACGTATACACTCTTATTACTAAAACTTAGATTTAGATTTCCAGTAAAACTTTTCAATTAACCAAAATAAATGAATTATTCTGAACATTTTAAAGCCTATCTCGATAAAAAATTGGTTGTACCTCAAAAAGACGGTAAATATTGAAATATCTATATATGATAGGGTTATAAGCAGTTCAGAAGTTTACCATAAAAGTTGGTAAATATTAAGTTTTGCAGAAAAAAATCATGATATTTTGTTTAACCGACATACACAGTAACATGTACATGTCTTAAAAGCAGGTAGGTAAGGTCAGATCTCTCTAATTACTTTTCTATGCGGAATACATATAACAAGTCGTGGCCAGTCGTGGCCCAGTGGCACAAGCGTGTGACTGTAAACGACTGGTTGTGGGTTCGATGCCCACTCAAGGAGTGGAAATATTTAATATTTCCGTTTTCTTCGCTCTGGTGCCGAGGTAAAGCGCGGCGTTAAGTTCCGCCACTTAACACGTAATGCCTCTGAATTCGGCAGAAAGTGGGAAACGGATTGTTCCTCTGCCTACCCTGCTGTATGCGGGATACAGCGTGAAGCTAAAAAAACAAAAGAAAGAAAAAAGTTAAAACAAAAAAATAAAACAGAATTAATTCCTTCTATTTTATGTTACCTATTATATCACTTAAAAAACAAAGAAACAAAAAGGGCACGAAGAAATATATTTTGTAATCGTTATGCAGTAATTTATTACGTAAAGTTAAAAACACTGGTCTTGATTTCTTATAGAAACAATTTATTACGGACATCCCGTGGACAACAAGTGTGTTACGATTTACGAGCACGAGCTATTATGGCATCTGTAAGATCTTTTCTGTCGAAGGAAATAGTTTGTTCGTGTAATGGGGAAAATATTTAATCAAAAGGAGTTATTAACATTCCATCGCACTGCAGGAGGAAAGTTGACTAGTAAGGGCAATCGTTGGTTTGATTCTCACGCAGAAAATTATCATTTAAAAAAAATATAAAAAATACTATTGTAGCGATAATGCAAACAAAAGTATATGTAAAGAAAAATCTAATAACTACAAAAGTACGGACCAACACGTGCACATGAATAAAATTTTAAAAAGTAACAGGTTTTTCATGTAAAGTAAGTTGCGGGATACATAGGGGACAAACAAAAAAGAAAATGATTACATATCCATAAGAACCACTAAAAGTTATTAAAAACGGCTTCAAAATTAGTATTATTTTTATCATATAGAACATCAGTAGAGAAATAACGGAACGTTTTAGTCGTTGCTTTTTTATGACCAGTGGGAACATCTCCCTTAACGTCTATAAATCCCATATAAGGCATGTATCGTGCTGTGAAGTACATTTTGTATGGAAAATATTTGTATACCTCTTAGCTTGCAATAAAATCCTTGAGTTTCGATCAATACTTTATATCTTAAAATACTTAAAAAAATATTACCTAAATATTTATATTTTAGAATACTAAAAATGTCAACATTTAAATAAACTTTATTTTTATATTTTAACTGTGTAATTTCACTATGAATATTTTCATAGATTAATTTAATTATAAAATAAAAAGGCCAGTCGGTGTAGTGGGACACAGGTTCTGAATGTAGACGCGATGGTTGTGATCTTCTTTTGGTAGAATGATTGTATATAAAATATTTTCATTTCTCCGCTTTCGAGATAAAGAGAGACTAAAATCAAAGTCGTTTAGAAAAATTGACAAAAGAGCGTATTAGCACTAGCCTCCTTGTCTATCCTATTATGTGGGATAAAGCGTGAAGTTGAAATATGTAAATAGAAAAAAATACACATTTACTTTTTCTTAAACCAATGAATTGCTTTTTGATACCATCTTTACAATAGCGTAAGATCTAACATACACAAATTATATGTGAATATAACAATAGAACGAATATCGCAAAGATATCAAAGGGTATGTTGCCTTAGATACGTGCTTACATTGTATTCAAGTTCTATTTAATATAAGAATCTATTTTACTTTGTGTATAAAGAAGCTATTTTCCTTTTGCAACGATAGAGCAGACTTAAGAAAGGAAAATGTACATAAAATTTGTCTTACTAAAGGTCAATAGTGCAGACCGTGAACTTGCTAGGAAAATGTGGGAAATATATTGATATTATATATTTTTTCAGCTTACGTTGATCTTATATAGCAGTGTAGTCAGAAAGAACCTAGAGTCCACTGTTCATTAGCAGCTATCGCTAAGCGGCGGAACTCAACGTCCCGCTTTATGATAGGTACCAGTGTAGAGAAAAAAAATATTTTCATTTCTCTGCTGTGATATTTATTATACATTTTTAGCAACTTTTCTAGTAACGGTTTTTTTCGCACAGCGTAAGTATAGAAACATAGTATCAAGACTCTCTTCTCCATAAAACTGTTGCACACTTTCCGTTCGAATTGGAAAAATTAATATCCCTTACAAAGAAAAGCATTCTATACCAGTAGAAATATTTAAACTCGAAAAAAAGTTAAAAATTGAAACATTACGTGTATTTTACGAACAGTGTTCTAATTTAACCCAACTTCTATTTACCATTTTAGATTGCAAGCAAACTTGTGAATTCATTCAAACTGCCGACACGACTACTAATTCTCTAAACTAAGCATTCAAACTAATGAAGCGTTTACTTAACAATACCTGAAAAACGTTTATATTAACATTACTCAAACTACAAAGAACCGTCGCATTTCTTTGAACGAAACTGCATAAAACAGTACCTATAGTACAAAATACAATAACAATGGATATGAACCGGTGACCCTCGAGATCAAGTTCGCTCAGTCTTTACAATTCATAATTAATAGCTTTAGTGAACAGAGATTAAATAGAAGTCAGTTTTTAACAGAAAATATATATGATCAAATAATACTATAATCAGACAAAAGGTAATTGTTTTGTGCGCGTGAAAAATTATATGGCCCTTTGACATCGCAAAAATGGAAAATCTTCAACAAGCCAAGACAATGAGCTTATTGTTTCGTTCGAGAATGACCTTCGCTGCTTTAAGTTATATAACGCTATACAATAAGGCGTTAGAAACATAATATATGTAGTTATAAAATTTAATTGTCTGTTTTTTATGGTATTGTTTTGTGTAATATTAAAATATTTCTTAATACAATAACAAAAACAATATATAAGTTAATATCCATACTATATGTGATAATATTATAAATGTAAAAGTGTGTCTGTCTGTCTGTTTCACGGATAGTAGGCAGATTTTGATAGAATGCGGAATAAAAATCATTAAAGACCCAGGTTCAAGCATAGGCTACTTTTTTCATAAAATTAAAACCGAAAGCTACCTAAAACCTAAGTGACTGGAATAAAGGATGAACATTTGTATGAAAGCGAATAGCGAATAGCGAATCGCTAGTATTTAAATAAAAACTGCTTTATTCATGAATACTTGATCCTGACTATTCAAAAGTCCACATACGGCAAAATAACCTATGACCTTTGACTTTATCAAGAATAGATACCAAATTGGATAGGCTACAATTGTATAGTAGCTAGCCATAACGTCTAAAGTCCGAACGTTCCGTTATAACGAAATTATTATGTATATGACATTGAGCGATTCAGCTGAATACACAACAACAATCACACATGTAATGGGCACGACAGTAGTTACGACAATAACACTTGCTGTTTATTGGTTACGAATTCGTATTGCGTATACACATTTTTATTTATTGAAAACGTTTAATGGAAAGTAATAAATAAGATTTTTGAATTTCGCAATTTTAAATTAAACTATTTTAACTGTATGTTATTCTCGTATATATTTTTTTAAGATAATTAATTAAAAAAAAACCTTTCGCTTTTTCTTTGTGGTACAATAATGTGCAGCGTTGAGTCCCACCACTTAGTAAGCAATGTGTCAGATTCGAACTGAAAGTGAAGGATAGATTGTTTTGAAATTAGGTTTTCTCCGACTATTCCGCTATGCGAAACCAATGGTGTATAATGAAGCTCAAAAATTATTTATATTTGGTATATACATATGCATATGTCTACAGATTAAAGAAACTATAGCACTTCCAATAAAAAGGACATATAAATACAAAGTGGTTGAAAAAATAATTAATATACAATTATCTTAATTATACATAGTATTTATATTTACACGAATTTCAATTTCAATACTATTATCATGTCGCATGTCGGTGACGCGAACCGAGGATTTTACCCTCTACCAAAACGCTCAACGCGCCTAAAGAAGTTTTCACTAAAATAGTCTATCATTCAAAAAAAACTGTTTTAAATATTTTTTTCACTTGTATATTGACTTATTTAACAACAAAATTATAATATAAAAACAGTTAGTTAGTCACCCGGTAAATGCGTATAAAATACCACGGGCGCGGTAGGCGTGCGCCGTCGTGCTGTAACGGTACGTGGTTAGCTCAGCTTGCTTTTCGGATAGGCAAATAATGAGGTTCAATGTCATTTCACATCGCAATCATTATGTAGCTGTTAATACATTTCTTTTGAAAAAAAAAGTTGTAATTATTTTTTTACATTTATTTTAAGCTCGTTGCGTTTGTGTGCTGAATTAATTTTTAAAGAGATTATTAAGTTGTTTAGATAGGTAGATTTATTTGTTAAACGATGGGTCTGGCATAATTTGAATAAATTAAAGACCTTTATTTTTTCTAGAATTAAAATATATATATATATATTTTAAAATGTACATATTTATTTAGTGGCAGTGAGATAGATTAGTTTTGGGCTCGATTCTTACTAGGGACAATGAATATATTAAAATAATTTTCATTTCTCAGCTCTCGTAAGACAGTGAAAAGTGAACGACGGACACCCTATGGACTTATTATTAGGTTCTTTTTGACTATACCGCTGTGCAGGTAGCATTATACGTTGGCTGTTTAGAAAAAACTGTTCAAAACATTATAAATTTATAGATAAATTTATTTCTACATTCGCAATAAACACTTTGGCGATTATCTTCACCCACTAACGCTACCATAACACAACAAATAAAACAAAAACCCAGACATATCATGTAAAAACAAGTCAGTCAGTAGGTTAGCTATTTTTTTTAAGAAACAAAACTATAACTAGGAATAAACAATACATTACATCACTTTCACTTCACATGCTATTAAATCACGATATCGCAAGTCGTAATTATATCTGTCGGTGCAAATTACGCCGTAAAACATTTACAGCTGCGGTAATTTGCGTGAACATCGCGAGCTTATAAATGCTGTAGAAGTTTATGGCTCTGCTCTTTATACTCTGCTGCTATGACATTAGAGCCATGTTATTGAGTACCTAATAAGAGGTCCCTAAATACTCTTTTAGTCAGAGATAAATTATTTTCTCTAATAATAATGAGTAAACGCTAGTTAACGTCTTCGTGGTGCACTTGACACGCGTCTGATTGAACTTTATGGTTGTAAGGTCAAATTCTATAGAATATATTAAAAGAAATATAATATCAATAGAAATATTAAGAAATATGTAAAAGATGTAAGTCATATTAATGCCAATAGTCAATTATGTAATAGACATAAGTTTTATTAATACTATGTAATAGATATAGCTTATATTAATAATATGTAATAGATATAAGTTACATTTAATATTTAAAAGATTAGATTAATGTTGAAAAACTAAAGGAAACTGGACTCTCTTATGGTATATTTTATAAACTTAGTTAAAGCTTACTTAACTTAAGCTCTTATATTGTGAAAGAAAAAAAGGAATTTAAATATAAAAAAAAAGAATTTTAAAAAAGATACATACATTATGTCCGTAGTGATATAAATTAAATTAAAAAAAAAAAGAAAAATGGCCAAAACCGTACTGGAGATATATACAATACATATGCAAATGTTTTGCTAGTCGAGACAAATGATAAGTGCAAAAATGCTAATAGATCTTGTATTATAACAAGCAATCTACCAAAACAGAGAAATGTGTATTGTTGTTGTATAGTTCCGTCACTATATGTACACAATCTCTCGAATTAAAGGGAAGTGGAGAACGGAGTCTTGACATGAGGTTCTCTCCACCTGACTACCCTGCTATACAGAAAAAGCATGTAGCTGCTAAAAGTTCTAAGAAGAATACTAGCGTTCAGTCCATAAACTCATTAACTGTTAACACAATCAGTTACTAGATATTATGGTAAAACTACACTGAAAAGAACTGCTACTAATTAAGTCATTGACACTCAAGAATACATGCGCAAACGCATCTCGTTATTCCTTGATCTATTTAAGACAGACAGGCAATCCGACAAAAGATCGTAAAACTGAAGACACCGGCAAAAATAGCCAACTAACAATAACTGCACACAACACGCAGAAAAATAAGTGTGATATTTAATTTTGGATTTCATTACGTATGTACCTAATAAGAGTGTTCAAGAATATTTTATGCGTTCAATGTGACTTTAATTTGTTGAAGGACCACTTTTTATATAAGTTCAGTGTTTATTATATTTTATTAATGTAATTTACGATACGTGTTATTACTTTATTCATTATTTTCTACATTTTAACTTAGCGAGTTATAAAAATTTTGTGGAATTGCATCTTTGCCTATAAAAAAATTCTTACACATTATAAACTATTAATCTATTTAACCAAGTGAATTTTGGTATTCGAAAATACAGTGTTAAAAAAATCGAGGTACTGAACATTTTACAGTAGTCCAACGGTCGCCACAGATAGAAAGAGCGATTAATCCGATAAAAATAATTTAAAATGTATTAGAAAACTGAATATTAAAGGTTCTATACAAATATACACTTTTCCTCAACCAAGATTTAAGCCCAGAGCTGTCAAATCCAATCAAACACGTTCCATGCCATAAATACCTCTTGCATTTTTTTAAAATCGTGTAAAAAGTAGCCATTACTTTTTCCACTTTTCACCTGAAATCGAACATTTGAGTGCGAGAGCGTATAAAATATATACAAATATATTTTACAAAATAATTTAAGCAAAATCATTTCTCACTCTAGAATCGACCCCACAACCATACCATGTACAGTCACACGCTATCCTACTACTACCACTATAACTCCTACAATAACTACAACACAATAAACTCATTTAAAATCAAATTGGAACGGTGGGGAACGGAGTGTCTTAACACTAGGCTCCCTCTGCCTACCCTGCTGTGTGCGGGATACAGCGTGAAGCTAAAACAAACAAACAAAAAAAAAGAAAAAAAAAACAAATTATCCTCTATTTAAATAGACTTTTATGGGCATTTTTGAACATAAAGCTACATCAAAACCAGGACAGTCCCCCAAAACCATATACAACGTGTGGTCGCATAACGCACGACGGCTTCACGTAATCAAGGCGCATGCGTAACACTGTGCACACGATCGCGCGATAATAGGAGCACGAAGCGTTTATTGTATGGCAAGTATAGTAGCTGAGACAATGGGCGCTGATAGAAATTAAGCAAAACACTTGCTGGGGTGCAATTAAAAAGAATTTATTGAAGACAATAATAATGTGAATGTGTGTTAATGAAAAACATTGTTTTCTTTCTTTATATTTATAGTATTTTATTTAATTGATACTAACTATTATTGTATAAATTGTACTAACTTTTTATGTTAAGATACAATTATAGTTGTGTAGTAAATAATTGATTATTTTTTGTATATTTTTTATAATGATATTAAGTGTTTTTGTATAAATATCATATATATTAATTAGTTAAGGTGACATATATTCACGATTTACAACGTTTGTTTACAAAATATAGAATATGTTATATGTTTTGTCTATATGACTATTGTACGTTACGTTGATTTGCTTAGTATTTAAATATTTTTTTTTGTATTATAAAGAGCTTCACACTTTCCATTTCATAAGCCGTTTTCCACTTTTCGTCCGAAAATCGAGATGACGGAACTCAATGACATATCTGTTTGACTTGTCAGAGCAGTGAATTGAAAACATTTAATTGTTAAAAAAGATTACGGTTAGCGTTCAGAGCGCCTAGAGCGGTGTCCAAGAGGCACGGGTTCAAATACTGCTACGCCCAAATATTGAAAACGTTTTTAAAAATGTTAGTGGCGAGTCGTGGCCCAGTGACACAAGCGTGTGACTGTAAATGAGTGGTTGCGGGTTCGATTCCCACTCGAGGAGTGAAAATATTTAATATTTCCATTGGTGCCGAGGTAAAGCGCGGCGTTAATTTCCGCCACTTAACACGCAATGCCTACGAAAAAAAAAGAAAAGAAATGTGTTTTCCATATTTTAAGTGTGAAAATAACAAAATATCAAGGAAACCCTGAACAAATCACATTTACAGTCCGTACCAACCTCATTATATATACAATATTAAAACACAAATTATTCTAAATATACCAAACAAAGTCAAAACCACGCTCAGAATTTAAAGTCAGAAAATCTTCCCAAAGATGGCGATAGTACCGTTACAGAGAGGGAAGAAAGCAATTTACTGAAACCTTACCGCAGTTTGTCAGACTTAGGTTCGCACATTCAATTAAGTAGCAGTGATGCGGCGGATGATGTCTATTTTAGTCTTGTTTAGAGTATTCGAGACGCCTTGTTTGACTAAAATGAGTAATTGTGAGACCGGCAGAGTTTTTGCTTTTGGTTATGTTCATGTTGAGGGAATACTATTTTAGAGGTACATATTATATTAACATTTTTATTAAATTTAGAATGTTTTAAGTAGGCCAGTAATGAAAAATATTTAGAGGACATTTCATACATATAGATATATGGATTTCGAAATTAATATGAAGCAAAAAACATTTATTGAAAACGTACAGAAATTTGAACGTAGCGGAGTCGAATTCATGCTTTTTGGAAAGTCGTTGAATGCTAGCGACATAAATAAGTTGCAACAAGTGTAAAAGAGTTTCAATACAGCCCATAGTAGAACGCATGGCTTAATGGTAAGAGCGCTTGGACGATGTCTAAGGGCCACGGGTTTTCTAAAAATATGGCAATTTCTTAAATATATGAATAGCACTTATAAAATTATAAATAATATCATCGCGTCATCTTATGTCAATATACAACAAAAAAATACAATTCAGAACATGTTTTTATAAATTTTATGTTATACTTTAAGTCAGAACATAAAAAAACCAGTGGTCGTTATTTGTTTTGGAAACGAAAAACAACCTATATTTTAAGAGAAGTAGCACAGCTCCTTCCATAAATTAGAGAACCCGAGTGATGCGTTATAAATAACAATGTTTACGTTACAGACCCGACGGCGGTAAGAAGGCGGTATAATGATTTTTTTACTCGCAACACACGAAATTCAATTTTAGTGATTCTTGTAATGTAATTTTGCAACAGGATAAGAGGTATCTTAATCATACTTACTATTATCATTTTTAAATAAAGAAATATTTTATTTTTAATCATTTATCAAGTTAAGATACACTACAATAACATAAACTATTAAATATAAACCAGTAGCCTCCATTAAGGTGTAAAATACGCCTTACTTTACCAGGGTATATAATAACACTTTTTACAGTAATATAATAATTTAATATATTTCATGTATGTATATTCTATGATTCGGACACTCCATTCACTTTTCTACGAATATTTTAGACAATTCAATGAAATATTAATTTGGAATCGAACCCAAAACCAATGCAACTATATATCAAAACCAAAAATTTGCAAAATTCAACACAATTGTATCAAAAAGATCAATCAGCAGAAAAATCAAATCATTTAAATTTGCCCATTAAAAGGCTTATTGGAACACCCAAAATACCAGAAACACACATAATAGAAAAATGCGAACAATACGGCACATATTATCACAAATAAACGACAATCATTATCAAACAGTGAACTGTTAAACAATGAAGAGTCTCTCACGACAGCGGTTGTCGTGACTGTAAGCATTATCCAGAGTCGTAGTAGTATCGTTATTTGTAGCATAGTTTGTTTGTATGTATCTAAATTTAGGTATTCTAACTAAATGCCTGGTTGAGACGTTGAAATTATTAAGGCACGATGTGCATATTAGCATTCTAGTGATGAGTGTATAAAATAAAATGTACACAAGAGAAGAATCCTTTTAATTTAATAAGAACCTGAGCCATAATTATTAATCGATTTTATGCTTCAAGTTTATTCTGATAGGAATATGTTCTTCACGATTTCTCCCACATAGCAGACAGAGAGATTCTAGTATCAAGACAACTAGACTAAAGACTATGTTCTCAACTTTCCGCATGAAATTAAACATTGCGTATTGTGTGACGGAACTCAACGGCACGAAGAATATTTGACAGTAGTATATATTTAAGAATATCGATTACAATTACTCCTAATTAAAATTATCTGAAAATATATTTCAATAGCTAATCCAACACGTTTAAAACTATTTTCTTGCTATCCCTGTCATCCTTACCTTATTAATGTCATGCAATGAAAACATTGAATTGTTTATTACCTGGACATATGAACAAACTTTAAAGTAAATTTAACGGAAAGTAATTCAAAATATATCAAACTCAAAATTCAAAATAAGTAGTACCTAAAAAGCCTTACGTATAGTAATAGTAATACACATATTATAAATGTAGGCTTCAACTGCCATCATATTAGAGTGAACGGTAAAACAATAAGGAATCTCACGACAGGTGCGATCGTGACCGGAGACGGCGTCGATGTTTGTCACACTATGATTATGGCATGCCGTGTCGCTAATGGGGCAGAGACATGTAATGAAACACTGGACAGTTGCATAAGTAGAATGTTCTTTTTTATTGTAAAACATTTTTGATATATACCTAATACTTTAATAGTACAAATATTTGTGGTTTTATAATTTACTATAAGATCTGGGCCTGTCTATGATTATGAGTTTATTTCTAGCGCGTATTTTCATGACGGCATTAGTAGGATCCTTTGAGAGAGGAACTCGGACAGAGATATATTTTTACAACTTAGCAAAAGACGTAGCGAAAACCTAATGTCAAACTCCTTTCCGCTTTTCTCCGTAAAATATAAATTAAAACTATAAAAGATCTGAAATACATTTTAAGACATTTTTTAAAACGAAAACATCATGTAAAACTGTAATAAATGTCTTTATTAATTTCTCATGAATTTCAACAAAAAATGTTGACAATATGTAATTAAAACACCAGGAACTAAACCCACGACCACCAGCTCAAAACCCAAATACACAAAACAAACAAAATAAATAAATAATTAAACGATTATTCAATTAAGTAAGCAAGCACACACTCATTTTAATTAAACGTTTCAACCATTATATATAGAGAGCACGTATTTAATTATACACGTACGCTTAACACCGTCTTAACACTAAGACAGTATCTAGAATTCCTATCTAATGGACGCAGGACACATACTAATTGACGTATAGCAAGGAATAGGTTTGAATTGCGTCGTCTTAACTAAGGGCAAGTAATAAATATTTGAGGTTATATTATTTGTGGTGAGTTAAAGTGCATTAGAAATGGCGTGCCTTAACACTACGTTAGCGAGAAGTTGTTTCCTTCTTTAGTGCGAAATGCAAAGACATCGGTTGTCATAGTTTTATTTTCAGCTTCAGGCTTTGTCCTGTATAGAAAAATGATTTCGTTTACCACTTTACGAAATCGATACATTGCGTATGGATTGGAGAATCTGAACGCCGTGATTTGTCGTGGAAATATCAAAATAAATTAAATGTTATTCTCCGGGTGTGCTTCACGAGGTGATCATTTACTGTTATAATTGTGAGTTTAATCCCCCGTCCCCCTAGGTAGGATATGACAAACAAAGATTATATACCAATAGGTGTTTCCGTGCCTTTTTCTGTAAGGTACATTAAGAGTAACGAAATGGTAATAATTGCTTAATTTTTAATATTACGAATTATCTTCAATTAAAATAACTACTATCAAATTTATCATTTATACCTTAACTTTCTTTCTAGTAACGCCAATTTTATAAACCAAAATATCAATAAACACATATATAATATACAAAAATAAGAACATTATAACATTCGCAAGTACCAAAGCGGGCATCTAAATTACGAGCGAGACCTTGTTCACCTATCACGCATCTTTGTCTAAAAAGCAGACATCCGGCGCTTATTCATCTCCGACCATCCGTAACGGACGTAGAGCGGTACAGAACGGCTCAATTCAACGTGTAGTCTATTTTCATGTAACTTTAAGCTCCGGCATTGAAATATAAAAAATATACAAAAAATGCCTTTATATTATGTATGAAGCGTTTTGTTATGTGTAGTAATGGGTTCTAATCTCTTATGACGAAATGCATGTTGATTGAAATGTTTAATATAGGTTTGGTTTTTATATGAACGGGCGAAATGTAATTTTGGGAGACATTAAGTAGCTTTACGCTCTGTGCGGCATAGCAGGGTAGCCAGAGAGAACCTAGTGTCAAGATTCTCCTTTCTTCACTTTTTTCTAAAGGTGAAATGTCTATCAAAATAAGAAAAATAGTTATCAATTACAATTATAACTATTCTGTTTAGTATTAATAACATATAATATTTCACCTATAACACCTAAAAACTTTAATTACTAAGATAACAGACAAAGCACGGCGTTAAGTTCCACCGCACAACACCCATTATCTATATTTTAGGCGAAAAGTGGAAGACATAGTGTCTTGACACTAAATACTCTTTGACTACCAGACTGGTAGTATCCTGCATACCAAAGAAAACGTGAAACTATAAAAAAATAAAAATCCTTAGTCCTTATGAAAAACCGTCTCGTATACAATACCCATTGAGTCGTTATGACGGTACATCGACCTCTTTTATTAGATAATCGAGCTTATTCTTGGACGTGGCCGTCCAATTCACAGGCTACTGACAGACGGTTAGCTGTCCGCCGTCGGGTACGATCAACGAAATTATATAACGGATTTCGTGACAAATTGGGCCTTGTATGACTTAAGATGGGAAGTAAGTAGTTACTAAGATAGCATTTAATTATTTATTGCGAAAATAGATGTATTTTAAATTTTATAAAAAGTAGCTATATGACTATAGATAACGTTTCACTGTACTCCCAATTGGTTGGGAGTTCGATTCGAACTTGATGATATTCAAATATTTTCACTCCCTCACGTTGAAGAATAAGACAAAAACGTAGCATTGAATTACTCCGTTCAATGTGCAGTATTTCGAGGGAGAATGGAGAGTTTTGACTCTAGGATATCTTAAGACTACTATACTGTAAAAGGTGTAAAGCTATTCTTCATATTAAATATTCATTTAATAAATCCTCCTAAAGTAAAAAAATATTAGGTCAATTCTTTTATTCTATACAAAAAGTTATTACACAATAAAGAATAAAACAGTATCAAATTACAAAAAAAAAGCATTCATAACATTTGCATCGTTCAAACAATATGGCGACCCCATATTATATTGTGCAAATCAACAATAACTCCTAATAAACTAGAATGACTGTAGTATGTATTTCTGTTGATAGCAGTCAGCTGTTGCGTACAGAAATATACTCGAATGTAAGGCGTATCGTAATATGTAACGACTTAATTGTGTTACCTAATGATATTGCGCTTGCAACTGACAAGTTTTGCTATTTATCATCGTCTCAACTGGTGTTTAATGGTTAGCGATTCGATTATTTCATATATACGTGAGGGTACGTAATATGTATATTACATACATTGCGCATACAAATATCTTAATTTAGTAGGTCTAATACAAAGCAATACTAAGCTATTGGGCCGTGTCGTGACAGCGTCTGTAGCCCCGATAGTTGTAGATTCGATTTCCATTCGGGGGGAATGATTATACATTATTTTCATTTCTCCGTTTTAGTACCAAAGACAAAGCGCGGCGTTGAGGTCTCGTACTTAACACGTAATGCCTCAAAGAATTTTTCTTTCGATTTTGTACAATTAGTGACGTTACTGTTTGCCACTCGAGATACCATATATCTACGAAAAGCAAAGAGTGTTATTTTTTAAAATTTAATTGACTTCGTAAAAGAAGGTTTCGCGTTTAAATAAATACAACAACGTTGGAACAGGTACATTTAGCAATCAATGCTTTCATCTGGCAGGTAGATAGGTTCATTTCCACTCAAATATATCAATCGTACAATTGTCGAACGATATAACAAACGCAATTGTGATTCAAATTATTAAAATTTACATTTGTCGCTTCAGAAAATTCGCTTAATAGAAGTATTTAGGTCATGCCCATAGCGTATTGCAAGAATTCAAGTGCCTATTTCCTAAGTAACATTGTTTCCGGGCATTGTTTAAAGTCACTGTAGAGTATGTGGAGAATGAAACTTTAGAAATGCTTCACTGGATTCTATCGGGGAACTTAGTTGTTTCTTAACTTTATAGTCGACGAGATTTAAGCTAGAGACGCGAGACATCCACTCTCCACAAGTAGTTATGAAACGTGCTGAAGTTACAATTAACGTTAAAGCAAACTGAGATCTTTGTATCTTATATAGTAACAGTATTTATACTAAATGTAAGCATTTAAATAAACTTATATATTTTCCAGTTCCACGCATTATCCCCATAGTGAGGTAGGCAGAGAAAACTTAATATTAAGACTGTCCGCCTGAATTAGTGTTGCCCAAATTCAGTCTTGGTCTTGCAGTCTTGGTCTTGTTCTTGCGTTTTTGCAAGACCAAGACCAAGAACAAGACCGCGTATTTTTAGCAAGACCGAGACCAAGACTGACCGTGCAAGATTTAAGCAAGAACAAGACATAGCCTGCAAGACTCTTGCGTCTTGCAGCTAGGACTTAGCGCTATTTCACTGAGTATTTGCCGCTTTTCGGAAGTACATGGTTATGATACACGCGCCGGCGGCTTCTTTTGAAATCTAAAACAATCGTTGCCGCCACGCCGAAATCATAACATTTGACACTATTTGATTGCCGCCATAGGGCGTAGGCGTAGGTATACTCATGCAAAATAATTTCGAATTTTAAGAGTACCTACAGGTGTTCCTGTTGGTGTTTTTTTACATGTTTTAGCAAATGTAAGCTTATAAATCATAAATGTTTATTAAGAAACAGTTACTTCCATGGAAAACGACATATAGGTCAGTTGATTTTTCGAATTTCTTATCAAATCTTCAGTTATTTATTAATCTGATTGATCTTTACTATGGCTATGTTAATTCAAGCTCACAATGTTCCAATTCTAATACGTTTTTCAAGATTTAAAGTAAACTTTAATAAATAGTAATAGACTAATAGGTAATTGCAAGACTTGCAAGACTCTTGCTGCAAGACCAAGACCAAGACCAAGACTGGGAGCGCAAGACCAAGACCAAGACCAAGACCAGGTGTATTGGCGCAAGACCAAGACCAAGACCAAGACCAGGTGTATTGGTGCAAGACCAAGACCAAGACTGGCTAAGTCTCGTCTTGTTCTTGCATTTGGGCAACACTAGCCTGAATACGAGACGTTACATGTTCAAGAGGATAATGATAAAAAATATCCTTAGCCTAAGTGGAAGTGAACCCAAAACTATTGCGTTTACAGTCAGATGCTGACTACACCACAATAGCCTTGCCAATAAGTACGTACGTATATTGTAATAACCGTATACTGGACGTAATTTATAAATCAATTACTCAATTGTTAATTAATCTAATTAAAAAGATTAAAATGTATTGATTAGATAACAAAGGTCACAAAGCTTTCAACGAGAAATGTCATTGCCGAGTGTTTTAAAATATTTATTTCGATTCGATCAACGGCGAGAGGTATTCTGGCTTTTAGTTAGATTAAGGGGAAATGTGATGGCTTTTCACAAGTCAATATAACTATGCCGGTCTTAGTATAATTATGAAAATAGATTAATTCATGATCACTGATAATAGTTTTTGTTTAGATTATTAAATCTATGTCTATTTAAGTATATAAAAGCTCTTACAAAGCCTTACGGAATGACTGACGAGAGAACGTACAGCCAAATTACTGTGTGTAGTAAGATAAAATAATATGTAGGTTACTTTTGTAGTGCAGGATACGAAGAGAGAATTTTCCAAAATTCTTATGGTAACATTCCTGTCCAAGTATCGAGTACGTTTAACGTTTTGTGGTCCAAGCAAACACAGTTGCTATAACTAGTATGCAATGAAACGCAATATGTAAAAACCAGTCAACTTACAAGTAAGTAAAGCACGCAGCGTGGCGACGCCTCAGCCAGATCTAGCGGCGTCTCATCGATGCACTTTCCAGTGTTATTCTGCAAACAAGAGTTTCACTATTAGTAAACGACCAATAATTATAAACCTGTTTAAAAATGATAATTAGTTAACTTTCTACCAACTGACACTTATTTGACGTTTAGTTGAAACGAGATGGCAAACACGACAAAACATTCAGCTGGTCTCGCTGACGGTTCCCAGCGAACGACCTTGGTCAACCCTCATTTGTGTAGTTAATTCTCGACGAAACTAAGCATTGTATATCATTATACAAATGAACATTTTAAAACTAGAGCGGTACGGCGCATTTTCAAACAGTCGTGACCCGTGATTAAGTACACCGGTTTCGCTGATTAGGGGAACGAGGGACGCCCGTCTCATTTCGAGGATTAATCTGCGCGGTGCTACTGAAATTGCTATTTAGTAACAGAGCACAAGATGTTTTGTAATTATGCTTCAGGGCTATTTATCATAATGGAAATTGTTGAATTGAAATTTTGATAACTAATTAATTTTAAATTTTATTTTAGAGTATTATTGTAAGTTTGATTATACCCACATAATCAAACTTACAATAATCATTTTAAATCAATTAATACAAGTATGTTATACGACTGTAGTAAGCGCTAGAATACTTTTATAATTCCTCTTATTTTTGTTTAAACATCTTATAATACAAGTTCAAACTGTTCTGATGTGTACAAAAGAAGTTGAGGCCGTCATGGCACAGTGGATGGTTTCCGACTGGTAGGCGATAGTTACGGAGGAACTGGGGGAAACGATTATACGTAAATTTACATTTTTTCACTGTTGTGAGAAAAAGCGCGGTGTTGAGGTCTGCCACTCAACGTGTTGATTTCGAGTGGAAAGCGGAGAACGGAATGTTGATACTAGGTTTTCTTTGACTACACTGGCTAAAAAAAAGTACAAAATGAAATTTGTCATACAAAATTCAATTCTTGTCTATTATTTTAAATATCAATTAGATAAAGAAAATTACTTGAAATCTTAGTCTATTGATATCATAGCCAGTGAAAATTTATGTCAAGTTGGCTTAAGTAATTGAAATGTCTTGACACTATTTAAATAATTACATTACAATTAATTTATTTGTATGACCTGAAAAATGTTACGAAACGAAACAGTCCCTGAGAAATTAAACTAAATACTGTTTAACCTAAAATTAAACATTGCCATTACCTTTTATGAAGTAGCCCTATCTCGTTTGAGTAAACAATACTTGTGTTGTAAAGTGGTTTATTTGTACAGAACGGTAGTTTAGGCAATGCGCATTAGATATGAAATCAGTAATATTATCATTGTGAATTAATACTTTAAGGAAAACTTTTGGACCCTTTTTAGTAAAAATTATTTGGAAGAGTATGATATACTTATATATAGTAAAGAAGAGCAGAAAACTATTGTTGATTATTTTATTAGACATAGGTACGTTCTAATAATAAGGTGATAGTGGCAGAGTTTACTACATCTCACAGTAAACCGATTCGTTGTGAGTTCCATCCCCACTCAGGTGAATGTTTATATTAAAATTATTTTCATTCCTTGGCTCTGAAAAGATCATTAATATAATTGTAGCGTTGAGTTGTGCCACTTAGCACACAATGTCTCGATTTCGTATAATAGAGAAGGGAGTGCGACACTACGTTCTCCCTGATTACCCCCTGCTATGCGGTACAAATCGTGAAACTAAATTAATCAAATAAATATTACACGCCCTACCATGTACTCAATATTCGTTTTTTAAATCAAATAAGAGATGATCGTTGCTAAAGCGCCGTGTATTTTATGCGTCAATATAATTATATATAGTACAATTAGCTGGCCGAATAATATTATCAAGAGGGCCGCGGCTTGTATATCCGTGATAGACAATGCTTATCACAAAAATACTTCTTTAGAAGATATCGAACCCACTGCAACCGCCTAAAAATACAGTTTCACCATCACACCAATCACTTATTGCTATATTGTAAAGACACTAAATCATTAGCGTCATTTCCTAAATCTTTTATTGCTAACACAAGCTCGCGTGTCCACTCACAATGATCATTAGCGACGATGAGCGAACGCCGAGAGAAAGGGTTTCCACAGCTTATTACTGTTACGTTTACCTTACTTTTACTTGAAATTATAATAATTTACGCTTATTTTTCCGTTCACTAAAGAAATGCGATTATTAATAATTTAAAACGATTCAAAATATTTTTATAACTAAATATAATTACCTATATTTCATTTTAATCTGACACTAAGCTAACCTTGAATTGAAACGCCTTTGAAACGAAGCCGTCGACTTATTCATCATTCAAATGTCCTCAAGAACACATTATAGTATAGTTTGTTTGGGATTTTAGAAAATAATACATGTTTTGCATTTAAGCAAGAAAAAGCAGGTTCACGCTATTTTATGCATAAAAGTGCAAGCACAATACAATGCTTGCACAAGCCAGTGTCAACACATTCCGTTGTCCAATTTTCGAGATACTGCTGATGAATGGCAAAAATAAACGCTTTGTCCTATCAGGACGGAAGAATTAAATTAACTTAATATATCTTTCCTTAATTTGAATCGATTTCATATAGCTAAATGTTAACCTACTGCGCCACGATGGCTTTCTGAATTTTTAGATATACATTTTTTTATAGCTTCATGCTGTATCCCGCACACAGCAAGGTAGGCAGAGGGAACCTAGCGTTCCCCACTTTCTGCCGAATTCAGAGGCATTGTGTGTTAAGTGGCGGAACTTAATGCCGTGTTTTGCCTTAACACCAGAGCAAAGAAAATGACAATATTAAATATTACCACCCATGGAGTGGGAATCGAACCCATAACCAGTCGCTTTACAGCCACATTTTGTGTCACTGTGCCACGTGGCACGGTTATACATAATGTACAAAATTAACTGTCATAGTAAACTCTTCCATTATACGTACATATATAGAAGCATAGCTATTATAATGATTTTCCTAAAAATGATAATCTTTTAAAATTAAACTTCGAGATATATATTAAATGTAAAGGTTCATTATTCTATACATATATTTACACTACCTACACGTTAACAAATTTGTATTATATAATCCTTTGGTAAAATTACTTAAAGTTTAATAGAGTATACGGAGAGGATAACCGATCTAACAAAGTTATGAATATTAAGTAATCCAATCAGGGCCGAATTGTATTTTACCCAACTCTATACAACTATATACTAGAAAATATATATTTTATATATTTATATATAAAGATTATTCTAACATAACTCTCAAATTTTATAGCTGGATAACTTTACATATAAAAGTACACAATTATTTAGTCCACGCGCTATTTTTTTTTTCATACATTTTTTCAAGATGTCTCTTAACATACTATAAAATCATAGATTTTGAATTTAAAAGACTTTATATAATCGTATAACTATAAATATATTTTATTACTCCTTTTTCAAAACAATAAGAAAACATACATTTGGACCGTCAAAAGACTAGTGCCCGACATAATAGTCAATTGAAATCTGGTAAAAGATACTCAGTTCGCTTGCCAATAGTCATTATCAATACAATTACAAAAAACAGTACATAAAGAAAGTGTAATCTTTATCCCTTCCATAACTGACTGACAGACTGACAGCATACAGCAGCAATTTAGGTAAAATAAAGTAAAGTAAGTCGAAATTTGGCATGTTTTGGCATGGTTATTTAAAGATACCCTTCAAAGGGAGCTTCTAAAAGAGGATTTCCCGAAATCTTTACAAAAGAACGGGAAGCACAGGATTTTTACTTCAAAGTCGACATAAATAAAATTACTTGTGACAGCTCAAGCTTGTAGTAAAATATGAAAGAAAATAATAATTAAATGCTAAATAAGTAATAGTTTAGTGTTTCAAAAGATTTATGTATAATTTATGAGGTGCCGTCTATTTACATAAGTGATTAGTGGATTAAGGTCAAGCTCTCCAGCTGTTTAAACTATCTGAAGATGTATTGACAAACTTAAGTTTACGCTTCCGGTGACCGATTCTTAGTATAACGGCTCTAATAGGATTATGGTAATACAAAACTATACTTCTGATTAGAGGCTATTGTTGCGTAGTCGGATAGGAACTGACTGTAATCGCGATTCGTCGTGGGTTTGATTTCCGCTCGGGGGACGGATTTTATTTTTAATTATTTTAATTCTCCACTTTAGTATAGTATAATATATAGGTGAATGTTTTCACACAAAATTTATTCTGCTATGTGGTTAAAAGAAAGAATTTAATAGGATATAACAATCTTAGTATGTCTGCATTTATAAAAATATTAAAAAAAACTATCAATTATTATTAAATTATTTTAAAGGGCTTCAAATTACTTTTAAATTAAAATAATTAATTAAAGCTTTTTAACTCAAAAATTCAATTAATTTTCTTTGTAACTAATTAGTTAATTCTCCAGTTTACTAATTAGTCAATTCATTATTGCATCACAGTATAACAACGATTTAGTTATTTAAATATTTATTTTGACGAATTGTTTAAATTAAATATATTAAAATTCATATTGTATTGCTTGTTTACTATAAAATTTTGGCATTAACAACTGAATTATAAATATGTATGTGTGAAAATTAGAAAAAAATAGTAATACATACATTTTGCAATAAAATACAACACGGTGACAAAATAAATGTTATGTATAAAGTAACATACATCCATGTACTTTAAAATTTTGAGGCAAAATTTAAACTAAACAATATTTTCTCGTAATACAAATTGTAGGACAACCCAATTCCATCTATGAGAATCAAACATAAATTATCTAACATATATCAAATCATCACACACTAAACAGAACATAGCATAATAAAAGTAAATAACATCTTTAACCATTACACCAAACTCAAAAACATAATTATTAACATATGCTAATAAAATTTAAACAACCCATAATATTAATTTTAATAACCTACAAATATTTTTAACCACGCAATACGTAAAACATTAGATTAAAAAAACATATTACTAAAATCTAAGTTTAAGTTACTCAAGGATGCGCAAGGTCCAATCAACAGACAAGTTAACCAAAAGCCATACATCTTGTGTATAAGTCATACCTCGATACGCGAACCAGACGATGGGGGAAAGCAGACTTACCGCTTATATATATAGATGTTCTAACTTCTTGTATCACACCGTGCGTGGGCTAGAGGTATTTTAATGGACCTGCGGTCCGAACAAACTTGTTATGTAGCTACAACTATTCGACGTTAGAACGCAGCGATCAAGTGGAAAGAGAATTAGACTGTGTTTCCGGTACACTGACCGCCGGCTACAACGATTTGTGTTAGCGCTGTGTGTAACGCTCAATGAATACTGAGCGAGATTTCCCTTCATAAATTACAACAATGTATTAAATGGAAAATAATGTTTTGCTGATTTCCTGCAAAAAACTGGCAAGCAATTTGCTATTGTTGCTCCATTGTTGGTTGAATTTTTTTTAATAATTTTGTAGTAGTTTTTTATTGTTAATTAATGTAATATTATAAGAAAAATGAATCATTTTATTCATTACTGTTATGCTTCATTACATCATTTAAGTGAAGATTATAATATAAAATCTAAATAAATTTATTCAATAAAACCGTTACTCAATCTTACAAGAGCTTTGTGTCCGTAACATACGAGCAATAGACGTTAGTTACACTTTTGGTATTTGGTTATGGCGGTTATAACTTTCATTACTTAGTTTGTTTCAGTTTAGCTTCACGCTGTATCTCGCACACAGCAGGTTAGGCAGCGGGAACCTAGTGTTAAGACACTCCGTTCCCCACTTTCCGCCGAATTCGGAGGCATTGCGTGTTAAGTGGCGGAACTTAACGCCGCGCTTTGCCTCAGTACCAGAGCGAAGAAAATGGAAATATTAAATATTTCCATTCCTCGAGTGGGAATCGAACCCACAATCAGTCGTTTGAAGTCACACGTCTGTGCCACTGCGCCACGACTGGCCCATTACTTAGTAATACACGATAACACAATAGAATTCCCTACTAAAAAATATAAAATATGCAATATCTAAGTAGCTTCAAGCTTTTTTACCCATAGCAGGGTAGTCCGAGAGAACCTAGTATCAAGACACTCTGCTCTCAAGTTTGCACCAGAAATCGAGACATTACGTGTTAAGTAGTAGAACTCAACTCCGCGCGTTGCCTTAGATAGCAGAGAGAAGAAATTAAAATAATACATAAGCGTTCCCACGTGTGGGAATCGAACCCACAGCCACCGCGTTTAATCAGACGCTGCCCCACTACGGCCTAGCAACTCAGTAACAAGTAAAATAACTCACAATTTGTATGTAATTTAATGTTATATTTTGAATAACTATTTAAAGCTACTGTTGAATCGCAATAATATTTTAATTAGCAATGCAGTATTGTAATCCGCCCACACAAGTGTATTGTTGGAAAATTCGCTGAATGTAATATTACGAATATTAACATAACAAGCTTGTTATACGAAAGTTTTAATAAAACCTGAAATTAACGTAACTTATTAAAAACAGGATTTTCATTACACTCCGTAACTTTTGAATTCGAAATATAACGAATTCGGTAGCGGAGCTTAACGCTGTGCTTTTTAATATAAAGAGTGGAGAAATTAAAATAATTTAAATAGCTATAAAAGTTCGGAGATCTTACTCAAAGCCATCGCGTATAGTAAGACGCTACCTAATTACTGGCTGGCTGGTTTAATTAAATTAACCTTTATAAATCCATAACGTAATTATAAAATTCACAACAATTTATCAAAAGCTCAACTATATTTATACAGTGACCAGTCGTGGCCCAGTGGCACAAGAGTGTGACTGTAAACGACTGGTTGTGGGTTCGATTCCCACTCGAGGAGTGGAAATTATATTTCCATTTTCTTCGCTCTGGTGTCGAGGTAAAGCGCGGCGTTAAGTTCCGCCACTTAACACGCATACCTCCGAATTTGGCGGAAAGTGGGGAACGGAGTGTCTTAATACTAGGTTCCCTCTGCCTACCCTGCTGTGTGCGGGATATAGCGTGAAGCTATTTAATTTAATTTTCTCATCCATACTTATATTATAAATGCGAAAATCTGTGTGTTTGTCTGTCACGCTTTCACAGCTAATCTACTGGTCCGATTTGGATGAAATTTAGAATGAAAGTACTAAAAGTGACTGGGTCTAACATAGGCTATTAATTTTTTTTAAATTCATCTGTTAAAGGGTTGAAATAGGCGATGAAAGTTTATATGAAAAATCTAAACCGCTTGACCGATTATAATGAACATAGGCTACTTTATTTTTCAAAAACTCACCCCTGAGAGTTGCAATATAACGAAGCAGTTGTGAAGTTCACGCGGCAAAGCCGCGAGCCGGCCGCTAGTATATTATTTTTTTTAATTTTATTGAATCCTGTTTACAGATATAATAATACAAAATAATCGTAACCAATCACGAAACAAAGATATAGCCTACTTCACGAGAACAATTGTACATGTTATATAAAAGGAATATACATTCAAAATCTATACTAAATTTTAGATGTGATTTCTATATGTAATTTATTCGTACATGTATCTAAACAAAAAGCATCGCATGCGTGTTGCGGGTTAAGTGGCGGAACCTGACTCGTCATTATATTAATCATATTGTACGTAATGTAGTGTAACATGTGTATGTATTATTAATCTAAAGTCGAATTTGAAGTCAGAATTACTATAAAGTCGAAAAATATTATTAAAAAATGTATAAAAATTTGTTAAATCCCAGTGAGATTCGAACTAGCGCCTTTTGGAAAGCGGTCAAGCACTCTGATCGCTAAGCCATGCGTTCTACATCTAACTACGTGGAAATTACTTAGTATAGTAAAAATATATTTATTATAATTTTTTTTTATACAATTTCATTTATCACTACGGACATAAGGTCTGTACCCTTTTTTCAAATAACCTTTTTTTATATATAAATTCCTTTATTCATTAACAATATCAGAGCTTAAAACTAATTGAGTCCAGTTTTCTTTAGTATTTAATAAAAATAACTTTAAAATCATTAACATAAAGCTATTTAACTGCGATAAAGCGAAGATTAAACAACTTTATATATACTAGAAGTCAATAAAAAACAAATTGCACATAATAACAGCAAACTAACAAAAACAACTAAAAAGAACTAAAATTTTTGCATAATAATACACTTAACTAAATGGAGACATCCAACTTCCATACAAAAACGTTGACTACAAACCTATGTAAGTAAGTAAGTACAGAAAGCAAGAAACCAGCGAAGTATTCATCATCAATGCGGCTTTCCTCCAGACCACATTCCCGCCGAGCTTGTCAGATTGGTTTTGCTAGAACACTACGGTTTCAACAAATAGCTATTTCAAATTCAAATTGAACTATTGTGAAGCTTGTCGTTTGTACAAGAATACCTACCTACCTAGCCTTCGCTGGTACAAAGTTCCTAGAAGTTACTTTTAACATTTTTAAAGTGTTATTCACCCACTAAGAACATCGAAAAAGACTTTTAGAAAACATAAAAAAAATAACGCAGCGTGGTTTGAACCTAACAGCAAAAATAAGTTGTATAGAGCGTAGTAGAAAGCATGGTTTAGCGGCTAGATCGCCTTGACGGTTTCCAGGAGGCGCAAGTTCGAATCCTGCTTCATTCAAATTTTTATACGTTTTCTAAATGTCTTTTTCTTAGAAGTTTATTTAATATATGTTTTTATAATATAATAACGATCCGTTCACGTTTCAGCCAATTTAATAAATCAATTATTCTACAGCTATTTTGCCAAACAAACTTGAAATTGTTGTATTTATTAATTTATCGAAATAAAATAAATAAACTTTTACTAGACTACTAAATATTAATGTTCCCTACATTAGCAAAATACAATAGGCAAAACTGCATTCAAATTGTTTAAGTCCTTTCCATAATGACATGTGACAAACGTAAAGAAAAAGAGACAAAAAATATATAAAAATCATTATATAGAGATTTTCCAACAAACTCGTTTCTTACCACCTTTTCTCATTATAAATATTTCAATTTATATTTTAATATAAGATAATTATTATTTATTACATTCATTAAATTTAAAATGCAAGCTACAAATTAATCGCTGTCTGACTGCATTCTCTGCGCTATTACTGAGTGCGATTACATCTTTGTGCCAACCTGACTGCATCTGGTCAGTTATTCGTTATTACCTAGAAGTATTTTATTTAAGTTTAACTTAACTTCGTCTACACTAATTTATGAAAGTAAAATTTTCGATGCTTTATTACGAAATTTATGAAGAATCATAAAACTAATATATATTTTTAAATAGTGCTTTAGAAATACGTTAAATTAATAGCAATAGGAGCCAGTCGCGCAGCCAGCGCAGTGGCACGAACGTGTGACTGTAAACGACTGGTCGTGGGTTCGATTCCCACTCGAGGAGTGGAAATATTTATTATTTCCATTTCCTTTACTCTGGCATCAGAGGTAAAGCGCGGCGTTAAGTTCCGCCACTTAATACGCAATGCCTCCGAATTCGGCGGAAAGTGGAGAACGGAGTGTCTTAACACTAGGTTTCCTCTGTCTACCTTGCTGTATGCGGGATACAGCGTGAAGCTAAAAAAAAGAAAAATTATACAAAATACTACGTTTCTATTTTTGTGTGTAGTATACAGTCATGTTGCTAAAGTAATGCTTATTTTACGTATCAATGGATCTACTGATAATGTTACTTAAAGTAATATTTGAAGGATGAAATTAGATATATCTGGTCACCGTTCATTAGAATAACCTTAATCAATTTTTTGCATGCGGCAGTAATATACTATCGATTTAATACCTAAATGGTCAAACAAATATCATACAAAAAAAAAACAGTTCGTGACCACAGAATCTAGTCTATTCAAAACAGTTATATTTATTATTATATGCATATTAATTACACCAAAAAATAATTTACTCACGGTATTCAAATTAAGGACACTGTCAAGGTGAGACAGTTCGCGAAACAGAAGTAATTTTTTTCATTACATTTTAGTTTTAAGTTCTACAATATTTATGTAATATTTAGTGGGAAATAAAGAGTTTTATCTAGCTACTAGCTGGGCCTGCGACGTCGTCCGTCCAGAATTTACGGAAGCAGTTATAACTGTAACATCAAAGTAGCCTACTTACTTGATATTTTAGAAAATTTACAAAATATCTTTATAAATTCTACCCTACGTTTTATTCAGATGTATATGAGCTATATTATTGAAAAGTTTCATTAAAATCCATTCAGTACTTTTTACGTGAAAGAGTAACAAATATCTTCACAAACTTTCGCGTTTATAATATTAATAAAGTCTATCTATTATTTTCCTAATTTCCTTAATTTTTAATGGTTTGTTTCGCCTACCGGATTATCGCCGAGGTCGCTGCACTGATGTTCCGTTAACAATAACATATTTCGATATGTACCGGTAATTTTTTTACTATGTGTTTAATTGTTATATATCGAATATCATTTGAAAGGAAACGTTTATATTTAGTTTCGAAAACAAGGATGTTTGTATGTAAGGTTTCCTCATTTCAATTTTAATTAAATGTGAATAAATCGATGTATTTTTTTCGTTATTGATTGGTTGACGAACAACGTAATGTAAGGTTGAACTATTGCACGTAGATATCTGAAATTTCGTAAAAAGGGTCTTTGAAGGAGTGATGAGCCTAATTTCTCGATATTTTTATAGGAAATTCGCAAGGTAGCACTGATTATAGTTTAAAAAGACACAGTCCACGCCAACGAAATTGTAAATAACAACTCATGAATGATAACCAACAACATTTTTTAAGTATTATTCACACACTTCGTATATGATTGTTTTTTATAGAAAACGTACAAATAATTGATCGCAGTGGGATTTGAATCCACGCCTCTTGGAAACAGCCAGCAGGAAAGCGTTGGGACAGCAAAGCGTCCTAATTAGCATCGGGAAGAAGATAGAGTCATAATTCTTTATATTACTTCTTATTAGTATAAAGATAAAATATTATTATTATAATAGTCTTCAAATATTTAAAGGTATGGGATAAGTCGAATAACGTGTCTAAGTTAGGCCATTTTACTCAATCGTGTGATTTTCGCTTTAAAACACAAATTTAATTGTTAAGACAACATCTAAACATCCATGTCTTCAATACAAATATTATCTAATAATAAACTTTCTTAGGATTCAAACCCACAACTACGCGGAAGTCGTATTTACGTTTTACGATACGACGAAGCTCTAAAAGCTGCGATCGTAACACTCGTTTCCGGTCACTGGTATTATTCGCTTCATAATTCGCACTCACTTCCAAGAGCACTTAAAAACTTCATCTAAGTACTGTATCATCATAAGTATTTAATATTTAAAATATGAATTTATTTTTCTACATTCTTATAGAAGCATTTGTGACTGCTATTTATTTTTTCTTTACGTATTTGGTACACGCAGCAGAGTAAAAATGTAATGACAAGTAATTTCGTTCTCCACTTCTCTCTTATTAAGGGATAATGCTTGCATTTAGATAGGATTCTACATCTTTTTGTTTAACGAAACAGGAGAAAAAATGCAGAAATGATTAACTAAAGAAATAAACATATATTCAAACGTCTAAAGTGATGTCTAGTAGATACCATAAAAATATTACAAGTATTTTTTTTTATTCTAGAAAAAAATAAAGGTCTTTAATGTGTTCAGTTAAATTAATATAAGTAAGTTAAATTTAGAATTATTTAACCAAAAAACGTCGAAACTTCGTCTAAATTCAACTTGATTAGCAAACAATGGTAGAGGTCGCCGCTCAAACCACTCAAAACACATTTGACTTATCGCTCTGCATATCACAGGGCGTGCCAAATCATTTGCTTACGAGATTATGATAATAAAGCCACCCGTTCACTGCTTGTCTAGCGCTTTGGGAATAGGAATTTCTATTTTCCCAAGGTCTTTTTATTACAGGCACATGTTCTAGTTATAGGAGACTAATAATAGTCTAGTCTAGATCCATTTTTGCTATAGAAGTTGTATTTTTAATTTAATTGATTTAATAAAATGCATTTTCATACACCACAAATATCACTTTTCATTTTCTTTAGATTTTAACTTTTTTTAAATTATCTCCTACAAAATCCTTTTCTGCCCCAATTTTTTATCATTCAACGTGATATTGGTGAAGTACCTGAAGTAAAGAAGCACAAGAGGCACACTTCAAAGTCCTTAATGACGAAATTGAATGCAAAGAAGCTTAAAAATACTGTTTTAAATACGAGGTTATTCGCTTGACAAGAGTCTATCAATATATGAAAATGTTACAACGTTACTTTGACCATTTTTTGTCCACCAATTTGGTGAAAAATTAATGGTATTCAGATCCGTAAAGTTACAATAATTTCTTAACGTTATTCTGATCTTCTTGCCAGATCTTCAGCACTGTGTGGTCTGTATGCGTCCAATAATTACAAATTCTCTAATATTTAAAATTTCTTCTGTTTTAAATATATCCTCGCCATCGTTTGGTTCCACAAGACCACATACAATAAAGACGAAATGATTAAGAAATCTGAATAAACGACGAAACTTTATAAAAAAAGCCTAGCATAGAAAACGCGACGCTACAAAAGGACGGCTACCTTAATACAAACAGTTATAGACGTACATATTCACATATAACATCCTGAACCAGTTTGAAGTAAACGCTAAACATGTTATTTAAATATGAAATGAATGAGAAACTAGTTCGCTCAATATCATATTATTAGATATTTAGAACGAACGTATTGAAGACATCAGTTACGGTGGCAGGTGATCAATAACGAAATTAAAAGTGTCATTACGAAGAAAGTATATTACAGTGGGGCTTAAAACAATTTCTCCAGAAGCTGAGATGTTTCAATTAGGATCATATTATGAATCATTATTTATTATTCTTATTGACAGACATATTGAACAATTTTTTTACAGTTATCTCAAAGTTGCAAAATCGAATCTACATCTCAGAAATCATAATTATTAGTGCCTACTTGACACTAAAAATTTAGTAATTTTTAAAATAGAGAACGGAATGTTCTTTAGGTTCGTTTTGACTACTCTGCTATTCAGGAAATAGCGTAAAGACGTTTTTTAAGGGCCCTATAAAATATAAGAATAGCATAAAATACTAGCCATATTGAATCAAATTGTAGCCAGTCGTGGCCCAGTGGCACAAGAGTGTGACTGTAAACGACTGGTGGGTTCGATTCCTACTCGAGGAGTGGAAAATATATTTCCATTTTCTTCGCTCTGGAGTCGAGGTAAAGCGCGGCGTTAAGTTCCGCCACTTAACACGCAAGCCTCCGAATTCGGCGGAAAGTGGGGAACGGAGTGTCTTAACACTAGGTTCCCTCTGCCTACCCTGCTGTGTGCGGGATATAGCGTGAAGCTATTTAATTTAATTTAATTTTTAATTTAATGAATCAAATACAATGTAGACTAAAAATCTAGAATATTAACGAAAAAACTAAATAGTAAAAACAAAAACAAATTGCACATCTATTTAACTTCTTTAACTTCTTTAAATCAAAAATTATGTTAAGTTCTAAAGCAACACGTACTGAGCAGAAAGCGAAATACTGAGTGACGTAAATATTCTTCTGCCAAATCCAATTAATACGTGCAACATAAAAACACTTGAAGAGTTACAAATACTTTAAAAATATGATTTCATCCATATAAGGTAAGCGATATCACTATGATTGACTATCAAGGTTTTCACTAGAACCAGTTATCCTTCACGTGACAAGCGGTTCTACTAATGATAATCCGACAAATTAGGTTAAGTAAAAGTATACCTACGTAATATGGGATTTATGTGTGTCCACAGATACAATATGACCTAGAAAGATATGTTAACTACAAACATATAAAGTTAAAATTAACTCATTCATATTTTATATCTTTTAAAACTGTATGTTGTAAAATTTTATGTTGCAAGTAATTATGCCTTTCCCCGTAGCAGGGTAGTCAGAGAAAACTAAGTGTCATAACACCGTTCTCCACTTTTCGCCCATATTTAAGACATTGCGTGGCATATTGGTCTCAAATGCTAATTTGGTATATAATATTATTAATTATGAAAAAATACGAATTTTCCAAAAATTGAGAAAAGAAATCAGTCTATTTTCAACATTTCAGCTGAAAAGAGTCTTAGACGCAAAGCCGCACGTTTTTTTTACTGTAACTGGGAAAATACTTTAACCATATTAACACGTTTTTATCAGTTTCGCCTGTATATCAATGTGAGAAGATCTTCTAACGTTATTTAGACTTTAAGATGTTCGAATTGCTTAAATATTAGTGAACATTTATCAAATAGGAAATGACAGCTTAAATTTTAAGCATTACCAGGACAACCACGATAACGAGGCATTCATTATAGTTGCTTTTTGAAATTCATTTGCTATTTTTAAACATAAGCAAACCCACCAGTATGAACGAATTACTTTAATTTTGGACCAAAAAAAAGGAAAACCCTATTATTATAATTAATATTAGACATCAATCAAAAACTTCACATACATTAAAAACCCTGAAAGTGTTAAATAATACGAAAATTATACAACTTAACTAGAATTCTTTTTTTTAATTACTACAAAAAACGTTTTGAGTAATAATCTCTGAAGTAAGAAACACGTAACATTCAAGTTTTATAATGTAAAAGCAACAATTCTGCATAAATAGGTGCACGGTGTGCGTGCAACAATCGTAAACGACCTCGTTTTACTGATGACTAATGAGTAATGAGGCGATTACAGCAATTTTACTTGCATTTTTGTATAAAAACACTAACACAAAGTCCATAATTTGAGACGTTTAGTCATTAAATACTATGTAGCTTCATGTAATTAGAATTTAAATTGTTATCGATTTATTAAGGGGCCAGTCGTGGCGCAGTGGCACAAGCGTGTGACTGTAAACGACTGGTTGTGGGTTCGATTCCCACTCGAGGAATGGAAATATTTAGTATTTCCATTTTCTTTGCTCTGATGTCGAGGCAAAGTGGCGGCGTTAAGTTTTGCCACTTAACACGCAATGCTTCCTAATTTAGCGGAAAGTGGGGAACGGAGTGTCTTAACACTAGGTTCCCTCTGCCTACCCTGTGTGCGGGATACAGCGTGAAGCTAAAAAAATATATATATTAAATAATTAACTAGAGGCCGTCGTGACGCAGTGGTAACTGGTGGTGGTCTGCTGTAATGGTTACAGAATCGATTCTCACCTAGGGGAATGATTATATTTGATTTACATATTTTCATTTCTCCGTTCTAGTAGTTGAGACAAAGGCGGCGTTAAGTTCCGCCACTCAATACGCATTTTCTTAAGATAAAAATGGAGTATAATGACAATAGATTCTATCTTGACTACCCTGATATGTGAGAAAAATCGTGAAACTGCAAGATTAAATAATTAATTGAATAAACACACGCGCATATTGATATAAGAATTACGATTACAGGTAAAGTTAGGTGAATAACGATTTGTTGTCATGCTGATATTAGATAAAGAAAAAGAAGATATATGTAAGTTGCAGTAAACAAGTAATAGCTTTTTAATCAATTTGGTTTAGATATAGAAACTATTCATATTGTAGATAGGTTTTGCCAAATACTTATAGAATTTTAGAAGTAGGAACATCAATAAAATTCTGTATAATTTTACGAATATGAAAAGTCTTTCATCTTCAAAAGTCTTTTATATATGTTCACATTCTGTGGGTGAATTGGATTGTTGCCACGAATAGTTAGTATAGGCATTACTAATATGTACTAAGTATAAAAATCGATAAAATATAAACATCCTTATCCTCCTAATAAAATAAAAAGTTAAACAAAAATCGATTACCAAATCGACTAACCACTAACTTTAATAATTGCAGCAGTAATTACAACATTGGTAACTAATTAAAATTTTCGGAAAATCTGCATAGTACAAACAGGAAATAGCGTTCAATTGGATTTCTAAACGTATCCGGAAACTTGCATCAGCGGCAACAGAGCGTACATCCAGCGTACATTTTGTTCGCAGGAATAGATATCACTGGGTTTCCTCCTAACAAATTATCGTCGGGGCCATCGCCTTATCCTTCTGAGGCATTTTGAAATTCGCAATTAACTGTAATAAGCGTTAGATTTCTAATATTGTGGTATGTTTTTAATCTTATTATTTTTATTTTGATGTATTCAAGTTAACTAAATAATTTTAATGACTTTACTTGTCTTCTAGGTATATAATTTTTTTAACTTCATACTTTATCTTGCATAGCAAGGTAGATAGAGAGAAAGAAAATGTCTAATCATTATCTTCTTCCCTTTTCGCTCGTTTTCGAGACATGTCGTATCGAGTAGCGGAGCTCAACGCCGTAATTTTCATTAACTTAGTTGAGAAAGATGTGTAACTTGCAGGAAATGAATGAAGACGACCTCAAATGACCTTTGTGCCTGAAAGAAGTCCCCCCCATGAATGAAAGAAAAGAAGTGTACGACCGTATCGTATAGCGCTTTATTCGTGAGGCATTGGGCGTGAAGATAAAAAAAATATAAATGTTGACTTGTATATTAACTACAATACAAACTTTTTACTTTTGGGTCCGTGGTAATTTTTAAACGACTTTTAACGTGGCATGAACATTTTTAAAGTAATTTATCAAAACTTTCACATATTAATTTGGGCAGACGTACTTTAGTAAAACTCTACAATGCCTACTAACTTTATTTATTGAAATATATACAATGGAGAGCGGAGTGTCTTGACACTAATTTTCTCCGACCTCTCTGTTATGCAGAAAAAGCGAAACAGCAAAAAAGAGCAAGAAATAATACCACGTAATAATATGTGTAATCAAAAATTCTCAAGAAAATATTTACCCAGTGAAGTCATTGATGCTGTAAAGTGAGATAAAGACATGACAGCATAAAACCTGTACTAAGTGATATGAAGAGCGAATTATGATTGACAAGTGGATTATATTGAGATAAGAAAAGCTCATAAAATATTTATTAAGGCTTTTATATTTTTACGTATGCCTTATTTCGGGGCATGCGAAATGTATTTTATTATAGTACAGTGCCTTCGTTTTGGTTTCCACTCTCCGTTTATTGCATTGCATTACTTTACGCTTTGAGTTAGCATATTCTATGTTATAATAATAAATAACCTTTTCTTGGTATTATGTCATATATCTTTTTTTCAACCAAACAGATTTGAAATTTTAAAGCTTCAAACTCAATTTAACACATCAAAGTCTAAAAGCAAACCATGGTTTTTTAGAATACTTTCATCTTGAAACAGTTTTAATATACGAAGTTATGATCGAAATAACTTAAATATCTTTTTCCGCATAACGAGAATGTTAAGACAGTAGTCTTAGAGAAGTGATGAATCGCAACACTGCCCTTTGTATTACCAGAGTTAGTATTAAACCCCCAACAATTGTGTTCACAGTCCGATGCTGTACCACTGCGCCACGCTGCCCTAAAATAATTATTAACTAACTTAAGATAGGTTGTAGTAAAAATAAACAAAAAAGTAAATGATGGGGCTAAATTTATAGCCAAGTTTGACAAGACTATGTATATGAAATTTGACTTTACGTCAGTCCGAATCCGTGGCCAGTCGTGGCCCAGTGGCACAAGAGTGTGACTGTAAACGATTGGTTGTGGGTTCGATTCCCACTCGAGGAGTGGAAATTATATTTCCATTTTCTTCGCTCTGGTGTCGAGGTAAAGCGCGGCGTTAAGTTCCGCCACTTAACACGCAAGCCTCCGAATTCGGCGGAAAGTGGGGAACGGAGTGTCTTAACACTAGGTTCCCTCTGCCTACCCTGCTGTGTGCGGGGTATAGCGTGAAGCTATTTAATTTAATTTTTTTTAAGTTATGATCGAAATAATTACATAAGACAAAAAATAAAAAATATAACGAGGTCACAGTGGCAATCATCATCATCATCTAACTGTAAACGGCGATAGTTGTAAATTCGATGTCTATTTGGTGGAATGTTTAAAATTCCTTTTCTGTTCTGTAAAAATAGGTTACTCAACAATATATCAAATGGGTATTGGACATTGTCTTAACATTAGGTTCTCTCTGCCTGCCATATGCGTGAAGCCGTTGTGATAGAATTTTACCAATACAGAAATATTCTATTTTCTTTACTTTAGGAATTTTAATGTTTTCCCACGCTAATGAGAGAGACTAGTGTCCAATCACTCTGTATCCATTTTCTGTCCATATAGAAGACATTACGTGTTGACTGGCGATACTCAATGCAGCGCTTTGTCTTGTTTACAAAATGGAGAAGAAATAAAATATTATGATCATTCCTCTAAACGAGAGTCGACTACATCAGCAATCTACAACCAGCCACACCATGATGGCATCTTAATATGATTTTTTTCATTTTAGCTTCACGCTATATGCCGCACACAGCATGGAAGGCAGAGGGCACCTAGTGTCAAGACACTCCTCACTTTCCACCGAATGCGGAGGCATTGCATTCTAAGTGGCGGAGCTTAACGCCGCCCTTTGCCTTGATACCAGAATGAAGAAAATGGAAATATTAAACATTCCTCGACTGGGAATCGAACCCACAACCAATCACAAGTTTTGCCTCTTTATAATACATTAATTAATTAAGTTAATCTGCAAAAGCCCTTAATTCGTAAATACAATTCGGCGCCCGCTATTCAGTGGAACTGGGCGCTGTCCGGCCTTGCCGGTTTAATACATCGGCGGTACCCTAATACCATAGTAATCTAGGGCATTCCGTTGTTACCGCCTTGCGCCTTGACCACGGCTTAGCGATATTATCTATTGTTGTTACTTGTGGATACAATCGAAATTGTATTGGGAATCTGAATTAAATGCCGCCTTAAGGATAGTTATTTTGGGATTTTTTTTCTCTCTACGTTAGTTTTTGTCTATAAATTTGATTAATTTAGAAACAAAATCATAAAATATGAAAATATTTGTGGTTCTGAGAATTATAATGATTCGAGAGTATACTTTTTTAATTTTGCCAGTAAGTGGAGAACAGAGTATTTTGATTACTATATACTGAGTGAGCAGAACTCAGCGTGTTTTGATAAACATACTATGAAATAAAAAATGTAAAATATCTGAACATTCAAAATTGTCTTTCAATAAAGTTTAAATGTCATCATTTTTATGGGAACTTCAAATATAGATAAAGAATAAATCTACAATAGATGGCTAAATTTTTCTATCCCCAGTAGAAGTTTCACTTTGGCAGATTCACTGTCCCTGGACCTCGGTACAAGTTATGTTTTCTTTGAAGCCAAAATCAAGATATTGTGTATTGAATGGCAGAACTCAATGTTGCACTTTGCCTTCTTAATAGTGCAAAAAATTATAATAATTTAAATATAATCATTTTCTCTAATGTAAATCAAACCCACAATCACTAACAATTACAGTCAGGTGCTGCCTCACTGCACCACAATAGCCTCAATAAATGTTATATCTTTAACAATTGTAAATTATATATAACTTCAATACTTTTGATTTATTTCTCGAATTTTTATTAACTTTTTAATAAGCATTTAATTAGAAGTCTCGCCAAACTTTCAAGAAAATAATTAAATTATTTATCTTAATAACACTCTATCTTGGTTTCTTTTATTTTCACTTATGTGTTTGGATCTTTTATTTGCTGTAGTAAGCTTTCACTTCCTAATAGAAAACTATACAAAAATAATAATTTAAAATGAAGTTGTTTTAAGTGTACAAGAGATAGGAAATTACAAAATTAATGATTCTTATATTATATTATTATATTTATACAAAAGCATAAGGAAAATGTATATTTAATGGTTAAATAATTGTATATCTTTTATTTCATTTAAATGTAAGAGATAACAAATGAATTATGTTTAAATTGAGTGTGGTTTTGATAAAAATTATTGTAGTATGTTTATTATAAATAATGAAATGCTAGATTTGTTTTAAATACTGTTTAGTGCTTTAAATAATAATTACATACAGTGCTTTAAACAACTATTATCAGCACACGGATTCTGTATCATTTTATATGAAATAATGGCAGAAATAAATAATTTACTTTGTATTTGAAATAAGTGACATTGTTTTTATGATTTTATGGTAGGTACATTTGTAAATATGCTGTGCAAAATGACTAATGCGGATACGCCGCTCACTTTTAAAATTCTCAATAAAATTAAACTTTCAGCGGGAAATAGAGCATAAAAATTAACAAACTTTGCTCTGAAGATGAGAGAAGTGATTCACATTAGGAGTGTAGTTGTAGAATTATATAACTGTTTTATTTTAATGTTGAAGTGTCAGTAGAAATGGAATCTTATCAGAATCTACGCAATCTGCTAAACCGCCCGTTATCTCCCGGCTGCAACTAAAGACATCACGCGTCTCGTATTCGTGGCACTATTAACAGTAAATCTAAATACTTTATTTATAAACAACACATCCTAATTAAAAGGCTCACCTGTCTAGTTTATTTGTCGTACGAACTGGAAACTGTAATCCAATAATATAAATGATCACTGATCCGATCCTATTACTTTGAGGACACAATAAACATTCCTTAAGGAAACGCACGAAAAAAATTTAGTCACAATAAAATTCACAAACTGACACAAATAGTTGAGAATTTATTTGAATTAACACTTAATCACGATTTACAAGCAACTTGAAAATTTCAGCACAAAAATTTGGCAACTACCACTTGCCTCCATTCCAACTGACTGACGGCCATAACTGAGAATGTTGCCACTGGTGCGGGTCACGTTATTGCGGCTCTCACGTGTCAGTGTTGCCAACATCCGAATTAAATTTCCCGAAATAATAAAATTGAATGAAAATGTGGGAGATCGATAAAGCATCATTGACGTTAGCGTTCTAATATTTTTAGACTAAATGAAGTGAAAGAATCGATTCATAATGAATGAATGAAAGCTTAAAATATTGAAAAGTCATTATTCATTGTATACGTTATATTAATAAATTCAACTTTGTTGTCTATTACATAATTTCATCTAAATTGTTACATTTCAATTTTCTCCTCCTTATTTATACCACTTTCATTTTTAATTTAACTAACTAATTTAATATAACTACTACTAATCTGTCTGAATTATCTTTATTAAGATGACACAAAGTATCTTTTTTACACTGCGACTTGGTAAACGTGCAATTAACAAAGAATAAATGACAAATATCTTTTGTAACGATAATTTTAAATTAAAATGAATCATAATAAATTTTCACATTCAAAAATATAATATATTAGAACAGGTAACTTTGACTTCTTTCAGTATAAAATAATCAGTAGATATGGTGTTGTAATATGTAATACACTGAAAAAATGACAACGAAAATATTTTAAATTAAGAATCGAATCTGAAAGTTAGCAAATTAATACAAAACGGACAGCAAAATTGACAAGTTAAAATTTACTTTCTTTACATAAAGCCTTGTTAATATTTTCGAAGAAAACATTAAAAATAATTTTCAATCAGTTACTTAGTAATCTTAATAATATGGAAGTCAATAAAACACAATCAAATAGAATATTAAATTTAATTTTAACAATTCCTTTTATAACTAAACACAATGCAACAACCATTTTCTTACATATTGTTTAACACTTTAGTAGGCGTATGTATGAGATTTTCCACGACTATAATATAAATGGTACTTAAGAACCACCTTACTAGCCTTCGCAGGGTGTTTAACATGAGTTTTAATTGAATACAAAAATACAATTGCTGCCTTTTACTTAAGCCTAATAGAAGAAATACTTATAGATTTTGCGGATACGAATTTTAAGCTTATATGTTTATAAATATTCATGAAAACATCAATTTAAACAAAAAATATTAAAAAATCTAGCATTTTTTTATTATTCCCTGGAGCAGACACTGAAATAAGGTTAAAAGCACACATATTAGTTAGTAGTATTCTAATAATAAAAATGATATGATTGACAAATATGTATAACAAAAAAAAATAGAAAAAAAACAATTCCATATAAAATCTATAATATATTCTAGGTAAAGACCACTAGCGACACTTTTAATTCAAAAAGCTAAATACTTCTAAATATAAAAATTACATCACAATTCATACAATATTTTGATATAGAATCGATATATGGAGACGAGGACTTATACAGACAATATATAGCTAAGAAATACATTTATCACTTTATACTATAATAGTTAAAAATTATTATGATTAATAATATTATAATATTAATTTTGTTTACAGTTAATATTGCGAATTTTGTAACCCTAAACAAGAAACCATTTATTATATAACAAGAAATAAGTGTTCAATCTGAACATAGCTGCATTACATTGAAAAAGAAATTAGAATAAGTAGGACGATAGATTTTTTTAGAAAAGCAGCTATATTCAGAGCAGTTACACAACGAAGAGAGACCTATGATAGAAACTCATTATTTTTTAAGCAATTTCGTTTAAAATAAAATTAATATAATATAAAATGATTTTCTTCAAGAAATATATTAAGTAGTTGGAAGCAATTGTTAAGTTAACATAAAATTCAATTAATAGCTCTGCATAAAATAATCGTTAATGTTATAAAATATATTATTCTTGTTAAAAAGATAGATTAATGGACTTAGTCATAGCACACAGTGTTTTTATACCTAATATAATATCATAATTAATTAAAAGCAAAACACAACAAGTTATAGACAAGAAACATGTTTTGTAAATTAAAGTTACATAGTTTTTGTAAATTATAGTTATAGAAGACATGTTTTTTATAATACAGTATGACTGAATTATAGTTTAAATACGATTTTTTTATTTTTTTTTTTAAATATAACACACATGAGAAGCAATTTTAATAGATGATACACAGGCACGATTTATATCTTTCTAAAAATATATACAATTTAATTTAAATAGATAAAATGTTGCCACGTACTCATATTTTAGATTAAATGGGGGAAAATTAAGCTCACATCAAAAATAATTTTATAATGGGCAGTGATTATCAGTCGACACCTAAGCAATCTACTTTTGAACACGCAACTACTAAATTTTAGAAAAAACGTTCTAATCGTAGCGACTTTATTACAATATATGCAATTAGATTTTTAACGAGTGGCACTTTTTTTCAATAAATCACGTCTAAAATACTAAATACTACAAAAGAGATGATATTTATATAATTATAAAATTTTGTGTTTTAGATATAGATAGAATAATATATATATTAATAGAAGATTTGTATGGATAAAGGTGATATGTCACATTTTTAGATTTCTATGTGTAATAATGATTTTATGTATACAAGCTATTGTAAGCCTTAACGGCTTACATCGAAAATCACACATTTTTTAATTTTATAAAAGAATTTTCTCATTCTGGAAAAAAATAAGTTACTTTATTTACTTTCATAAAGTACAAAAAATACATAATTACAATGTTATTTCATTTCTATTACAGTTATACAATTTCTGTTATAGTGATATTTAACAATTCACGTTAAACAAAACTTTGCCTAAAAAAATGTATAACGTCGCATAGTTAACTTTTTTCGAATTTCAAATTCCCGACATACCACCTACATTCATGCAAATCTTCAATTACGCGAAGACTCTTGACACACTAACAATTTACTCGAAATAATTAGTGAATGGTATAAATACCAATTCGCTTTGCTCATACCAAAAATTCTAATTAGTAAGACAAACTGTGGGTACCTGATTTGGAACCCATAGCTTTTACCTTAGTATTTAACAGTTAATTTGCACCAAGAAAATTATTTAAATAATTATTTTCAAAGATTCAGGCAAATTTTTTTTTGTATGTCCAAACATCCAGGAATTCAGTGAACTTTCATAATTTTATATTTATTATAAATATACGACATGGGAAATGATTGGTTGTTAATTAAGCTGCTTATAAAATGTACAAAAATAAATGTTTTATGTATTTATTCTGTTGGACACAGCCTGCTCGGGTATTTTAATGTTTAATAATGGCAACACTACTACGATAACTGGGGTATATTTTATATACACTAATGTTACTATTCTGATGTTTCCGTTAGTTTTTTTTAATTAATTACGGATACCTGTATATGATAGATACCTGTATGACATTATTAAACTAAACTTTTGTTTATATTCTTGTGATGATTTGATTATAATATTACAATTTTGCCTTTGCCTTACCTTTTTTGTCAAATAAGGACATTACACAAATAAATTGCTGAACTTAAAGACGCATTTCACATAACCAGCTATTGTTAACGTAGATATTTTTGAATATCAATTATCTTCTCCGCAATAGAAAGATGAAAAGGTACAAAAAAATCATACTATATATTTTTTATACAATGTACTAGTTAGTTCCTCTTTTTTTTAATATAATGTTACTAGCTACTACAATAATAAATGCATATTTAAGTACTGAAATTCATATTATGGACATTGATTTTCATACAATAACTCTAATTTCTAAAACAAAAATGACTTCTAAAAACGTGTATGGACGATTTATAAAAGAAATAATAAAATTAAAAAAAAAATTAAAATCATTTTATAAGTTTCACATATTCCTGCAGAGCAGGGTAGTCAGAGAGAACCTAGTGTTAAGACATTCCGTTCTCTGTTATGTAAGTATAAAATTCATTATATATCAAAAAGTTTAAAATTGCTATTTTTAATGGGACCACTTTAAATATTTTTTCAACATTTTTATTATGGTAAATGAAAGACTAACCTAATTTTATGTTTACTTTAACATATTAACAACCGCTGTTTAGAGATTTTTATGCAACATATCGCACCCCCAGAATTAAAGAGGCCCAACCAAAAAAACGTATTTTATTGTAAGTAGTCGTAAAAATTGCGGAAATTTTGAGTTAGGTCAGTTTAGTTCTGAGGATGCGATATAGAGTGGACAAATTTGTCATATCCTTATATTTCTTCATTCAGTATTTATCAGTTCATTCATAAAATGATACATTTTTGTGGAAAAACCATTGTTTCCATTAGTTATTCAAATTCGAAATTCGGAATTCAAATCGTTTTGATTTTTAATTTTCAGCTTATAAGAAATAAATCAAATTACCACTGAGAATTATCCTATTTTTAAAGTGTTATCACACACCTGAAAGATATTTTAGAAAAAGTTATAAAAATTTTAGGTTACAGAATTCAAATGGGCAATGTACATTTTCGTCATAATTACAATTTATAATATTTTTTGACTGTCACTGTCATACGTCAACTAGATACCATGTTCAAATACGACATATTTACATTCATTCATTCTAATACTAAGTGTAGAATGAATGAACTAAATAAAACAACAAAAAAGAAACTAAAACAAAAAAAATATAAGCAAATGACGTCATCAAATATTTCACAATGCAATACGTTCATTACTGCCTTATATATATAGTCACTTTACTATGATAAAATCTTTGCCTTTAGTCCACGTTATAGGGGTCTATAATCTTTTCTTGTTTTAGTTTATAATTTACATATAAAATGAATACATAAGTAGGTATTAGCCAACCCCGATCCATAATTTTCTGGTTTATATTGTGACGTTTTCTGAAAACGTCCTTTACAAATTCCTAAGTGTGTGAATAACACTTTAAAACATTAAAAGTATAGGAGTCGTCATCAAATATTTTACAATTCAATACATTCATTGCTAACTTATAGTCAGTTTTAGTATTGTCCACTCTATAAACTGTCTTTAAACTTATAGTGGGTTCGATTATTGATCACTATTTGGGGCATTTGTGTAAATTGCGTATATGAATTGATTACATAGTTAGGTATCAACCAATCCGGATCATTATTTTCTGTTTTGCAGTAGGGGGTTTCTGAAAATGTTACATACTTAGGTCATCAGCCATTTCTGATCATAATTTTCTGGTTTTTTTAAAGGGTTTTGTGTAAAAGGAAGGTGGTAGCCAGTTCTATGTCCGGTGGTCGCCACAGCAGGCGGTGCAGTCGAGGCAGCCCTGCGCCCCGCTTCGGGAACGCTATCTTTTGCCGCGACATGTTCCTGATAATTGTTCCTGAAAACAACGAACTAAAAGTTAGATTTGTCATGTAAAGGGATGAAAGAAAACTTATTAAAGACAATCAATAATAATTAAAGAAAATCATTAATTTTGGAGGTAAGATTAATGCCTGCCTTTAACCCGTTGGTGGGAATATAACTTTTCTACACCATCTCGAGGAACACACGTATTATGTACTACTTATTAAGTTCAAATTTGTAATATTTACTTTACACGTTTTTATACTATTGTTCATATTTCAATAATTTATATAAGATGTTTTACTTGATTAATATTAGCGTCTCTCTTTTTTTATGGTATAAAGAAGACAAACAAGCAGAAGGCCCACCTGGTGTTAAGCAGTACCTTCGCCCATAGACATACCGACCACATTAGAGTTATGGATGCGTTGCCAGCCTCGGCGATGTAGGAGAAGGAGGGAGGAAGGATGGGAATGGTGGGAATAGGGAGAGCTGGCTTACATGCCATCGAACCGGAACACATCATCAGATATTTGGCGGTTCGTCTTTGACACGATAGTTGTCGCGAGCCAGTCGGAGAACGTATCTTCTACCACCAAGCTACTGGGTTACCCGCCTTTTACGGGACTGCTACCCAGCGGCGGAGGGGAATTGTATTCTTAATTAGTGCCCCCTCGCTTACGGCTCCCCCCTCGTGAATAACACAACTACAAGTGCTTCGTATTTTTTAACGACTCGCGTTCTAAACTAGCCTAAGTATGACTCCAGTTCTTCCACTACATTCATTCCAAATCTTTTCCAAATCGGACTGGTAGATTAACCATGAAAGCCTCACAGACATAGAGAAATAGACAGACAGACAGATTTCACATTACATTTCAGTTAATTAGCAACTATTTTCTATCTTCTAAACCTACTAACTAAATAAGATGTATATAAATAATCGAACCTGCAACAACCTAACAGCTTCTAGCAGTTCGTGTTTATCAGCTAGCAGACTGGCCGCCTCCTGCTGTGCCGCGTGAGCACACTGACGGAGCACTGATGCTTCCTCCGCTTTACTGTTGAAAGAAATATATTAATTACATTTTGTAATAACAAGTATTAATAGTACGCTAATTTGTATGCATGGATTCCCCGTATTTCCGTTCCCGTAAAAAAATCAATAAATTACTTTTCAAGAAACTGGGCGTGGCCCAGTGGCACAAGCGTGTGACTGTAAACGACTGTTTGTGGGTTCGATTCCCACTCGAGGAGTGGAAATTATATTTCCATTTTCTTCGCACTGGTGTCGAGGTAAAGCGCGGCGTTAAGTTCCGCCACTTTCCTCAAGCCTCCGAATTCGGCGGAAAGTGGGGAACGTAGTGTCTTAACACTAGGTTCCCTCTGAAGCTAAAGAAAAAAAATATCAAGTAAGCATCAAATATTATAGATATGAAGGTATATCATAATATTTTTTCAGCGTCACGTTGTATCCCGCACACAGCAGGGTAAGCAGAGATAACCTATTGTTAAGATACTCTGTTCCCCATTTTCTGCCGAATCGTAGAGGCATGTACGCGCCTCTTGAAAACATCCATTACTAGCTAAATATCTTATAAGTTTAATATTAACCTACTTTTGTTAAAGCATCTCTGTAGAGAAAATTTTACTAAATTTTGCTACCTCAAGATGTAACACGACCAATTGTTCGGCAAGACAGAATGCTATACATTAAATATATTATGATAAATAGCATTCTCTCTGGTATGGTCTTCAATAATCATGGATTCGAGTCCCAATACATTCAAATTTCAAAATATATTTACCAATCATAAAAGGCAAAAACAAAAAACAACTTACGCCCGCAACTCCCTATTATCCTCAGCTATCCTATTCAACGTGGCCAACCGTTTCTTCAATTCTTCATTCTCCTCGCAAAGTCTCTGTATTTCTTCCTTCGCTTCTTGTAGCTCTGGAGGGGGGCTGGTGGGAGAGATCGTACGGGAGGGGACGGTGGGGCCCAAGTGGACTACCCCTGAGGAATCTCTGTTTAGACGGAGGGTGGTGAGATCTAGATCTAGGGGTTGTGGGGGAGGGGAAGAGATCGATCTGGTCGGCCTGTCTTCTATTAGGTGGAGTTTTACGTTCTCTATTAATACCTGGAATTGTAATTACATAAGTAATTTAAATTCAATTCAATCATATAATATTTTAAACATTCTTGGGTTCTTTTGCGTTTTTAGGTAGGCTTAGAGAATCTAGTGTCAAGACATCCCCTTTTCTACTTATTGCATGAATTCGAAACATTATAAATAACGTGTTAAGTGACGAAACGTGCATTTTTTTTTGTGAATAGAACGGAGAAAAGAAAACAATTTAAATTAATGATTGCCCTGAGTGGGAATTGAACTGGGAATTGATAGCGTGTACGCTGTCACACTGCGTCGCGGTGACCTCACTTATCGCTTTTTAATAACAATGGTACTTAAGCATCACATAAATAAAGAATTTACAAATAATAATATATTTACATTTATATATAATATTGTCTTTAATAAGTGTTCATATAATTGTAGGAATGAGCAGAATAGGGTAACTCGCTTAGGTTAATTTAAATAATCATTTAATTTTAGTTTTCAGTAAGATTACATATAAATATAATTTTCGAGTTAAAAACAAATTATATTAGGGAAAAAAAATACGAGACCAGGTGGCTACAGTTTTTAAAGATTTAAAAAAGCATCACATTAGACAAAAGAATAACTTCTTACTCATAATTATGAAATGTTCTATTAATTATATTAATATAAGAATAATTTTAGAGATATAATCTTAAATACCTTCAGCCATTACACTAATAAACACATATCTTAAAAAAAATACTTTTACATACATTTTTGTCTACAATTATAGGATTTTTTTTAGTACAAGTACTTACTTCCAAAGGCATCGGTGGTATTACCACCTCGTCTTCAATAAACTCAGACAAAGCTAGGGCTGTGCTCATATTAAGTGCGATACTCAATTCTCTTATACGAGCTTCTAATATTTCTTCATATGGTGCCAACCCTGCTGGTTCACCCTAAAATGAAAACATTCATTTATTGTAAAAAAATCTATTATAATCGTATTGCAGCATATTATGCTTATGGCCAGTCGTGGCCCAGCGGTACAAGCGTGTGACTGTAAAACGACTGGTTGTGGGTTGGATTTCCATTCGAGGAGTGGAATTTATATTTCCATTTTCTTCGCTCTGGTGTCGAGGCAAAACGCGCCGTTAAGTTCCGCCACTTAACACGCAAGCCTCCGAATTCAGCGGAAAGTGGAGTGGAACGGAGTGTCTTAACACTAGGTTCCCTCTGCCTATCCTGCTGTGTGCGGGATACAGCGTGAAGCTAAAAAAAAAACTTTTATAGCATTTGCGAGTTAGGAAATAATAAACCACTCTACCTGCTGTTCATTATGAAACATTTGGTGAACAACGTAACCTAACACCACATTTTGTTTCACCAGACATGGAAAATGAAAATATATTAAAAATGATGGAGGTAGTGTAATATTTTGGTAATATTATAAAAATCTTCCTTTCTTCGCTTCTTCTCCATATACATTTTAACTAAGCCAATTTTATAATTCTACGAAAAAAACGATCCATAACAATTTCCTCTGATATAACTATAATATATAAAATTAATAATTATTTCCGTACTTCTAAATATATACAAAAATAAAAACCAATACAAAAGTTTACCTGATTATTTAATATTCTCGGCAACTCAGTCCTCATGAGCCTAGCCGCGACACGCGGTATGTCTCGTGGTTTGAAATCATCTTCGTCGTTAGTAGGCTCCGACCACGCTCGGGCGCGCATCGAAAATTTGTTCTGTACAAATATATTGTAAATAATAGTCATAATAATATAATTATATATGGATGGTAAATAAAAAAAATATTATAATAAGCATGCCAAAGTATTGTTTCAAAAATATATATTAAATATAATATATTAAAAACGCTAAGTTATATACTGTATAAAAGACAAATTTATTGACTGTTGAATATTCTTATTATTTTATTTTAATTAAAAATAACACTTCCAATATTTTAAGATATCCAGTCACATGTTGACTTTGCGAATTGTAATTACAAATTGTATTTTGCAATAACAGGTTATACGCTTGCTAATCTTTGTCCTAGTGTCAAAATACTCCGTTCCTTACTTTCCGTCCGAGTTCGGAACGTTGCTTCTTTAGAGGTGACTCAAAGACACTTAACTAGCTAACTTTTTTAGCTTAACAGAGTAGAGAAAATGAAAATAATAAAATTGTAACATTACTCCGAGTGGGAATAGAACCCACAACCAATCGCTATTATAGTTAAACACTATGGAACACGATGATCTCTTGTAATAAGAAATTATAAAAAATATATATAACAAAAAATATAAAACCTTGTCCTTTTTTAAATATAATTCACAGTCAACCAATTGTTTTTTATACAGTTTTAAATACTTTTCAATTGTAACATGCAAATAAATATACATACATAAATAGGCATCTTATACTACATATAATTAATAAATAAAATATGTATGAATCAGTGTAACTTAACAGATTTAGAAGAGAAAGTTCATAGTTTGTGTGTGAAATGTTGTTCTAATTTTATAACGTTCTAACATCAAAAGCAAAAAATTCAATATTTTAAATAGGTAAATTAAATATTAATAATTCGCTAAAATAATATTGTTAAAGCATTTTTTTAATATTTCTTAACATATATTTGATGCTATAATCAAGGTCATGATATTTTGGGAATATATTACGAATAAATTAATTTTTTGTTTTAACTCGTGTCTATCACTTATTACTAGTTTAAACTGGATAAATTGAATGAAAATGGAGCCCATAAATAGAATTGACAAATATAATGATTTATATAATAATATAGACCTTGACTAGAGCTATATCAACAATATAAAATTAACAATGAGGTGAGATGAACGGGGCATGCAAGTCCAATTATATTGTAGCGGGCATACGACGATAAGCATAAATACACAAGTCTATATTGACCATAGTCGTTAAACGTTAACGCTAAAACATTATTTTATTTAATGAAAATTATATTATTTATATAACTGTTTGATAACATATTGTTATAATCTGTGAAATTTAAAGTTGCATTTACTTTCCCAGTTAAAAAAACCAGTAAAAACATCAATATTTTGTAAATATTTTTTTCTTTTAAAAACATGCAGCAGTTCTTTACGAAGAACATTAATAACCAAATTATTTAATAATATTATTTATTTATCTTAATTTCATTACATGCATTGTCTATATGAAGAGATGCGAAACATAAGCATTGTAAGTGTTGCCATTTCACAAAATTAAATCCCATTGACAATAATTTATCTATAATATCAACAAGCAAATAAATAATTAAAAATTTTCGACATGGCAACACTCAATTCACATTCATACAAAACACATACAGAACCCCCTTGGCTACGACACAAAACGTCTACATACTAATTGGCAAATGATACCACTACAGTGTCATCAACACTATCTGTCAGACGCTCGAATACCTTGACATGCGGGGAATATTACTTTACAACGGTCCGCGAGATCTATGATTCTCTTTATGTTGTTTTTTGTTAATTAAGAAAACAATTTAAATAGTTATGGAATGTTTTAAAATTAAATTCGTTAAATTCTTGAAAAAGTAGTTTAAATTATGTAAATGAATGTGTTCTAGCATAAAGAATGGATTAATTAATATGGAAACGAATATAGGATATGTAATATGACAAAAAGGTACACTAGCATAGTTTGACAATAGGTAGTATGGCAGCTTTTTTATTCATTTATATAATCTGTATCAACAATCTGTCAGTCATTTTTTTTGTCATGTCATGTCATAACGTATGACATTTCAATAAAATTTGTTTAAAAATGTAATTTCATATTATTTTTTTAATTTTTAATCCAAAAATCAGATAATAACAGATAAAATATAAAACAAACATCATATCCCACGCGAAAGATTGTAAAGCAATAATTTCTTGCAAGTCCAGGGATTTTTGTTGTAATTCAACGCCGTTTTTATAAATGGTTAAATACCTTGAGTCGGATCTTTCGCACGATAGCCGAGCGGGCGGGAGTTGCCATAAAAACACATAAACAACAAAGTTAGAGGATGCATTCCTTATATACTCGATTGTCGTTGGGTTAGCGATTTCGATTATGGGGTACGGTACGATGGTCACGTGATGGGTGGGACATGCAATTTATGAGCTTTTACCATTGTGTTTTTGTAATATGTTGCATCTTTATTTAAGAATTTTGAGTTTAAAAAGGTATTCTTTGTCTTTTTTTGTAATTTTATGACTTGATTTTAAAAATAACTGAACTATTATACTTTTTTGGAAGTATTTTTATAAAATGAAATGAAATATTTTATTTTTTTAATGTTTAAATCGATTCTGAAACACCGATGCAATATATAACCAAAAATTACACAAATAATAAATAATTTAATTCCTTAATTTTAATTTTATTTCAAAATTTGATAATGGTAAAAGCTCAATAGAAATTGATGAATAATAAAGAAGATTTTCAAAAAAGTGATCTGTAAACATGCTACAACATATTATTGCTGTCAGGAAATAAGTTAGGAAAAACTTAGAAATCGATATTGACTGTGGCATGTGGCGAGTATGTATCAGGAAGTGTCTGAATATACATGATTGGTGTCAAACATAATGAATTTTAGACAATGAAGTGTATTAAGAAAATTTTGAATATAACTTATTTCTTTATATGTAAAAAATTGTATAATATTACCAATTAACTTACTAAAAATAATCGATAAGACTTTTTGAAAACAAAAATTAAAAATGTTCTGAATATCTAAAATGAAAATGTGTTTATATGTATGTAAATTGAAATATATTAAATAAATACATTTTAAAGTTATATAAATTATACCTGGAACTCGTCCCAGGGTATGGAGGAACATTCGTCGCTTTTCAGGTCGTCTGCTACGAATCTCATACAGGACTTTCCATTGGCGCTTTGTTGAACTAGATGTATGTTGTTTAGACGGAGGGTGCAGGTTGATATCTATTTGTTTTGTACCGGGAATTACGTTAAGTATTTTTTTAATTATGATAATTTAGTCAAAATTACTTAAGAACAACATTAAAACTTTATAATAATGTTTAGATTTAAAATAATCATACTAGTGATTTAAAAGAAACTACAGTTGTAAAGGGAGAACAAAACTTATTGCAATATATGCCTGTTCTTCAAAGTTCGGGCATGTCTTTTTTTACAATGTCACACTTTTCCCCGCCTAGTGTCAAGACACTCCGCTTTCCATTCCCGCCCGAAATCAGGTTACAGCGTGTTAAACGACGGAAATTAACGCCGCGTTTTGTTTAAGTACCAGAATGGAGAAATATAAATGCTTTTATTTTTATTTGTTATTTTTTTTCAACAAAGTTAACTACGTTTATATTTATGTATCATGACTAAAATTTAATAAATAAAATGCTCACCATATCGCGACGTTTACAAGAACTAGTAATAGAATGGTCGCTGGGTGACGACGAGCGCTCCACCACCTCCGCTGCAACCTCCACACCGCTGGACAGGCGGCCGTGTTCGAATTCCCTAATAAATTATAATTAAAAATTAAAATACATTTTGTAATGCACACAAAACAAAACACAATAATTAGCACAGAAACATAAGTACATGATTGCAGTATGCAAAGGCGACCTTATCACTATGAGTGATCTCTACCAGGTAACCTTAGGCAGATACATTTATAATTAAAAATTAAAATACATTTTGTAATGATTATAATGAATCGAGAAATCAACATGAGGCTATAATAAATCAGTGAAACAGAGTCTGATTGCAAAATTGGTTGTGGGTTGAATCCCTGTTAGAAGGAATCATTATATATAAATGTATTTTTTTATTTTTGTTTGCTTTAGTACAGGACAACGTGAGTCATGTCTGTCAACATGCAATCTCTGAAATTAAGGTGGAAAGTGGAGAACAGAGTACCTTGCACTGAGTTCTCTCTGATCATCTTACTATAGAGAAAAAAGAGTAGAGTTGCTCCAATAATCATACATTTATTTACAGCTACATTATATACAGTTCTTTTTTCTAAACGTTTTTCTAAAGCTAGTTAGGAAATAGAAAAGCACATTTTTATTATTATTTCGAAGGTTTCGAAGTCAGTTCGGTTCAAATATTTATACTTTCTCTGAAAAAATATTTTTTAATAAAATTAAAAGAAAAAAGTATCAAGAAACCCACCTAAAAGCCACATCAGCGTCATCAGGCGATTCAGCAGCTAAGCCAACCACCACATATCTGTCACTATCCGAGCTAGCCGTGGACGCCGCGTCACTTCTACATTCATCTCTCGTTAACGCACTATCTATTGACGTCACTAGGGAAGTGAACCCGCGACGCATCGATGAGAAACCTGGCAATAATTAATTGAATAAAACGTATATACATGTATATATAATTAAATGAATGTATGTATGTATGTATGTGTCATACATATTACACTATTAATACAATAGTGTTGTAACTCAAAATATGACGAATTAGACACAATTCTATCTTTAAAAGTTTTTTTTTATTGAGTAAATGAGTCAAACGAGCTGAAGGACCACCTGATGGTAAGTGGTTAACTTCGCCCATGAACATCCACAACATTAGAGTTGTGGATGCGTTGCCGAACAATTCGAGGTGAAGGAGGGTATTAGAGAGAAAGGATGGGAATGGTAGGAATAAGGAGAGCTGGCTTTCATGCCATCGAACCGAAACACATCATAAGATGTTTGGTAAGTTCGTCTTTGATATGACAGAAAGCGAGCCAGTCGGATAACAAGTCTCCTACCACCAAACTACTGGGTTACCCGCCTTTTACGGGACGCTACCCAGCTGCGGAGGGGAATTGTATTCTTCACCCGTCCTCCCACGCGAAAAATGAGCGTAAAACGAACTTTATATAGTATGTCGAATTCGCCATATTTTGAGTTCCAACACTATTGCATTAGTGTGATATGTATATGTGTGGATGTTCTCAAAGTGCTTGTCTAGCGTTCTCTACTATTTATAATGTGCTTACTATGTTGTTTCATTATTTTTTTAGTGAATTAAGACGTAGCTATTGCTAATTGTGTCTAAAACATGATACGATAATGACAATTTTTTATTAAATTGAAATTTATTCAAGAATTATGTATAAATGAGTTTCTTGTTAGTTATGAAAATGATTATTACAAATAATTAAAACTTTTTTTATAAGTACAGTTAGAAACGAAAAAACCAACATTTTTCACTCTCATGAAATTCTAAGACCGTAGTCTCGACTAACATGTTTTTAGTACATTATTATACATATATAAATATAAAATATATTAAAAATTCTTCTTAATTATCCACACACTGTATTCTAGCACTATAAATTGCAAGCTCTAAATTACCTCCAAAACTTAACGAGGTGGTCATACTCGGTATATCCTCAGCGGGTAGAGTAGGATACGATCCTATAAACACTTTTATATATTTATGTTGCATTTTAAATTGGCTTGGTTACAATTTATTGATATATTTAGTATGTTTTTATTTGAAAAGGAGAAAGGGATATATATTTTTTATTAATATAGTAGCTGTTGCCCGCAATTTCGTTTCTTGAACAAGTTTTGCTAAGTTCTAATATAGTTATGAGTTAGGTGTTCCACTTTTTAAATTCTAAGTCCTACTTAAGCTTAAAAGCTATACAATAAAAAATGTGTCAAATCCGTCCAGTAGTTCTAAATAAAAATCTTTCTTTGAAAGACAAATTACGCTTGTTCAGTGTAAAATCTCACATGAGTTTATATTCAACTATTTTTTTTATTATACTTTGCTTAATTTGGCAAAGTACTCTAATTATAGTAAGAGTAAAATAAAAGTCATACTTTAAAAGAATTGTGTGATAAAAATGAAATTAGTGTACTGTAAAGACATTTGTTTTTTGTTCCATTACGAACCAAAATAAACAGTTTTCCTTTAAGACCTGGGAGTATATCACAAAAAAATGCTAAAAAATCTGACTTACTGACCACATAAATTCAATCATCCCCTTTCCCCCTCGATATATACTCCTTACCACCAAGCCCTAACCCCGGGCTGGGTGGAGTCATTTCCTCAGCAGGTAGAGGCAATGCTCTTTTGATACATTAGAAACTAAATTAAATATAAAAAGATTTTTCTCAAAATACCTGAGTGTATATAACCAAAAAACTTAGTATATACATCCCCTTAATATATATTCCTTACCTCCGAACCCTAACCCCGGGCTGGGGGGAGCCATTTCCTCAGCAGGTAGCGGCATTGCTGAACACACTTCTATTGAACCCTGGGTAGCTAGAACACCGCTATCTCTGTCTAGCATGGATGGCGCCATTGTTGCTTCGGATCCTAAAGAAATGTATAATTTATTATAAAAATGGTAATTTTATTGTCAGGCCTTTAATGATCTGTAAGTTTTAATCGATAATATTGAAATTAGTATTTATTCCTATTTTCTAAGCATTTTCGTAAAATGATAAATTTCATATGTTGTTAAATTATAAAACTGCTGTGCCTGCGATATCTACATAAAAGCTGCGTCAAAATTGGTCTAGCCATTCCATAGACTAACTAGAACAAACAGACAGATCGACGACGGACCAAAATTGCAAAAAAAAATATTTGATATGTTGTACTGTGTATATACATGTGCTTTAGTTTAAGGAATAATTTTAATATTACAACCGACACTCCAGTTTTTATTGATACTTTATAGACGAAATAAATACGTATAGTAGCCCCAACCCCCCGGCAACTAATAATGCACCTGCGATGCTTAAACGAAACGCCAGCCCATTTTCGGTTCGTAGAGCCTTGTCTCTGTTATCTTCGATGTTATGTGACGTTTGTCACTGGTTCGTCCATCTTTGTACAGATACGGTCGAGTACGGTCGCTTTCCAGTTTCACATCAATATATAGAGTTTGTTACTATTCCCAATTATTATTTTTACAATTGCAATCTTTACTAAAATAGGAAACCCCTTGCACGTCAGTCAGCGTGAAATTATATATAATGTTTATAAATATTTTCTATAATTTCTAAACCCGTCTTCAACTGTCATCGACTTTTGATAACTACGAATGTATGACAGTAATTTGGATCTATGAGAGGCACAGTTGCGAAATGGAAGAAATTGGGACTCTTCTGGCGTTAGACTCAGCACACTTTTTCAATTTTTTTTTATATTTTCAGGCGTCAAATTTAATTATTAAATAAAAAGGAATCGCAATCGGTGAAGTTGCAACTATATGTCGTTTTATAACAAAAACAGCTTTTAATGCGATACCGCCTCCCTATTCTTGTTTTTCATGATCCTGACAACGCTCTACTAAGGTCGAAGCTATCCGACTGCTTCATTCTAGGCATCGATGTGCATTATTAGTGTCGTGTACTATATGCGTACGTAGAAAGTTCGATTACTTCGATTTATAAATTCCCATTACAGTCTGGCCTCTCCACAATTCCTATACACAACAAATGCATGAAACTATAAAGAAATATTGAACACTACTTACCTAATTTCAAATCATTGAGGCTGGAGTGATCACATAGGAACACTATCGCAAATCCCTCGATGACTGCTTGTCGGCGGGCAGCTGGTGGAAGCACTAATGTCATTTCGACTGCTGGTACCACGAGACCCACTACTAATGATCTGAAAAAAAATATATTTTTATTATTAAAGAAGCTGAATGAACTGTACGCTTCAATTAAATTCAGAGGTATCATTGTTAACAAATATACAATTGTAAATGGTTATTTGAAAAAATAAAAAAGAAAATATAAAAAGATATTATTGAAAAATTGTGGCCCGTCGTGGCCCAGTGGTACAAGTGTGTGACTGTAAACGACTGGTTGTAGGAGTGGAAATATTTAATATTTCCATTTTCTTCGCTCTGGTGCCGAGGTAAAGCGCGGCGTTAAGCTCCGCCACTTAGCACGCAATGCCTCCGAATTCGGCGGAAAGTGGGGAACAGAGTGTCTTAACACTAGGTTCCCTCTGCCTACCCTGCTGTGTGCGGGATACAGCGTGAAGCTAAAAAAAAAGTTAGTCAAAAGCAAGCCTTTTTAGAGTCACATTTAGCATAGTCAGTCATTTGATACGACTAATCCGCCATCTTGGTTAGTCCATCATGTTAAGTTTAGAAGGACATTACACAGCTAATCATGCATTTTTATCTGAACTAAATGTGTATACAAAATTTCACCTGAATCGATTCAGTATATATAGGCTACAAAAATAAGTTGCACAACTTCATCTGAACATTGCATTGCTTAGTTGAAAAAAATGATGTACAAAAAAAGTCTCGTTGAGCTTCTTGTACTAAATATTGTAACATTTAAGACTGTAACTACATTAAAATTATGATGAAATTTGAATATCAAGAAATAAAGCATTTCTTATTTTGAATAAAGTATTATAAATATTGATTATATGTGTAAATATTGATTTGTAAATTATAGAAAGTCTTCATGTGCCTAAATAAAATATTTAAAAGAAAAAGGTATTTTTGTCTCACCCCTGATCCTCCTCGGGCATTCTGCTAGCCTGGTGCGCGAGCCACGCCGCTAGCTCGCTGATACGTTCCAACTGGCGCAGTAGGAATAATAATTGATAGTGGTTTAATTGTAAACCACTGAGGCCGCAGGTTCGACCGATCACCCAGATTTTGTTGAAGCCGTCTTCGAAGCATACCTTGTTAAAATAATAATACACATAAAGACACAATGCAATAATTAATAAAAAAGTATGCATTTCAATATTTTAAAAGAGATTTTTAGTAAACACAAAATTTTTTTACTCAGCTAGATTCCATACCGCGCCAGTAATAAAAAAATAAATTAAAAACAGCGGTTAGCGGTTAAACCGTTTGGACAGAATCGAATTCGATCCGGTTAGATTTAAAAAAATATTTTTCTTATATGTATATTTTATTTAATAGATATTATACACACAATGGACGTGGCTTGGCGCACTTTTTATCTGTTCTTTTTCATGGTTCGTTTGGTTTGATAAAATATAAGTATATTCGGTCTCCCACGTTTGACAAAAATTAAACAAAAGTTATACATGCGATGATTCTTAACGCTAGTTCTGAGAAGAACATTCAGAATTCTATACATTCCTATGTTTGATGCACTGGAAGAGTCCTGTCAAGAGTCAGATTCAAAGTCAGGTTCAACAAGGAAGAATAACACTTCAACAATGTTAATTTATTTCTCCAACTAACCCAAGCAGTCAAAGGCGTAGCGTCCAACAAAGGCGACGGTTTATAATTAGTAGCCCTCGCTCCGCAGAAGTCGGCCCACACTGGTTCCACCCGCGCACACCAGACCGACCTGTTCTCTGTCCATAGCAACTCCGGTGATATGGCCGTGCCGCGATCTATGTCGTCTAGATCTGGAATTTATATATTTTATTATAAGCTTTTATATGCTTTTATAAAATAAAATATCGGCCTAATCGGATATATTTATTTTAAACTTGTTTGGGTAGAGACGGGACTTTGGCTAGTGAAAGCGAGGGTTAGTGCGCATTTTAAAAGCCCTTTCACGCTATCCTCGATTTTGGGTAAAAAGTGGAGAACGGAGTGTCTTGACACTATGTCCTCTCTGACATTTTGTATCACGTTTAGTTTAGATGGCATTGCACGGCAAGCTGTGTAAGATTATTCTAAACTCAACATAGCGGAACATCCAAGATGGCGGACTAATCATTTTAAATGCACACCAATCATATGGATGTGAAATGAATTATTTGAAATGAAAATCATTCAAAAAAAGTGGTTTTCATATATTTAAAGAGAAATTTAAATAGAAATTGAGTTCACCGTGAGATATCTGACTGTAACCGCGACGGTTAAAAGTTCTTTCTTTTCATTTTTTCTTTCGTAAAAATGATTACGCTTAAATTATGTTCACTACAAAACAGGGACATGTTTTGTTAGAAGGAAGCATAGAAGCATAGCATTGACTTCTGTCAATCAACACACAATATTTTGATTTCGGGCAGAAAATAAATGAAATATTAAACATAACAAAAACTTTGATGCTTCGTATATAATCGATTCACAATCGAGTTACAGACATAAAAAAAAAACATTCAATAGCATAAACAATTTGTTTTTCATTTTAAAATAAAATAACCACCAGTTTATTTTAGAACACATAAATAAAAGAAAACCACAACTTACAATCAGCGTGCAACAAAAACTGTTCGTGTATTGGATCCATGTCCTCAGAAGAACACGGGAACTGTCCTCGAGGCGGCGCTGCTTTTCTTAGCGCTGATATAATAGATGCTAAATCTGCTCTGTTGCCTGCTGTGGCTGGGAAAAAGATGGTTTTATATATAATAGTAGTTTATATAGTGTTTATATACATTAGAAGAATGGACAAAACACGGTGGTGAGTTCCGCCAACTCACAATGTTTCAAATTCGGGGGAAAAAAGAGAACGGGGTATTTTGGTACTAGGTTTTCCCTAACTGTTAAGCGGCAGCTGGAATAGTGAAGCTGGAGATATTTACATACATATTTTCAAGAATTCAAATGTAAATATGTTTAGAGGTTCGATATTAAACAGAGGGCTTTTATATACTTTTACGCTTTGCTTTTATCTTTTACAATATAGACATTGGTTTCAAAAACGTGGTTTAGTTTATGAAATATATTATATTGCTCTACAATTTAATTTCAATATAAATTGAAAAAGAAAAGAAATGAAGTTAAACAGACTGAATTCCGAAATTCAAGGAAACTTGAATTTCATTATTTTTTTCCTAATTTTGATGTATTTGACTTGTGTATAACTATAAATGTGTTTGTTGTGAGTTTATTTTATAATTTTTGGAAATTTAAAATATATTGAAAATCTTTTCCCTGACCTGACTGAAACATTTAGTCCCATCAGCTAGTACCGCTTTTCTATAGGAAGTGGAAGTGGAGTGTTTCAACATTAAAGTATCTGCAAATACCTCATAAAAATGGGAAAATGTATAAAAATAACAACTTACTGGCTCGCGGCGATTCTCGTACATTAGTGAAGGTAGCTCTCGCCGTACACACATGTAACTCTTTCGGTCTGTCACGTTGTTGGGAGACATGTTCTGATCCTGCTTCTAGAACAATCTGAACGAAAATGTATGGTTTAAAACGAATATATTGTAACGTTTTAACTATATAAATATTAAGCTGAATGAGCTGAATTTAATTTTAGTAATAGAGGTGTCCTTCATGCGTTCAATAAGCAATGCGTTTGTCACTTGTTACTAACAGAAATGTTAGTTTTTTGTACTTCTTCTATGTATAAAATTTAAACATGAAGATCTACAAATATAACTTCATACTCCTCCATCTGCATTATTTTAATGAGAAGAGCAAAATTTTTCCTCCTTGTCTTAATTATAATGATGAATGGATTTCATTGTTAGATCAATTAACTAACACTGTGATCAGATCAAATCAAAACAAAATATTATTTACTCAAGCAAGCATTTTTCCGAATAACAAAAAAAAACTTAACAAAAAATAAAAAATATCAAAACAAGTCCAAATAACAAATCAAGCACGCAGCACACGTAGCAAAATCTCTAAACAAAATTTACATATAAAAACACAATAACAGACAAATTATAGTAAGCACATTCTAAGTTGAATGATATGAAGATAGCTATAATAGACGACGCAGAACCCATTTTTAAGTTGTGATTGGTGATAAATTGCTGAAAATAAGAAAAGTGCGAGACAAACGATAGTGATTTCGTCACGCATAATGTCTTGTGCCTAAGTTGCTCATGAACTCTCATTGGTAAGTTGACTGTACCTATAGGATATTAACGAAAAGCCTTATAAAGCCCGATCTATATAAAATACGCGTATTATAACTTACCTTGGGCATAATCGCCTCAGTCCGTATATCAATATAAGAAGACGTGTCGTCTTTAGGCGCGTTGTCGGCGGCGGCCGCGCCCACGTGCGGCAGGAACGCCGCCAGCCACAGGATACTGGGCACATCCACTGATACACGCACTGGGCTCAGCTGGACGTAGAGTTTTGGTGATGGTACTGTGGGGAGAAATAGAGATAATATGAGTCATTTAATTTAATTTTTCTGGAAAAAAATACAAAAATAATCAGCTTCTTATAAACTCGTCCATAATATTATGTATAGTACCCGGCAACTAATAATGCACATCGATGCTTAAAACAAAACAGCCAGTCAGTTTCTGTTTCGTAGAGCGCTGTCTCTGTTACTCAGATGGTATGTGACGTTTGTCAGTTTTTGTATAGATACGGTAGAGTACGGTCGCTTTCAGTTTCAAATATATATATAGAGTTGTTACTATTCCCAAACTATTATTTTTACAATGAAATCTTTAATAAAAAGAGGAAAACCCTTGCACGGTTAGTCACGTGAAATTATATTAAATGTTTATAAATATTGTCTACCGCTTCACTGATAGACTTGTGATAAATACGAATGATAATGACAGTGATTTTGACCTTATTGAGAGCACAGATTGTGAAATGGAAGAAATTGGGACTTCTGGCAGTTAGGCTCGCACATCTTTTTCATTTTTTTATATTTTCAGGCGTCAAATTTAATTATTAAATAAAAAGGAATCGACATCGTTGAAGTTGACAACTATATTGTCGTTTTAACAGCTTTTAATAGATACCTCACTATTATTGTTTTAAGCGAGAGAGACAACGCTCTACTACGTCGAAGCTATCCGACTGCTTCATTCTAAGCATCGATGTGCATTATTAGTTGTCGGGTACTATACATTAGTATTAAGTTGGTGAAGGTACTGTGGCAAAAAATTGAATTGAACAATATTCTTTATTGTATGTACTTAAAAAATGCGTAACTACGTTATGATATCAGACATGACAAGATAGATTGTTTTGGTAAGCTCTCCCTAACATTTACTGTTTATTTGATGTCAATCAGCTTACAAATAAAAAAAAATACAATTAAAATTATGAAGGTAAACAAAGTTTTTTGCCCCGTGGGGCGTCCCCCCCGGTTAAGAATACAATTCCCCCTCGCCGCTGGGTAGCGTCCCGTAAAAGGCGGGTAACCTAGTAGTTTGGTGGTAGGAGATTCGTTCTCCGACTGGCTCGCGACCACTATCATGCCAAAGATGAACCGCCAAATATCTTATGATGTGTTCCGGTTCGATGGCATGTAAGCCAGCTCTCCCTATTACCACCATTCTCATCCTTCAGAAGGAGGGATCCTTCTGTCCTACATTCCCAAGGCTGGGAACGCATCCATAACTTGAATGTTGTTAGTGTCTATGGGCGAAGGTAACCATTTAACACCAGGTGGGCCTTCAGCTCGTATGCCTCCTTTATTCCATAAAAAAAAAGTTTGTAATTTCAGAGTCTGTCCACTTTACACGAAGATTTTATAAATTGAACACAACATCGCTTTTTGTGTTACCAGAGCAGTGAAGCACTCCAACTAGGATTAAACTCAAAACCACATGTTTACAATTAGATGCCGCACCACTGATCCAAGAATATACAAAAACAATCACTACCTACCAGGAAAGCATACATCTCCAGGATAGTAAAAGAAGGTCAGCTCAGCGTGTAGGAGACCAGCGTCACCGGGTAAGGTGGCTTTTTCCGCACTCACTAGAGGCCGTGGTGCTTCTCGGGACTTCGAACCTGTTGACACCTACATAGAAAACATTTTATTTATTATATTACTATAACTTAAAATTTAGTCTGAACGTATTGAGATTTTTTTAGTTAATAAATATTTCATATCATTTTTTCTTGTTTTTTCTTTACTATCAACGATATATGTGTACAAATAATTGCACGAAGAAAAGAGACTTCTTGATTTTCCATGGATTTGTCGTGTGGGTGTCTATAGAGTTGCAGAGAGGGAGCTAAGAGACTGCCCGAAGCTTACGGTACGCTCGCCTCCACTATCTGAGCTTCTCTTTATGTTTACCAATAATAAATTAAACATTCGGAAAAAGGAAAAAAAACATAAATTTAAAAAATAGATTTATATTAATGGACCTCCTTTTTACTCAAATTAAATACATAATATATAAAATGTACCTTGTACACTGTAAAATCGTCTATCCTAAGTACAAGACACGTGGTCATCAGTTTCCCGAGCTGCTGAAGTATACGCGTTCTAGTAGGTGATGCTGAAAAAAAAACAATAGACAATTAAACAAATGTCACAACATTTTATTAGTTCAAGCCTAAAGGTAATAAATGTTCTTTTAATTAAAAAAAAAGAAAAAAATAGAAAATAAGGTTGTTATCAGTTTTTTGTACTATACTAATAACTGTTTCCTGTATATTTATACTAAACTAAACACAACTGTGAATATTTTTTTTTAGCTTCACGCTGTATCCCGCACACGGCAGGGTAGGCAGAGGGAACCTAGTGTTAAGACACTCCGTTTCCCTCCGTTCCGTTGAATAATTATATGCACTATATAATTGATCATACTTGTATTTAGTTTGAACATTACAACCATTACACATTTATATAGTGTGGATCGTAGTGAGTTCGATCTTCATTGGTGGGAATAATTATATTTATAATTAAATCATTTTCATTTCTCACAATCCTTTATTTCGAACGGAGAGCAGAGAACCTCAACACTAGGTTCTCTTACCATCCTGCTGTGAGTGACAAGGCGTGAAGCGTGATAACCTATATTTAAAACATCATTAAGCTTTACCTTGTAAAGTAGTAGTGTAAACATTATATTATTTAGTTTTCACCTTGTGAGGTAGTGGTGTTGGAGGGTGCGGGCGCGGGCGCGGGCTGCGCGGGCGCACTCGCACGGTGGTTGATACCGTTGGACACTGGCTCTTCTACACGTTCTGTTGTTTGTGTCTACAAAATATATTAGTTATAATAAAATTAAACGTTTTTCTTATTATGTACGGTGATTGACCGCACATTTCCGCCAACTCGACACTTTACATTATAACAACGTTTTATTAGTTAATATTTTAAGCAATAACTTTAGTTATTTTAATAATAAATTTTATCTATCCTTTCGTATATCAATCAAAGTTGTGTGGAACACCGTACATATTATAATTTAAAGAGTCATTTACAATAGTTAAGACTAGCGATTTACCAACAGCTTCACCCACCTTTTCCCTGAATTATACAACTCTATAGTTATGTACTTCATGGGGACATGGGGAAGGACGACATAACAACTATTTTGTTCGTCTTTATGTGTTTTCAACTATTTTCCTTTAAAAAGTTATTAAAATCGGTCAAGCGGTTTAGATTTTTCATACAAACTGTCATAACCTTTTCTAACGCTTTACAGTTTGATTTTTGAACAATAAAGTAGCCTTTGTTCTCGAACCTGGGTTTTTAACTATTTTCATTCTATTCAAATCGGAATTAGATTAAGCGTGAAAAACATCACAGTCAATCACACACAGATCTTACATAAATTCATATTTCATTTGAAATAATTAATTCTTTAAATAGGAACAATGAAACAGGATTAAAAGTTTACTTTAGATAAAAAATGTGCTATAGAAATTTAGATGAGATTATAATGATTTAAACGTATAAAATAATTAGAGAAAATGTTTAAAAAGTTTACGCAAAAGATTCATAAAATCAAGCACACACACACACAAGTATGCACGCACGGACGCATTTTTATTTTATGTTTATTTATTTATATACATTTTCTACCTTATTACTAGGAGTGACTGGTCTGGGGTCCAACGTGTCAAGCAGTGTAGTACAAAAAGACGACAACGCTTGCGACAGCCATTGACTGTGAGGCGTTGCTGCTTCTCTGTAGAATTGAATATAAGCATAAATGTTATAATTGTTATTGTTTTTTGTTAAATATTAATACAGTATAAATTATTTTTTAAATAATTTACTAATACATCAGTGTCCGAGTGTAAACGCGATGATTCTAGGTTCAATCCCTACTCGAAGGAATGATTATATTAATTTTCCCTGCTTTGGTAAGGTCGTGTTGAGTTCCTTCATTTAATGAATGTTTAGTTTTAATAACTTAAAACTAAGAATTAGTTGAATCTTCGTGTATTTATGGTTCAGTGGACAGGCGCTCTCACCACAGAGCCATGCGTCCTACTACCAGCTTCGTCGATTTTTTTTTAATTTTTTTTTTCTTCACGCTGTATCCCGCACATAACAGGGTAGGCAGAAGGAACCTAGTGTTAAGACACTCCGTTCCCCACTTTCCGCCGAATTCGGAGGCTTGCGTGTTAAGTGGCGGAACTTAACACCGCGCTTTACCAAATGTCGAAATTCTTATACGCTTTATTACAACCTATTTTTGTTGTGAGCATCTCTTGTAGAGAGATTTTTACAAATTTCTGCTACCCAAAGATTATTCTATGAACAATCGGTTGTTCGAATCTTGCTGCGTTCAAATTTTTATACGTTTTCTAAATGTCTTTTTCAATTTTCCTAAGTGTGGAATAACACTTTAAAATGTTTAAAAGTACTATGACAAGTTTAGAATAAACTAAAATATTGATAAAATTAGACAAAACAAGAAAACTATTTTTTTTATCTTTTTATCTTACAAAATGGAGGACATATAAAATACACATGAACATACAAAATAAAAATATAAATTCATACATAAAATAAATAAACCTATCCTCACCTATAACCTCGCCAGTGTCTTCTATCGTTGGATGCTTTGTGGTAAGGGAACAAGTCCGCTTGCATACTAACTAGCGTGACTTGCAACGCACCGCCATTGGCTAGCTGCGGCATTTCTGATCTACCCACTGAAAATATAAATAGTTACAGTCAGTTCTAGACTTACGGGGTTCGATTCTAAAATTTCGAACGTAAGTCGAAATGGTCGTAAGTTGAATATCATACAAAAATAAATAATATAATATGATAGACATACATGTTTATATTATATGAACAAATAGAATGGCTTTTATTTCTGATTTTTATTTTTCAATGTTATTATTTTAGTTGGTTAATTAAATAGCTACATACAAAAAAAAATGACATTTAAAAAAAAACATTATAAAATTATTGTTGTAAGTTGTTGTATGTTGTAAGTTGAGGTGGTCATAAACTGACATATAACATTTGGTATATAAAAAAGTAAAAAAAATAAATGTCAAATATAATAACACAAACATTCAATAAGCTGCATATGGTTTGCCAGGTGCAGGTTGACACCTACTGGTATATATAGGTATTGATCATATTTGATTAAAATGTCTATTATAAGACATAATAATAAAAAAATAATAAAAAATCTTATAAACGAATCAAAAAAGAACATGGAAATGCACTAAACGAGACCCGTTTACTTTTCACTAAGAGTGATATACAGATTAGATAAAGTATAGTATATTGTTTCAATGCTTAAATTAAAACACTTATACTTTTAAAAAAATATAAGAAAGTTAAAAGAAAAAATGACAAACATCAAATGATCATTATAATATCTATGTAAGTACTAAGAAAATACTTGTAATAATACCAAATATAAAATATATAAACAGAATTTTATTAGGTCGTCGAGCCGCAGTGAGACAGCGTCTGACTTTAAAGCGATGGTTGTGGGTTCGATTTCCACTCGAGAAATGAATTATATTTAATTTATGATTTCAATTCTCGTTTTTTCGCTTTGTTACCTAAGACAAAGCGGGGCATTGAGTTCCACCAAACGACGCGCAATGTCTCGATTTCGGGCGGAAAGTGGAAGACAGAGAAGAGAGAGAGGAAGGAAGAGAGTCTTGACACTAGGTCTTCCCTGACTATACTCGCTATGCGGGAAAAATTGTAAAGCTGATTTTTTTTTTTAAAATAAGTCAACAATTCGTTACATTTAAAGAAAATGTGGAATAACACTTTGAAAATGTTAAAAAGAATTCCTTACATCCCGGATCATCACACAGATGCAGGTCTATCCGCGGCGCGAGCAAATGGTACGAAGTTTCTCTGACATCATGTTTCGCGAACATTCTCGCTAAGATATCCTTTTCCCCAGACGTCGATCGACTTTGAATTTGATCTTTAGGCTCTTCTTTTATCTGTAATAGAAGAAAAAATGAAATGAAATATATTAAAAAACGCGCTTGGTAGTGGGTTCTATTCTTGTGACATAATTTAATTATATTTAGTTTTTCACTCTCATATATAAGAAGCGCGGCGTTGGGTTTCCTCCCGCAACATTCAATGTCTTGAATTTGGATGTAAACAAAAGAGCAGTGTCTTCACACTCTCATGAAGTTGATTTTTTATAAATTCATTATTGCCGTTTCAATGTGTACAGTTCTAAACTATTTAAGCAAACATTTTATTCACTTTTCATGCATAGGAATGATAGGCAGGGTTTTATCTGAAAACGGAATCCTCCTTATCAGTATATGTATACTTTATATTTAATTATTATACAATATAACAAAAATAAAACCAACCTTATGAGCAGCCTTAGTCCTAGTCGCCATTTGCGTGGCCTTCCTAACAGGGTCAGCCAAGGCAGCGGCACAAGCTAACGCCGCACGTAACTGTCCGTCTGTCAACGCCCACGCGAGAGGCTCCGGGCGGAGCACTAGGCGAGAACCAAGGACTGCGCAATCTAGGGGAAAAATTATAAAATACAATATAATATATGGTTAAAATGATTATGTTATGTCAGATAATATAATAAAAAGATAAAGGAAAAAAGAAGCAGAGTAGTTAGAGAGAATCTAGTATAAAAACAGACTGGAACTCAACGACGCGCTTTACTTTGTACCGGAGCAAAATAAAAACGATTTAAATACAATTATTTATTCGAGTGGGGTTCAAACCCACAATCAATCGCGGTTGCAGTGAGAGGCCGTTTCTCTGCTCTTCGATGCTCCAAAATATAACTCCAAAGATATTATAATTATAAGACACAGCTATTCTATGTCAAAAAGTTTCAGTTTATGTAATTTAAATAATACAATCACTTCGAGTTCACTCCCTATCTACCTTCTTATTTTTCTCATTCCCACATTCTAGTAAAACGATAGGTGGCATAGAACTCCACCACATACAATATCTCAATTACATTTAAGAGCGGAGTGTCATTATACTATATTATCTCTGACTACCATTTCTGAATATATAATGCTATTCATAAAAAAATATCACTGTAACCCTTAGCAAACCCACCGGTAGCTCATTTACAGCGTTTACCTAATTAATTATTTAATTATCATAAAAAAAAAACCAATTAATACTATCATTAAATACTAACCTGACAATCGTTTCTTGATAACTATCCGACAATGTGTGTTTCCCAATAATAACCTTAGAGGCGGCAAGTTGGCTGCCGCAGCACCGTGCGCTTTCGCCTCGATACGCGCGCTTTGCCATTCCAATTCCTGGAATAATATAAATGTCAAAGACATTTTTATTTCTAAAATATATCTATGATTTCACATATAAAAAATTGAATGCAGCGGGATTCGAACCTGCGCCACTTGGAAATCCTCCAAACAATCTGACCACTAAGCCATGCGCAGAACGCATTTTTTGCACGTTTTCTACAAATGTCTTTTTCAATTTCTCAAGTGTGTTAATAACACTTTAAAAACAGTTAAAAGTATAATAAATGTTATTTTTATACATTATTTATTTATTACACATAAACTTTAACTTATAATAATAGTAATTATCGTCACAACGATATTTCTTAATAGAAGGCGCTTAATTCTGAAGGAATTACTATTATTATAAAATGTAATTACACAATAAATAAATATATATAAGAAATATTAATATTAATAAAAAAAAGATAAACAATATGTGCTTAATTTTTATTTTCTAACTCCTGTTTCGGTTGAGCGTTGTCTGTCAGTCACTTAGCATCGAGAACGCAAGATTTAGGTACCGTATACCAAAAAAACGCATCTTGAAATGGGACGTCTGATTGTAAAAGCGATAGTTTAAGTTGAATGGGAATATTTTTTTTTTTAGCTTCACGGTGTATCCCGCACACAGCAACCCTGCTGAGCTGCAGAGTGAACCTAGTGTTAAAACACTCCGTTTCCCATGATGAATGGGAATATTTAAATTATTTCCACTTCCCCCAGAGCATGGAGTGTTTCTACCCAGGGCAGATTGTACCTAGTATCAAGACACTCTTAGACCAGACGTTACGTATTAAATGGTAGAAATCACTGTCGTGCTTTGTCCTACCGGAAAGGAAACTTATAATAATATAAATTTAGTCATTGAGTGGCCAGTCGTAGCCCAGTGGCACAAGCGTGTGACTGTAAATGACAGGTTGTGGGTTCGATTCCCACTCGAGAAGTGGATTTTTTTTTCCATTTTCTTCGCTCTAGTGTCCCGGTAAAGAGCGGCGTTAAGTTCCGCCACTTGACACGCAAGCCTCCGAATTCGGCGGAAAGTGAGGAGTGTCTTAACACTAGGTTCCCTCTGCCTCAGCATGATGATAAAAACAAATATAGTCATTCCACTGCAAAGAGATCGAACCTACAACCATCGTATTTATATATAATCAGACACTGGCACAGTGGCTCTCGGCTCACAGTGACTGGCACACTTCATCAGTATGACCCTAATAATAAAACTATATACTTTAACCAAAGTACATCGACATTAGACTATTAATAACACTTTGTTTTAAAGTTATCATTTTAACGACTGTTTGGACAGCTGTAACACTGATAAGGCGAAAACTGTGAATACAATTGTTTTTTTGGACGAAATTATACTTTTTTTTTTTAGCTTCACGCTGTATCCCTTGCGGGGTAGTCAGACAGAACGCAGCGCCATACGCTACGTTCCCTGCATTCTTCTTTCTCCTCGTCCACTGTCATCAACCTCTTCATACACGCCCTCCGAGGGGTCCTCATGCTTTTTACGTGACCTTCCTCCAGTATCATCGATACTGTGTTTTCGAAGGTCAACCGAGGTCTCCCCCTGCCTCGCTTACCACTCGCGAAAGAATTATACTTTTATAACAAATAAAAGAAAAACAGTCAAAACAAAAAATGAATTATTTTCTTACCATCACGTTTTCCTAGCAAGGGCAAGAGTTCTTGGATCATGCTATGTACATACTGTATTCTTAAAGAATACGTGCGCAAATTTTTAAAGAAACCAAACGGCAAGATTACCCATACATTGATACAGATACAGTTGAAAGCTAAGCGCATTTTATAAAATACATCTCAATCAACATAGCTTTTGAGAAATATCATGCTCATTTAAAATTAATATATAAAAAACAAACCTTAAATATAAGCAGTTGGCCAGTGTCAGGCGATTTGATTCTCGTCAGTCTTAGATCGCCTTTCCTTCCTTCGGGCGTTCTGGACTCCACCGTCACTCGTGAAATCTGAGAAAATGTTTTTAAAAGATTTAAAGTATTTCTTAGAGACTACAGTGAAAAAGAATCTAATTATAAATGGTATAATTGTCAATATATATTATAATTATATCTGTAAATGCTTGACTTAAAAAAAAAAATAAAAAAAATCCCACTGAGTTTCTTGCGCCGGTTCTTCTCAGGTCTGAGGCATTAACTTTAGTGAACCGGTGATAAATTGTTTGACGTTCAAAAAATGAAGCATATAACTTTTTAATTTGAATAAAATTATTTGACTTTGATTTTAAACACGATGATTGTGCGTTTGATTTTCATTCGGGGAAGTGGTTAGTCTCCTTGTGGACTGTCTTTATCTAATTAATGGTTACATTTTTCCATTCTGTTTAAGTCCACTACTAAATATACTGCCTGGAATCAGCCTCGAATTCAGACCAAAAGTGTTTCAGCCTTTGTTGTTCATGGGGTAAACAAAGAATACACTGGGTTTTCTCTGTTTACCCCATAAACAAAAAAGGCTGAAGCTTCTCTGCATTCTATCCAGTAATTAAATAATAAAATAGAATAAACAAAGTCAATGTTTTTAAAAACACTTTTATATAAAAAATCGGGTATTTTTATAAAGTAGTGAGAACCCGATTGGGGCGTCACATTAAATCTGCATAACTCGAATGGTACTCAAAATATAAAAGACGTGTTTTAATATTAGTAACGTAGTATTTTCCTTATTAAGGCTGTACCTATACATTTTATATAGATAACCTACTTCAGATTCAATTATAAAAAAAGAGGAAAATGAAAACCAAAAATACTAATGATACACAGACAGGATAATATTTCTATTTTTTTTAGCTTCACGCTGTATTCCGCACACAGCAAGGTAGGCAGAGGGAACCTAGTGTTGAGACACGTGGAACTTAACGCCGCGCTTTGCTTCGACACCACAGCGAAGAAAATGGAAATATTAAATATTTCCACTGCTCGAGTGGGAATCGAACCCACAACCAGTTGTTTACAGTCACACGCCACGACTGGCCCCAGTTTAATATTTACATATTTTAGTCCAATTTATACATATTATAATGATAAAAAAGCTATTTATAGTAATATATATACATTTTTGCAGCTTCATTCTTTCTCCCGTGTAGTGGGGAAATCAGACAGCTAGGTTCTGTCTGTCAAGACAGTTCGTCCTCCACTTTCCGTCCTAAATTAAGACTCTACCATTCACGTTCACTTAAAAATTAGTACCTGAACACTACTGGTGAAGGAATCACATTTGAAGTCAATTTGCACTTGATTCACAGCCACTGATATCCCGTCTATTACCTAAAATAAAAGAAAATAGTTAATAAAGATTTAATTTTAAAAACTATATATAGCTATACATTTCATGGTTAAAAATTTGAACTGTCTGTAACATATAAGGGGTACGCAACCCTTGATCGTCAGGCCGTATGTGGTCCGCCTAATAATTTTAAGCTTAAAATGTTTAAAATTTGGATAAAGTATCGCTAAAAAGGTTGCTTTCATATCTATGCAGTAAAAAGTTTATAATAGATAGGCTGAATATTATAGTACGCGAATTTTATCTTAACTAGCCATATCTAAGCTTTCCGAACTTACCACCGCCTCTTATCTGGTGGTAATCATTCTCCAAAAGTAAGTTTTGCGATGTCTATTGTAGCTAGGTTCCGACCTTTCAAGTAAGAATGCGAGAACTTTACACTGTAAAGTTGGTAGACTGGTAATTTACATATAAATTAGTCTTAACGACTTGATATATCGAATAAAAATATTACATAAAAAATATACATTCTATTTCTATATGTCACGGCATATTGTCCCGCTAACCACTAAAATAACAGAATATTAGAATGAACTTAGCAAATATATTTACTTAGCTAATAATGTTAGTTAGTTAATGTTATATAATGTTTAGTATATATGCATATTATAGATGTATATAATTTCTACACTTAAGAAATCTATAATCATCTAACAGTTTGACAAGGAACACATTTGGACACGTAAGGAAATCTTCAAGCAAATCAAATGGCAAGAAATAGATAAAAAAATTCAAATTTTCGTACATTGATATAGGTTAAAGTATTTATAATCATATGTTGTTGGTTTGAAAAATTAGGCGATAGAGGCGCTGATATCTAAAAATCGTATAGACGTAAATTTAACTACAAAAAGTAAAGAAAAAAAGAAAAGAAAATAATTTTGAAATAAATGTTTTTTTTATATAAATGCTTATGTCTACATGTAAAAGACTTCTTTATTGTTTGAAACGTCGGGATTTCTGGAAATTAATTTTCGAATACCAAAAACATACGCGATTAATCTGGTTAAAAAAGTAATATTTCAAAATAAGGGCAAAAACAAAAGATCGTATTAAAGAAAAGTAGCTCACCTTATGTATGTAGCTATACTTCCCCGGCACGGGCATAGAGTCAGTAGCACCTGGGTTCATAGCCCGCGGCTCTGTGCATACTTCCAATGCTATATGCACTTCGTCCAGATTCTGTAATAAAACAAAAATAGGTTATACTAACATTACAATATTTCGCATTTTTTACAAATTTTAAATGAAATTATTTTATATCGTCATGCTTTTTCCTGCATAGAAGAAGGCAAAGGCAGGCAGGAGGAACCTAATGTCAAAGACAATTCGTTTTTCGCTTTCCACCTCCTGCAGGCAGTGCATGAGTGACTGAACTCAACGCCGCTCCAAAGAGCTCTCGCGTCAATATTTGTATTGTCACCAGAGCCAAAAAATGGAAATGCTTTGAATATAATTCGCCATGAGAATCGAACGTATATAATCAGAGGCTGCTACGATACCTAATCTTAAATGGATTCGCAGATTACTATAAAACGTATGAATAATCAGGCATCCTAAAATTTATTTTTTAATACCAATATATACGCGGTTAATACGGTTAAAATATGAACTTTAAAATAATATTTAAAAAAAAATAACATTCATTTTCGTTTTAAATGAAATATGAATAGGCACCTACTATTAAATAGATAGAACCGCGTCGTGACGATTATTTATGATATTACAGATAATTGTTTCATTTCATAGCCCTTGTAGTCCATTACCGATTTCATTTTACATGACGTCGTATCTTTCGCACAATTTACCACCGGTTCACTAAAGTTAATGTCTCAGAAATGAGAAGAACCGGCGCAAGATAAATTGAATTGTATTATGTGCGTTTTATTCTAATAAAAATAATTTACGATATTGTATATAAATATAATATAATATAATAAAATAAATATAAATTTACGATATTGTGTATACATTGTATTGATAAAATTGTAAATACAAACTAAGGTTACGTTCAAATCAGTTATAGCATGTTAAGTTATTATGCTAGCTTATAAGATTATTGTAAAATTGGCTTGTTATTGAACGAACTACGTTTCAAGTAAAAAAGAAAAATATTTTTCATAGAACATTTACATTTATATGGTGTAGTAAGATTGACATAAATCATTGGTTACAGATTCAAATTATGCTTCGTAATAAATCACATTAACAGTATAGATATTAGTTCAGTCTAATTAAGCAAAAGGCGTTTTTATAGCTCGATCTACTCCGGTAGTCCGAGAAAAAACCTAGTATCAAGTCACTTCGCTTTCCAATTTCCACATAAAACCGAGAATTCAATGCCGCGTTTATATATTTTTTATTAGACTGGCTTAATGAAAAAATATCATTCCCTCGAGTGGGAATCGAACCTACAGCCAATTGCAATTACATTCAACCGCTGTCCAACTGCGCCACAATGGTCCCAATAAACAAAACAAAAGAAACACTTTTATTCACACTCTAAATACAATCTTAGTATATCTAATTATAAGGTAAGAAATAAATATACACATAATATGTATGTACGATGCAAACCAATAGAGCAAATGAAGATCAAGGTCGTATTTTCAACGAAGCATCGCTAATTCGGTACTTTGTTCAGCGCGTGTACGTTTTAATGTAATTTTCTAAGTTAGAGTGTATTCTGTGGGTAATTAATTAGATTTTAATTTGAGGGGAGTACTTAATTTATTTATTATGTCGATAATTGTGGGTTCGATTTTTATTTAATACTAGCGGCCCGCTCGGGGCTTCGCCGCGTGTACTGCCTAATTGTTTTTTTTTATGTTGCAACCCTCGGGGGTTGATTTTTGAAAAATAAAGTAGCCCATGTCTCGACTATCAACTATATTTATTTCAAAATTCATTACAATCGGTCAAGAGGTTTAGTTTTTTCATATAAACTTTCATCTCCTATTTCAACCATATAGCGCTTAATTTTTGAAAAATAAAGTAGCCTATGTTAGACCCATGGTTATATACTACTTTCATTTTAAATTGTATCCGTATCGAACCAGTAGATTAGCCTTGAAAGCATGACAGACAAACACACAGACTTTCGCATTTATAATATAAGTATGGAAGTATGGATGCATGTTGGTGGTGACATATGTATATTGATGGTGGCATAATGGGCCAGCGTCTGACTGTAAAGGCCATTGGTAGTGTCTTCTATACCTATTCGAGAGAATGATTTTTGAAAATATTCATTTTTTGGCAGATCAAAGAATGGAGTGTCTTGACACTAAGTTCACTCTAAATAAACTATTTAACCAGAAAAAGCGTGAGGTGAAGAAAACATATTTGTCATGTTTTTTGTGTCTTTTATTGAATGCATTATGTTTGACTGCATAAAAATTATGTATGCAGTTTCAAATTCTGCTAAGAAAAATATGTTATATTTTTTTATTCTAAAGTATTTAGTTATATTTTTTAAAATTTATTTGGGAAGATATTAGGGCTCATATCTATTCTATACAGTTAACAGCATTAATATAAATATATTCATAATTTTAAGAAATAAATAATGAGTTGCGTTTACAGTGGAGAAAGGAATGTCTTTATACTAGGCATTGACTCTTTACCCTGTTATATGATGAAAAAGGTGTACACTTTAAAAAATATATATTGCTAACATTTGAATGATTGGTGGATAAATGTGATTCAAGCATTTGTCTTATTAATACTTTATTACAAGTATATTTTTACAATTAAAAATACACCTACAAATAAATTATTATTAAGGAGATAGCTGCAATATAACAAAATATTATTTTCTGGCTCAGACATGTGCATATGTAACTCCATTGTCATTTCAAAATAAAATGATTATTGACTATTGTTACTACACTTGCTCCATAATTATATATTTATGGACCTGAGTCACAATTTTATTTATAAAACAAACATACCTAAGTTGAAAGTTCTATACACACAAAGATAAAATACAAACAAATAAAAAAAGTTATTAAGTGGTAACAGAATATCTTACCAATACTATAGGAACTGTTTTAAGTTTGGTCCATTGTATCCTAAACGAGGCACGGTTACACTTAGCAGATGTCAGGCGCACCCATCCAGGCAGTTCCAATAGGTCAGTCAGAAGATCTTCATCCAAAGTCAAATCTTGCAGTTCACCGGATCCCCTAAGAGCTGAGAGTGAAATCTGCTCTGGTGACAGATTTTTGGTGAATCTGAGAAAAAAAAATATATGGAATTTTGAAATTAGTTCTCAGTAGTTTTTCAGATATTTCATACTACCCTAAGGTGTTACAATAATTATATACTTGATTTGATAAATTTAAGTTCTAAGATTCATACAAAATTATGTTTTAATTGTACACTATATTAAAATAAAAGCCCGTAAAACAAATCGAAGGGTATATGAAGGTTACAAGTAATATGGTCTAAATATATAAGTCAATTATTTGTATAAATCACATAAATACATTGTTATTTTATTAAATTAGCAAGCACTTGTCTTATCTTTCTCTTCATATACAAATATAATTATAGCGAACGCACCTCGATAGATGTTTCAATAGCTGGTTCTTAATTATCGTCACCATTTTGAAGATATTATAAAAATTTGATTGTTAAACATGAATTTTAACGAGAAATCATTATTTCACTTCATAAATTTGTTGGCCTATTCAAAGATATTTTCTTTCTTCTACGTTTATGAATGATTGGCGAATGAATTAAATGTCAATATGACATAGTACCAGCTGGTCGAACGTAGAAATGACAATATTAAATTTGTAATTATAAAAACGCTAACAAAATACGACATACGAAATATGCTTTCAGGTATCACATATGTTATTTAAGTAATTAAAAGTGTGTTTTGTAAAAATGACGATAGAAAAGTATTATTTAATACTAATTGTTATTATTATTTTTTCATTCGTTCTACAATACGTAAAATGAAACGTTTCTTGTTGATGTGAGTGATATTTCTCAGGGTTGCTCGCGCTTGACAATTTGCCGTTTTGGAGGATAAATTAAATTTCGTACAAAATAATTTCAAAACATTGAAAGGTTAGCTTTTGTAAGTAAATTGTATTTTTACATTAAAAATACTGAAGAAACTTTGTTTTATTAATTATGTTATTTGCTTTTATGTACAGCTTTCTATACTTACAAACTGCGTATATGGCAATATTTAAAATAAAATGACAATTGAGTGGCGCGATATTTGTTTGCTTGTTGTTATGATAATTATTGATTTTCGTCAATAAATATATATTTGCTCAATATTATATTACTAATAAATGTTTTTTACCAAAAAGGTCCTTTTGTTATACTATATTAAATCTGGCTGACAATAACAGGAGTGTACGAATTGTAAGATTCTAAAAATAAAATAATAATGACAAAATACTTTGTCTTTTGTATATTTTTTAAAGTTTTCTTTTGTACTTATCAAGTCTCTATAATTACGCTTACATAATTTTACTTGCAGTAGGCAGTAGTTAAAAAAATCTAGTAAATTTATTTTAGATATAGTTTAAAAGGAATTTTAATAACTTATTGTGGTATGTATAAATGTAATGCTAGTCCTGTACTATTACTTAGAACATATCTGTATATGATACAATATCTTCAAAATGTAGTCAGTTTTATACCTTTATGTATGATTATACTTCCAGATAAAGTAATAAATAATATAGTATTTAGTAATAAAACACACCAGAAACTAGAAAGCACTAACCAAAGTAATTTAAAGAACTATTTAATCAAATTTCTTTTATTATAGCTGCTGCCATCTTAGTATTAGCTGCACGCTTACACCATGTCACTCACAGAGAGCCATGTAGAGAAAATGGGATATATAGGCACAGAATATTCTTCCGGTGACTCTAATAAAGTGAAATGTAAACAGTTTTATCAGGAGGAGAATAATAATGAAATAAATGAATTGTCGAAAGAGTTTTCTGAAATGGGGTGTATAGTTGATGCGGTGAAAAAGCCTCCAAATATTTGTGTTGAGACATGTGTATATGAAGAAGCTGAGTCTGATAATGATAATTATAATGATAATGACACACATAATGATGATGACAATGATGATGAAGCTCATTATTCTGATGAATTTGAAGAAGAAGATATAAGTGAGATAGAGTTAGAAGATAATAAAAAAGTTCCTATTAGCAATGCAACAAGCAAAATAAATGTTAAAGCCGCAGCTAAACTAATAAAGAGTCAGTCGTCAATATCTAGTCAAAAACCTCCATCTGTGTCTGGTAGATCTTCTGATTATGGGTGAGTAAAGTTGAATAGTTTACTAGTTGTGTAAAATATAATAGAAGAGAAAACTTGCTCCCAAGTATCTTATGAGCTTAGGAAATAAGTTGTATTAAATAAATATTGTTATAATTCAAGAAATACAATTAATTAATAAATTGTAAATGCACATATATAACAGCCATTCATTTTCATAGATTTTTTAGCAAATGTATATATCTTTTGTCTTCCATTGTGTTTACCATTTAATAGCTTCTAACTGTTAATAAGTTGTGGGTTTGTTTCTAATTAGTGTTATTTTTTTTTTTTTTATATACATATCTACTATTACCATTTCTTTGCTCTGGTAAGATAGTGTGGCATCAAGTAACCACTTAATAGAGTGTTTATGACAAAAACTAAACAAAATGAATATACTTTTTTTATTAATGGAAGTAAAATAAAATAGTTTTGCCTTAAAATTTCTAGTTATATTAAATGTTTAACATAATATTTTCTTGTGATTTGTGCACCAGTTCTTCTGTACCCATGTAAATATAAATACTAAATATATTTACATATTTCGTAACTAAATCTTCTAGATCAGTATCAGTGCCCCCAACACGTCGTATTAACATGTCCTTCACAAACGAGAGGCTGCGAGAAATCGAGAGGCATAATCACATACTTTTGAACAAAATCTTAAGCGCAAGGAACAACAAGAAGTCTTCAATACCCACGAGGGAGCCGCCGAAGCGACCATTGCCCGCTGCTGCTGTGCATAGAAAAAAACAGCAGAGGAAAATTGAACATGACAATATGGTATGTATTATTAAACCACTCAGCCATGCGTACGCACGGCTCAGTGGTGAGAGCGCCTGAACGGTATTCAGGAGGCGCGGGTTCGAATCCCGCTGCGTTCAAATTTTTATACGTTTTCTTTAAATGTCTTTTTCAATTTTCCTAAGTGTGGAATAGCACTTTAAAAATGTTTAAAAGTATTTAATAAATAGCATTCTCTCTTGCCAAATGATTGTTCGTAGAATAATCTTTGGGTAGCAGAAATTTGTAAAAATCTCTCTACAGAGATGCTAACAACATAAATAAGTTGTAATAAAGCGTATAAGAATTTCGACGCAGCGTCTAGTAGAACGCATGGCTCAGTGGTGAGAGCGCCTGAACGGTATTCAGGAGGCGCGGGTTCGAATCCCGCTGCGTTCAAAATTTTTATACGTTTTCTTTAAATGTCTTTTTTAATGGTATGTATTATTTATTTTAATATCTATACATTGATGAAGCACAAAAAATATAAGTAGTTTAAGAAACGATCCTTAAATAATTCAATTTCACTGTCAAAATGCCATACATTTTAAAAAAGAGCTGATTAGCCAACAAGAGCTGATTAGACAAAACACATCACAATAAAACTGGTTTTCAAATACAAGAAACTACATCGAAATCGGTCCATCCGTTTAAGAGCTGTATAAATATTTTTAGACATTGAATGGTCATTTTTTTAAGCTTTACGCTTTTCTCACGTTGCAGAGAGAATCTAGTGTCAAAACATTTTAATCATAAAATTCGTATACGTTCGCCACTTACCACTCTATTTGAAACATTGCGTGTTGAGTTGGGGACCTCAATGTGGCGGTTTGTCTAGTGGCCAGAGTGAATTAATGAAAATAATTGAAAAATATAATCATTCTCCCTAGTGGGTATCGAACCTACAACCGTCGTATACACCGTATACCGTCAGATGCTATTACACTGCGTTATGATGGTCTCATTTACTACTCATTATGTCACCTTAATTTTTTTGACAGCCATATTAGGCCAATCAGGACAAAGGAAACAAAAAAGAAATCGTTTATTAATTTCTGATGAATGTATTTTCCTCATCGATTTCTCATACGTATCCAATATGGCCGTCTTAAAAAAGGAATGAAAGTGTCCTAAATAATGTGTTTATTTCGTTTAGTGTAGTTAGTACCTGTAGTAGTATTTTGATTACTTTTAACACCGTCTTAACTCAGTTATATAGTCTCTGATTTCACACGATAGTTGTTAGTTTGAATTTTGGATTATATTATACATATACATATTCTGTATATACGTAAATTTATTCTATATACAAATATATTTATTACTTTCATAACTTTAGAGTTATTTTGACTAATTTGCTATGCTGGAAAAAGGATTAAATAAAGATAAAATTAAATTTAATTAGCTTCACGCTGTATTCCGCACACGGCAGGGTAGGCAGAGGGAACCTAGTGTTAAGACACTCCGTTCCCTACTTTCCGCCGAATTCGGAGGCTTGCATGTTAAGTGGCGGAACTTAACGCCGCGCTTTACCTCGACACCAGAGCGAAGAAAATGGAAATATAATTTCCACTCCTCGAGTGGGTATCGAACCCACAACCAGTCGTTTACAGTCACACTCTTGTGCCACTGGGCCACGACTAATTAAAAAAAGATATATAGATATTTAATTATTCCATATTTATAAATATTAGTTATTTTATTTTAAAGGTTTAACTACTTTAACCGGTTTTCTCTAGATCCTTCTAAAGAAGATCCAGCGCGCCAAGTCGTCCGCGTGCAGCATCCGGCGTTGATACGCGCGACGCGTCCGAGCGCGGGCGCGGCTCCTTCCTAATAATATATTAAATATTTTATATACATGTTTTATGTGTGTTGTTTTATTTGTTGTAGCCCTTATAGAGAGTGTTGATCCATTGAGATAGTTATTTTGAATTCTTTTTTGTAAAAGGAACTTATAGTACCCGGCAATAAATAATGCACATTGATGCTTAAAAGGAAACAGTCGGTTAGCTTCGACTTCGTAGAGCGTTGTCTCGGTCGCTTAAAATAACAACAATGAGAAACGTCACATATCAACTGAGTGACAAAGACAGCGCTCTACGAAACCGAAACTGACCGACTGTTTCATTCTAAGCATCGATGTGCATTATTTATTGCCGGGTACTATACCTATATAGAGCGGGCAAAAGTCCCACCTACATTTTAATTGCGTGCCATCTTGCGTATAGCTTAGTTAAGCGCTAATCATTCAATTCTATCATAACACGAAGAAATTGGGCAGCAGTCGCATTTTCCGCCGAATTTTAGAGGCATAGCGTGTTAAGTGGTGGAACTTAAAGCCGCGCTTTGCCGTAGTAAAGAAAATGGAAATATTATATGTTTCCTCTCCTCGAGTGGGAATCGAACCTACAACTAGTCGCGTTTACGGTCGGTCTTGATACAAGTTCACTTAATTACACCGGATTTATCAGAATCATCTTTAAAAAAATGGAAAATATATTGACGCGAATTTTTCAATTGTAATTCTCTCCATGTTCATACTCGGACTCACAATTTATCAATTTGATCCATCTCTGATTGGAATAGCCCAATTATCACCCAATATCAATAATCGATCCTAATAAAGAACTGCAACCTTAGATTGATCTAGCAATCTTTTTACTGAATAAATCAATTTTTTGAGTCATTTTTTGATTAAACAGGTTGAATTGATTGAAAATAATTAAAAAATAGTGGCCAGTCGTGGCCCAGTGGCACAAGCGTGTGACTGTAAACGACTGGTTGTGGGTTCGATTCCCACTCGAGGAGTGGAAATATCTAATATTTCCATTTTCTTTGCTCTGGTGTCGAGGTAAAGCGCGGCGTTAAGTTCCGCCATTTAACACGCAATGCCTCCGAATTCGGCGGAAAGTGGGGAACGGAGTGTCTTAACACTAGGTTCCCTCTGCCTACCCTGCTGTGTGCGGGATACAGCGTGAAGCTATTTAATTTAATTTATTTTAATTAAAAAATATTTAATCTGTTAGGTTTTTTTAATGAGATCTTTCATATTGACCGTATGGATATAGGTACCTAGATAATAATTTGGATTTAATATCAGACGTATTACAGTTTAACCTACATTTGTATATTTAGAACGATAAGGTCGTTGCTAGCTGATAATCTATATTATAATTAGTTATTTATCATCCTTAGTTGTCCACGTATACGCGTAGATTTTTGAAGTGAAAACTTGTTTAGGCGCGTTGAGCGTTTTGGTAGAGGGTAAAATCCTCGGTTCGCGTCACCGACATGCTAATGATAATAGTATTGAAATTGAAATTCGTGTAAATATAAATACTATGTATAATTAAGATAATTGTATATTAATTATTTTTTCAACCACTTTGTATTTATATTTTGTTCATGATTTGTTTAACCCATCATATGTAACTAATAAATAAAAAAAATCATATCATTTTTGCATATAGTTTTAATTACACTCACAATTAAAAAAAGATATATAGATATTAAATTATTCCATATTTATAAATATTAGTTATTTTATTTTAAAGGGTTTAACTACTTTAACCGGTTTTCTCTAGATCCTTCTAAAGAAGATCCAGCGCGCCAAGTCGTCCGCGTGCAGCATCCGGCGTTGATACGCGCGACGCGTCCGAGCGCGGGCGCGGCTCCTTCCTAATAATATATTAAATATTTTATATACATGTTTTATGATGTTGTTTTATTTGTTTTTTCCTTATAGTGTTGACCCATTGAGATAGTTATATTGAATTCTTTTTTTGTAAAGGAACTTATAGTACTCGGCAATAAATAATGCACATTGATGCTTAAAAGGAAACAGTCGGTTAGCTTCGACTTCGTAGAGCGTTGTCTCGGTCGCTTAAAATAATAACAATGAGAAACGTCACATATCAACTGAGTGACAAAGACAGCGCTCTACGAAACCGAAACTGACCGACTGTTTCATTCTAAGCATCGATGTGCATTATTTATTGCCGGGTACTATACCTATATAGAGCGGGCAAAAGTCCCACCTACATTTTAATTGCGCGCCATCTTGCGTATAGCTTAGTTAAGCGCTAATCATTCAATTCTATCATAACACGAAAAAATTGGGCAGCAGTCGCATTTTCCGCCGAATATTAGAGGCATTGCGTGTTAAGTGGTGGAACTTAAAGCCGCGCTGTGCCGATGCGAAGAAAATGGAAATATAACATGTTTCCTCTCCTCGAGTGGGAATCGAACCTACAACCAGTCGCGTTTACGGTCTTGATACAAGTTCACTTAATTACACCGGATTTATCAGAATCATCTTTAAAAAAATGAAAAATATATTTGCGCGAATTTTTCAATTGTAATTCTCTCCATGTTCATACTCCGACTCACAATTTGTCAATTTGATCCATCTCTGCTTGGAATAGCCCAACTATCACCCAATATCAATAATCGATCCTAATAATAAACTGCAACCTTAGATTGATCTAGCAATCTTTTTATTGAATAAATCAATTTTTTGAGTCATTTTTTTGATTAAACAGGTTGAATTGATTGACAATAATTAAAAAATAGTGGCCAGTCGTGGCCCAGTGGCACAAGCGTGTGACTGTAAACGACTGGTTGTGGGTTCGATTCCCACTCGAGGAGTGGAAATATTTAATATTTCCATTTTCTTCGCTCTGGTGTCGAGGTAAAGCGCGGCGTTAAGTTCCGCCACTTAACACGCAATGCCTCCAAATTCGGCGGAAAGTGGGGAACGGAGTGTCTTAACACTAGGTTCCCTCTGCCTACCCTGCTGTGTGCGGGATATAGTGTGAAGCTATTTAATTTAATTTAATTTAATTAAAAAATATTTAATCTGTTAGGTTTTTTACTAAGATCTTTCATATTGGGCGTATGAATATAGGTACCTAGATAATAATTTGGATTTAATATCAGACGTATTACAGTTTAACCTACATTTGTATATTTAGAACGATAAGATCGTTGCTAGCTGATAATCTATATTATAATTAGTTATTTATCATCCATAGTTGTCCACGTATACGCGTAGTATTTTGAAGTGCAAACTTCTTTAGGCGCGTTGAGCGTTTTGGTAGAAGGTAAAATCCTCGGTTCGCGTCACCGACATGCTAATGATAATAGTATTGAAATTGAAATTCGTGTAAATATAAATACTATGTATAATTAAGATAATTGTATCTTCATTATTTATTCAACCACTTTGTATTTATATTTTGTTCATGATTTGTTTAACCCATCATATGTAACTAATAAATAAAAAAAATCATATAATTTTTGCATATAGTTTTAATTACACTCAACTTAATAGTTCCGTTTTCACTTCTATCGGCAGTCCCAAGACTACTAGTATTTTTTAATAACTTTTCTTTATTAATATCATTTATTTATTACTATCGTTATTTATTTAGAACAAGTCGTGGCACAGTGGCACAAAGTGTGACTGTAAAGCGACTGGTTGTGGGTTCGATTCTCACTCGGAGGGTATTTAATATTTAGGTAATAACTCGATATTTAATATTTCAATTTTCTTCGCTCTGGTGCCGAGGCAAAGCGCGGCGTTAGTTTCGCCACTTAACACGCAATGCCTTCGACAACACATCATGATTACAGTCCAACACTGCCTCACTATCAAAAACAAGTAATGGTAATCTGCAAATATTGGGTCAATCATAAAATGGCGCATCGCGCTACGGGGTCGTAAATGTAGTGGTAATAAAATAGGTAATCCTTATTTATTTGACGCTATCCCGCAGTGTAGCGTAGGTATCTATATGTGAAACAAACGCAAACGCAAGACATGGATTCGTTCCCAACATGAAAAAGAAGATAGAATCTTTACATTAGATATAAAGTAAAAAAAGAATTAGTGTACTATAATAATAACTTAATTTTTTATTATTTTTTCTTTTTTTTCTTTTTTTTTTTGCTAACGCTGTATCCCGCACACAGCAGGGTAGGCAGAGGGAACCTAGTATTAAGACACTCCGTTCCCCACTTTCCGCCGAATTCGAAGGCATTGCGTGTTAAGTGGCGGAACTTAACGCCGCGCTTTACCTCGACACGCGAAGAAAATGGAAATATTAAATATTTCCACTCCTCGAGCGGGAATCGAACCCACAACCAGTCGTTTACACGCTTACACGCGCTTACACGCACAGTCACACGCTTGTGCCACTGGGCTACGACTGGCCTCAACTAACTAACTTAATTAAATGCATAATAACAATATTTTATATGAACTCGTAATTAAACCAAAACTTATTAATTTTGCAACTTTATTGTATTTTAGTCAACATTACTAATGATTAATTAGGTACATAATACATATCGTTTCCGCTTTTATCAACAGGGTATTTACTTTCAAGAAATAAACGATATGGACGAATAATAATATGGTAATTGATTTATGACATGCAACGTTTTTCCCAGTATTAGGTATGTTATTTCTTTCCCAGCTTTGAGTTTCTCCCGCCTAGCAGGGTGGCCAGAGAGTAACTAGCTTCGAGACACTCATATATTCGATTTTTGTCTTATTAAATTAAATGTATAAAATTAAATGTATGTAAAATGTATGTAAATTTAGACATCACGTGTTCAGTGAAGGAATGTAACTCCGCAGTTATTCGTACCAGAAAAGGGAAATGGAAAAAAATATAAAATATATCATTCCTCGGAGTAAGATCGAACCCACGACCATCGTCTTTACAGACACACGCTGTTCTGCTGCGCTAAGATGACGTTGATTATATTATTCAAAAAATACTTTTAATACTTACCTAGCCTATCTACTACTTTTAATACCTACCTAGAGAGAGGTAAACGAAAAATGAAAAAAAAGCTACAAGAAATAGCAGTCGTGGGACTGCCGATAGAAGTGAAAACGGAACTATTAAGTTGAGTGTAATTAAAACTATATGCAAAAATTATATGAATTTTTTTACGTTTTATTTATTAGTTACATATTATGGGTTAAACAAATCATGAACAAAATATAAATACAAAGTGGTTGAAAAAATAATTAATATACAATTATCTTAATTATACATAGTATTTATATTTACACGAATTTCAATTTCAATACTATTATCATTAGCATGTCGGTGACGCGAACCGAGGATTTTACTCTCTACCAAAACGCTCAACGCGCCTAAAGAAGTTTTCACTTCAAAAAACTAAAATACTACCAATTATCTAAACACGTCGTCGTTGTTTTGTTATTTTATTTGGCCTTATGGTCAGTTCAGGCCAAGAAGAAACCAAGATACCAGTATATTTTTTTTGTCCAGTATTATTTTTTTGTCAGCTTTTTCCCGCATAGCTGACATTTCAAGCTACTTTGTTTTCCAGTTTCCGTCCACACAGGACATTGCGAATTAAAAGGCGGAACTAAACGCCGCCCTTTGTCTTACCAAAGCTGGGATTTCCCTAAAAATAATTTCTTTTCCACTATACAACGATTGTCATCATTATTATACAAAAGATATTTTGATTAGATGTCAAAATTAAAGCCAGTAGATATTCTCATGTAATAATATTGTAAAGCTTGATTTACAACTTCACTATCTATATAACCACTGCATAGCCAATTGCATATGTATTTCAATACTTAATATTTACTGATAGCAATTTTATGTCTGTATACAACATTTTAATTTTAGTATGTATCCAAGTGTAATTTTTAGACTGTTGTTAACGACTGATAGGTTGTTTTGTACCTACTTAAAATCCACTTCAGGGATGTTAGCTTCACGTTTTATTTTGAATAAAACGTTAGGCAGGGACAACATAAGGTCGTGAAATACCGATCTCTGTATTAAGTCCGAATTCGAGATATTGTGTGTCAAGTGCCGGATATAAACACCACGGTTTGTTTTCCAAGAGCAGGGAAATTAAAATAATTTAAACATACCTATTCATTCCTTCAGTGACATTAATTGTTGAAATTTAAAAATTTACCTTTATATATTTTTGTATTAAAAGTAATTTCTTCCAAAATTCGGCGGAAAGTTGGGAACGGAGTAACTTAACACTATTTCCCTCTGCCTATTCTGCTGTGTGTCTGCACATACAGCGTGAAACTAAAAAAATAAATAGTATTATTTATCTTTTTCTTTCGCGAGTTTTAACAGTAGATACAAACTGTTAAATGTTACTTACTTACATTAGAAAATACCTACAATGAGTATCATCCAAAATTGTAAATACTATTTTTTGTTAATTAGCTAAAACTTATCCCTTAATTTATTATAAAAAAGTCTATTTCATATCAATAATATGCACTTGTTTTTGTCTATATATTTTTAAATAATTGAAATATGAATAGGTGCCAAGTTCTTTAAATATTCCTGAAAATATTTATCTCTTAATTAACTTTATTAAGAAGTGGAAATATTTAATATTTCCATTTCCTTCGCTCTGGTATCAGAGGTAAAGGTAGGCGTTAAGTTCCGCCACTTAACACGCAATGCCTCCGAATTCGGCGGTGCGTGGGAAACGGAGTGTCTTTACACTAGGTTCCCTCTGCCTACCCTGCTGTGTGCGGGATATAAAATAAAAAAAAAAAAATAGAGTTAAAATAAAAGTTGTAGTTAATAGTCATTCTAGAGGTTTTAATATAAATTAAATACTTATTTACACATGTGTTTAACATATTTCAAGAGCTGCATCCTTGGCTTGAACTTGACTTAGCACGTGTCGTATATTGCGCAATATTTTAAAAAGATAATATTTTAAAATAATAATTTACGTCTCTATGGACGTACGTCTTGGTTGATAACGTTAATTGTGTTTCGTAGATAAAAAAAACCGTCACCTTTTTAAATGTTAGTCACAATTCAATTATTGTAATCCTATCAGATTATAGTTATAGATATTATATGCTTAAGGTATATGTAGATTAGGAGCTTACTTCAATGATTGTATTCGCAAACATTATTGTGATAAACTCCTTTCTTGTAAAAACGATTTAATATTTATGGCTCAGGTGTTTCTGAAATTGATATCGTAAGTTTTAATAAAATAATGAAAAATAAATCCATTTTGTAGGTAAAGGTTGTTGACTCATGTTTTAATTTTTAAGGTACTGTTGAAGTTTGAAATTGAACGAACAAACCTGATATTTAAAATATATAGCTACTATAGTTTAACACGCTTACCAATAAATAAATAAGACTTAAATAAGATTTAAAAATATATGTATAGCTTTCCTTCTCTCCTATTCCTTTTGGTTTTCATTTTCGTAGAATATATTGGATTAATCTTAGATTAATTCCTTAAAGTTTTAAGAAAAACTTATTAAAAGATTTATAGAAAAATATACATGAACTTGAAGTTCCGCCACTTAACACGCAAGCCTCCGAATTCGGCGGAAAGTGGGGAACAGAGTGTCTTAACACTAGGTTCCCTCTGCCTACCCTGCTGTGTGCTGGATACAGCGTGAAGCTATTTAATTTAAATTTATAGAAAAATATACATGAACTTGAAGTTCTGTTTGCACATTACCCACATGTGAAAACCAGATTAAATATTTTTTTCTAAACATAATTATGGATAAAACTGGCCTTCTTTGCGTCATATTTTTCACTGTATATGATACGTGGAAAGAAAAAAGTTAGTGACAAAACATTCGGCACTTTCAACCCGAATTCGATATGTTGCGTTTTGGATTGGCGGAATTCGACGCCGCGCTTTGTCTTCACCATATTTCCTTATTTCTCTGAATGGGAATCAAACCTGGAACAAACGCCTATACGGAGGCGCTGTCACATTACACCACGATATCCTCAACTTGCTGTATACATTTACTTAAAAATAGCCAAAAATAAGTTAACGCATAAAATTAATACTACTAAATAAATAATACATAAATAATACCTAATTAGCTTTGTCATTTTCGTTACATTATAATCGATGATTGTTTTGTAAATAATTCGTAATGTTTTATCTAGAATTATTTTTGTACTAATCTTTTATTGTAACTGCGCAAATTTATGAGTAGATAGGAGTTAGTGAGTAGGTTTCCATCATTCACTGGTGGAGTGTAGCGTTGTTTTTGTATTGCGCTTAAATGATTTCCGCTTTTTTATAATCAGCTTTAGTTTATGATGGCCTATTTTATTGTTTATTAATAAGTACATATTGGTGCTATCTGCCGCCGTGGTATCGCGTCCCAATTTAGTAGTGGGTTCGATTCCTGACTTAGTATTTAGGGAAGTGGTTATGTTTAAATTATTTTCATTTACCTACACTGAAGCGTTAACTTAACACTAGGTTAAAATATCTACATATGTTATGTAAGTAAAAACATAGTATGTCATGAGAATACAGAAGATCGAGTGATGGATTTCATATAATAAAATTGATACTTTTATATATAGATTTTTAATGATATTAAATAAAAACTATATAAAAAAATATAATAAATAAGAAAAGATAAATTATAATAATATAATTTACTACATGAATTTATTACGTAGATGTGGACACTCCACATCAGAATTTAAGTGAATAAATACAATGCATTTATAGTTGTGACTTGTCTAACTGTAATTGACGACAGGCCATTAAGATCTTACGCCATAGGTTTTCCAGTTTAAATAATGTAGTTTTAAATTAAATATTTAATATTTCCATTTTCTTCGCTCTGGTGTCGAGGGAAAGCGCGGCGTTAAGTTCCGCCACTTAACACGCAATGCCTACAAATTCGGCGGAAAGTGGGGAACGGAGTGTCTTAACACTAGGTTCCTCCTGCCTACCCTGGAGTGTGCGGGATACAGCGTGAAGCTAAAAAAAAAATTAGTATTTAGTTACGAAAAAGAATTTCAGTTAAGTTAAAATAACATATCAATTTCGTTTGTTCGGCTTTCGTGCCGTAGGGGTATAGGATTTGACCATCAACAAATCGTGATGACATTACGATTCTTTGTATGTTCGTTTCTCACGCTGAGGAAGGATCTTAATTTAATTATTAATTTCATTATTCTGCTTTAGTGTACCAGACAAAGTGCAATGTTGTGTTCCTTCACTGGACTCGAATTCGAGCAAGAAGTGGAGAGCGAAGTATCTTGTTTAAGTTGTCTTTGACTATTTGACTTTGAAAAATACGATAATGCTTATAATATTATTTCCATCAATTTTTTTTTGATTTTGAAAATGTTAAATCCTCACTCGCAAGTATGAAAATGAAAATTATTTTAAATATTTATTGGCGTGATGACAAATGCACAAATGGTCAAATGCGCAACACATGCATGATGACGAACAGCAAGCTAAAAAAATATTTAGCATTCAGTTTTTCCCTAGAAAAGATCTTCGGTCAAGTATAACTTAACGTTTAACTCAATAATTTCCACAATATTTACATATATTTCTTAAATACAGTCATGATTGCTTGTATTTAACAAGCAACATTTTGTATTTTTTTAGTCTATTCATATTTTTATTTTTTTATGCTAAACGCTAAATTTACTCATTTGGTTGTTTGGATAACGAAATCCTTGGATTCTTATAGCTAACTCGGATTAAAGTTGTTGCGCAGAATGTTTATAGCATGGATTAGCTCACAGGAAATCAGTAAGTCACATGATTTAATAACTGTTATCAGAACCTTTGTGCAACCTAAATTACATCATGTGACTTATGCCGGTCAGAGAGAGTCGCAGTGGGACCGCGTTTGACTTTAAACGCGATTGATTGTGGGTTTGATTCCCATTCAGTGAAATTATATTTAAATTATTTTCATTTAAAGCACCTTTTTTTTACGTGAGGAAATCCGTTACGGATACCAGCCCGATTGGAAACTCGGACGTGGTTATGTGGGACTCCAGACTGAGCCGCCCGTATACCCAATAAAACCTCACGGTGCTCCTCCTCGACCGCCACAATCCGGGACCACAGGTACACCAATCTTCCGCGTACCCCGGAGGCTTCATTTAAGGCACCTAAAACAAAACTTGGTGTTGAGTTCTGTCACTGTATACAATGTCTCGATCAGAGTGCCTCGACTCGACTCTCTCTGAGTATCCTGATATGTGCAAAAAATCTCGAAGCTGAATATTTATTTTATGCAGACTGACATAGACAGAACCAAGGAAAAACATGTGTACGTAATCTCGTCAAAAATGACCTTATGTAGGGTGTCAATTTTTATTTTAATTAGAAATTAGGCTTAGCGTGTATTTTTTATTGTTTTTTTCAACTTATATGTTGATTTTGTGTGTTAGACTTTTCATTACCTAGCACACAATGTCTCTCTGTCTCTCTGTCTGAAGTTACCGAGAAATAAACAACTATCACAAATTCTATTTAGCCTATCTTACATGTTGTAGGAAATGCATGAGGATAAAAAAAAATATACAAATATGGACAACACTTCATACCTAACTTATTTTTTCCTTGTGGTTAGTTCTCGGGTTTCCCATTTGATGTGGGCTAAGGATAATTTTTGTAAATTAATTAGTTTATATTAAAGTACCGTTATCGAATTAATTAGGCATGTATTTGTGTATATTTTAATGAACATTGATTGTCCTTATGCTATAAATATGGACGCGAGGCCATCAGGCTACAGTGGGGCAGGCCCGGACATCATTATGTTCATTACAGATATCGTAGGTTCTTACCTCTCAATACATAGTTTTTTGAATTCGGTGAAAAGTGGAGAGAGGAATGTTCTAGCACTAGGTTCTGAATGACCATATCATTAAGTCTTGCTATGGAAATGGTTGCAATACAACACATATATATAACATAATACTTTATTTCTTATATATGTATTTCCACTCCTCGAGTGGGGATCGATCCCATAACCAGTCGTTTAGTCACACGTTCGTGGCACTGCGCCACGACTGGCTCCTGCTTTTAATTGATAAGAAAACAAGCCATCATAATGTCCAGTTAATCGTTATCGTTCGACTGCACTACGATGGTGTCAAAATTAGTAATAATTAATATTTCCATTTCCTTTGCTATGGTATCAGAAGCGAAGCGCGGCGTTAAGTTCCGTCACTTAACACGCAACGCTCCGAATTCGGCGGAAAGTGGGGAACGGAGTGTTTTAACACTAGACTTCCTCTGCCTACCTCTGCCTACTCTGTGCGGAATACAGCGTGAAGCTAAAAAAAAAAATGTTGTATACCTAATCATAATTATAGCAGCCGTAGGTTCCATTAGCTAATAAACACTGTCAAAAGAAATACACATTGGAATTTACTTATATATTAAAATTTATCTTATGTACCCTTTTAAAAGCGACGTCATGCTAGAAAATACAAAAATACAGTATTTTGCTTGTATTACTATAACAATACATGTATTGCAATAAAAGGCTACCATTTTTCCCGCTTCATTTTTTCCCGCATAGGCAGAGACTACCTAACGTCAAGATATATTGTTCCACCTTCATATTCATATTTTTTACACAAAAGCCTCGTGTATGGAGCCAGTCGTGGCGTAGTGGCACGTACGGGTGACTGTTAACGACTGGTTGTGAATTCGATTCCCACTCGAGGAGTGGAAATATTTAATATTTCCATTTTCTTCCCTCTGGTATCAGAGGTAAAAGCGCGACGTTAAGTTCCACCACTTAACACGCAATGCTTTCGAACTTGGCGGTGCATGGGGAACGGAGTGTCTTAACACTAGGTTCTCTCTACCTTACTGTGTGCGGAATACAGCGTGAAGCTAAAAAAAACCTCATGTTCTTTACAATTCTAGATACTACATTGAAATACATTGAAATTGAATTGAAAGTTTTGTTTGAACCCATAATAGAATACATTTATCTTCTAACAATGACATGTTACAATAATAGAAAGATTTGAATCAGAACGCTTTGTTGGGGACTTACGTTTGTATACCCAATCGCGTTCACAATTTTGTATTTCATAATATTAGTATGAAATATAAAGTTTTGAACGCGATTGGTTGTGGGTTCGATTCCTATTCCGGCAATTTTTGTTTTTTGTTATGTTATATTTAGTTTTCAAGATGGCGTTAAGTTTCGCATTTCAAGGTGCAAGTAAAGAACACATATGATATGACACAAGGTTCTTCTGACTATTGGGTAAAAAAGGTAAAGCAACAAAGATACTATAAATAAATAAATAGAATTACAAACATAAACAAACCCTTTGTTTATGTATATAATAAATATTTTTTATCTTTTTCTCAATTTCCTGCTTTTTTCCAGCATAGCGTAGTAGTCCAAAGAATCTAACTTAAATACACTTTATTTTCCACTTCCGTCCAAAATCGTGACATTTTCTGTTAAGTCGCGAAACTTAACGCCGCAGTTTGTCTTACATAACCAGAGCGAAAAATGATAAAATTAAAAAAAATAAAAATAAATAGCTTCACGCTATATCCCGCACACAGCAGGGTAGGCAGAGGGAACCTAGTGTTAAGACACTCCATTCCCCACTTTCCGCCGAATTCGGAGGCTTGCGTGTTAAGTGGCGGAACTTAACGCCGCGCTTTACCTCGACACCAGAGCGAAGAAAATGGAAATATACTTTCCACTCCTCGAGTGGGAATCGAACCCACAACCAGTCGTTTACAGTCACACTCTTGTGCCACTGGGCCACGACTGGCCAAATGATAAAATATAATCATTGCTCCCTTGTCCTCAGTGTGAATCGAACCCGCAACCATCGTGGTTACCATCAGATACTGTCACATCGCCCCTGAAAGCTCTTATTTAACGATGATCCATCTTGTATAATATTGGTTGTTTATCAAAGGCAGTAAATACGTGTTGTTGGCAAATAATTATAGCCTCGTATGAGAATTGATCCCGTGACCTCCGCAGAAGAGCGTCATAATCACCTAATTGACCACACAAGTGTTAGTAACATGTAAATGTAAATTAATAAATATATGAGTTAGCCTTTATCACGGTCGAGATAATATTATTGTGTAGAGATTTCAATGTTGCATTATTTTTGGGCTTGTTATGAATTCTATTAGTTTCATTTCTTCGTTCTGGTAAGATAAGGGCGGCGTTGTGTTTCCCCACTAAGTTCTTGTTGTTTTGATTCAGGGTCTTAACAATAGATTGCCACTGCTTATCTTGCTATACGGGAAAATGAAGCGTGAAGCTGTTCATATATCTATACTAAAGATTAGAATCTAGATATTATAGCTTCACGTACACAGCAAGGTAGGCAGAGGCAACCTAGTGTTATGACAGTGCGTTCCCCACTTTCCGACGAATTCGGAGGCATTGCGTGTTAAGTGGCGGAACTTAACGCCGCGCTTTGCCTGGACACGAACGAAGAAAATGGAAATATTAAATATTTCCAGTCCTGGAGTGGGAATCGAACACACATTCAGTCGCTTTACAGTTTTTTACAGTACACTCGGTACCTCTGCGTCACGCCAGTCGTGCCCCAATATACCTACAATTGTTTCCCTGAATCAGAATTAAAGCTACAACCATCGCGTTTAAAGTCAAAAGCTGTACCACGGTGGTGTCTTAATTAATTAAATAATAGACAATATAAGCGTTACACTTACACTTATATATGTGACATACACTTTTATATAAAGTGACATCCATGTTGCCAAGGTAACGCGTAATTTACCGGACAACGGATCCACTAGTAAACAATGATTACGCATAATGACTTTGTTTTGTTGTACCTTAATAACAAGCTGTGTATCGCTTCATATTATTTTGGTATTAATACCAAGATTTCATTGTATTCTTTTTAAAGTTTCTACAGAATTTAAATATAAACAAAAAGTTTATGCTAATTTTGAATTTGTTTGTTTGTTTAATAATGATTTCTTGTGGTTTACTTTTAATGATGATATGTTTACAAAGATTTCATAATTAAATTGGCTCTATCTAAATATTATATGAGATAGATAAGATATATAGACATAAAAAAGATTCAAATATTCTGGTCATTGTGGCGCAGTTGGCTAGCGTCTAACTGTAAACGTGATAAGTGTAAGTTCGGTTTCCACTGACACGAATGATAATGTTTAATTTATTTGACTTTCTCTGCCTAGCTATGATTAAGGGCGTCGTTATGTGCCAGAACTCGGTGTATGCAATATTTTGAATTCGGGTGGAAAAGGGATAACGAAATGTGTCTATACTCTTTGCCTTTAATTATTGCCTTTATGATTGACTCTAATTACCTGTCTCTGCGGGAAAATGCGTAAGGATGAAAAAAAAACGACATTTCCCTTTCCCGTGGGGGGACGGGTTAAGAATACAATTCCCCCCCGCCGCTGGGTAGCGTCCCGTAAAAGGCGGGTAACCCAGTAGTTTGGTGGTAGGAGATTCGTTCTCCGACTGGCTCGCGACCACTATCATGTCAAAGACGAACCGCCAAATATCTTATGATGTGTTCCGGTTCGATGGCATGTAAGCCAGCTCTCCCTATTCCCACCATTCCCATCCTTCCTCCCTCCTTCTGTCCTACATCCCCGAGGCTGGCAACGCATCCATAACTTTAATGTTGTGGATGTCTATGGGCGAAGGTAACCACTTAACACCAGGTGGGCCTTCAGCCCGTTTGCCTCCTTTATTCCATAAAAAAAAAAAAAAAAAAATGTTTTTTGACCTACCTGCTTAGGATTACGCTTAAACGTATGTATGTTTATTTAACATTATTATGCTTTTTTTTTTATTTAATTTATATTACTGCCGACATAAGGTCTGACCTTTGACCTCTGACCTTGACCTTTTTTTAAATTATTTCTTTCACAACATCAGTGCTTAAAACTAAGTAAACTTTTACTAACTAGCTTATAAAATATACCCAAAGAGAGTCCAGACTATTATACATATTTAGTATACATTATTTGTTATAGACATCTTGACCTATACTTTACTCATTTAATTATTTTCCTCGGACCAAAAATATACAATTGAAAAAATATATAATTCAAAAGGATTTTTTTTGAGACACACTGAAGCGGTTAAAAGTAATAGTACTTTAAAAACTTATAATTTATATTACTTTATAACTTTATGTGAGCTTTTTAAAGTCTATTTTCATTCAGTTTACGATCACAATGCTGCGATCATAAAGTATTGTTTAGAGCTCTATAACAGAAATAACGTGAAAATAGATTTTTCTTACCTCATCTTCTAACATTAACCTTATTAAGTACGTAATAACAACTGTCTGGCGCCTAAAATGTAGTAGATTGTACTCACAAAGGTGAATTTTATATTTCAAATAATTATATATTGACAATGATATTGTCAATATATATTTATGTAATATTTGTAAATGCTTGACTTAAAAAAAAATAAAAAAAATCGTTCCGCTGATTTTCTTGCCCCGGTTCTTCTCATGTCTGAGGCATTAACTTTAGTGAACCGGTGGTAAATAGTTTGACGTTAAAAAATGAAGCATGTAAGTTCTTATTTTGAATAAAATTATTTAACTTTGACTTTGACTTTGAATAAGTATCAATTGAAAAATACTTATTTGAAATGATTAAAGGTCATTCAGTCGCAATGGGACCAAAGTTTGTTTGTAAACGCGATGGTGGCAGGTTCTATTTTCTCTCAAGTGAATGATGATTATGATTTCACCTCTCATCGAGCATATTATGGCTCGTTAAAGAGATTCCCAGTACTTTAGATCTTGTGCGACTCCAGGTCTTCACAGGGCAGATTAAAGAAGAAAAAGAGAAAAATGAAAGAGGTTCCTATTCTGAAAGCATGCCTGCATTTTTTCTAAGCAAACAACAGAAACCTTAGAGTTTAATTTTTATACTATCGGTCATAATACATATATTAATTGTTATACGTTGTTATGTAAAATCATCGTATTTTTTACCTCGTCATTGTATAGAAACATGCTTGCTTGATGACTCTCAATATTTATTTTACATATATTTTTTCCTGCATATCATGGCAGCCAGAGACGACCTAGTGTTAAGGCACTGCGTACTCCACTTTAAGTTCGAAATTGCAAGACAATTGCGGGTTATTGAGTGATGGGACTTAACGCCGCTCTCACCGACAGAACTCTCTCTTAAGTACAAGGGAGGGAAGGAATGAAATTATTATTTTTTTATCTTCACGCTGTATCCCGCATACAGCAGGGTAGGCAGAGAGAACCTAGTGTTAAGACACTCTGTTCCGGTGGTCCAGTGGCACAAGCGAGTGACTGCAAACGACTGGTTGTGGGTTCGATTCCAGCTCGAGAAGTGGAAATATTTAATATTTCCATTTTCTTCGCTCTGGTGTCAGGGTAAAGCGCGGCGTTAAGTTTCGCCACTTAAAACGCAATGCTTCAGAATTTTCGGAAAGTGGTGAACGGAGTGTCTTAACTTAACTTATTCTGAATTCGGCTTGGCTGTTGACCTATATATGTAATCGTAGTTTAACATACCAAAACAAGCAAATATTTTAATTCTAGTCTAAATTTAGCAAATTTTAAGTCTACATTTATCATTATATGCATAAGGTTTAACTGTTCGGTATTTTTTTCTCATTTTGTATGACGCAATTAGGTATTACGTGGAGCTTTTAATATTTGTTTTTAAATAAGTAAATTTACTATAGTGACGCAGTTGCAATGTGTCAGTTCAAATGTCATCAATGATAGTTGAGAAGGTTTGAAAGTCACGTTTTTTTCCCGCATACACGGTTGTCGGGGACAGTCTAGTGTCCAGACACTCCTTTCTCCACTTTCCGAAATTGAGACACTGTGTTTGTAGTGTTAAGTGGTGGAGCGTAACGCGGTGCTTAATCTAACGTTCTGGTACCGCACACAGCAGGGTAGGCAGAGAGAACCTAGTGTTAAGACCCTCCGTTTCCCCTCATAACAATATTCGAAAAGTTTCATAATTTAAAATGCAATTCTTAATACCGTTTATTTTTAAACTTATCCATAAAAAAATATTGGACTTACGTCAGAATCACGTAAAAATTATCGCAAGTGATAAATTAAAAACAATATAAATTTACATTACCTAAATACATAAAGTCAGTACATTTCCATTCAACAGAGCGACGTCGATACTACGTCGGTATCAGACAATGATATTTTTCTTACGCCATTTATTACGTACGTAACTCTATCGTCATAGTCACACAACTTAGTTACGGATTAAGTTGTTATTCTTTTCATTTTTTTACGTTAAGAAATAAAGCCAGGGGCCAGTCGTGGCGTAGAAGCACAAAGTGTGACTGTAAAATGATTGATTGTGGTTCGATTCCCACTCGAGGATTGCAAATATTTTATATTTCCGTTTTTTTTGCTTTGGAGTCGAAGTAAACCGCGGCGTTAAGTTTCGCCACTTAAGACGCAATGCCTCTGAATTCGGCGGAAATTGGGGAACGGAGTGTCACTAGGTTCCCTCTGTCTAGCCTGCTGTGTGCGGGATACAGCGTGTAGCTAAACAAAATAAGCTGAAAGGGATTTAAAACCACGAATTTTGTATAATTTATAATCTTGTATATGTTATAGTTTTTCCAGTATAACAGGGTAGTCAGAGAGGACCTAGTGTCAAGACCTCTACTTTTCGCCCGATAGCGATACATACTGAGGCGTGTTAAGTGGCGGAAGTCAATGCCGCGTTTTATCTGCAGTACCAGAGTGAAGAAATGAAAATTATGAAATTACGATCGTTCCTCCAGAAAGGAATCAAAACCACAACTACTCTTACTATCATTAGTGATTATATTCAGGCACTGTCCCACAGCACCAAGACGACTAAATAAATGTTTAGTACTTAAAAAATCTTAAAACGTAAACGACAACTATGTGTTATTAATGTAGTGCGTAATTTGTATACAATGAGATTTGCATTATCATCCCGACACGGCTGGGTAACGTAGCATAAAACGTAGGTAATGTAGGTACATAACATAATAACTAATTGATAGTCGCATTTTTTTCTTGAATATCTTAAGAATATAAGCGCGTAAGAAATAAATACGAAATTATAAGCGTGTATATATTTGAATTAAAAATTATTTTTATCTGATTCATTAATATATAATTTATTTGACAAAGGTGTTACTTTAAAAGACAGCAAAGACGAAGTTATATTTTAAAAGAAAAATAAAATACGCAGCAATGCGTAGCGGCCAGCAGGATATTTAGAGGGAACCTACTGTCATGAAATTCCGTTATCTACTTTGCGAAAGCTCGAAAACCTTGAAACAATGCGTGTTGGCGGACGGAACTCTATTTAAGTAGCACAACGAAGGTAAAATTAAAATAATTAAAAATAATCATCTCTCGAGTAAGATTCTAACCCCCAATCAATTTTGATTACAGTCAGACGCTGTCCCACTGCGAAACGATTGAAGAAAAATGGACAAATAAAAAACACGTTTATTTCCCAGACACAGCTACGAAAACCTTTATCTTTTTGTAATCCCAAATAATAAATTTTAAAATAAATGTACCTACATATTATGTAAATTAAGATAACATGTAAAAATTGCGCTTGAAATTCAATGGAAAGCTTTTACAGATTGTAAATATAGCCAATAATAATAATTGTATAAAAATTATTAATAATTGTATGAAATATAAGAACAACAACGATTAAGTATGTCTAGAACAAATCGAATGTTTTAGTTTTTTTGTTTTAATTTTTTCCCTATATTATGTATGTTGTGTTAAAGAATCTAATGCCACGCTTCTACTAAAGAGAATTATAGAAGTACCTAATATTTATCTATTGTATATTAATGTTATTATTTAATATTTGTCCATTGTTTTATGCTTGTTGAATAACAATGATGTTTTCTTTCATGTTTTTGTACTTGTGGAGATTTGTTTTTGCGTCATGCTATATCCCGCATACTGTAAGGTAGGCAGAGAAAATCTAGTCTCAAAACACTCCCTTCCCCACTTTCCGCCGAATTCGGAGGCATTGTTAAATGACGGAACTTAACGCCGCGCTTTGCCTTGACACCAGAGCGAAGAAAATGGGAATATTAAAATTTCCACTCTTCGAGTGAGAATCGAACCCACAACCAGTCAACCGTCACACTTTGTGCCCTCGCGCCACGACCTCTTATATAATTAATACATATTTATTGTATATTATTATAAATTAAATAATATTTATTTATTGTGTTATGCGTTTTTATTAACAATGATGTTTTCTTTTATATTTACTTGTGTAAATTTTTTAACAAGTTTTTATTATCTTATCCTGTACCTATATATTTCTAAAGAAAAATAATAACCGTTATTTTGACCCCCTTCACATCCTCTTATTTTCTCGAAAATTTAAACACGTGTTCAGATTTAATAAGATACAATATTTGCACAGAATGAACAAGTTACTTTGTTCAACAGCTTATTCGGTTACCTTGGTAACGCATACACGTGGTGCAAAACGTGGGTGGAATAAATGCTCAACATATTATATGCAGCTGTAAGATATATCATACCTGAAACACTACTGACGCAATATTCTGTTAGTAAGCTTAAATGTGTCATACTTTAAAAATTTAACTCTTTACGCTACAATAATAATAATCTAAAAAGTGAAAATCTTCGGAAATTTTCACCTGTTTCGTCTTGAGCTTCTTGCAGAACAATATAAATTAGAAATAAATACATATATGTAAAATCTCGATTTCAGACGGAAGATTGGAGTTTCTTGATACTAGTATTCCTCTGACCACCCCGCGCTATGAACAAAAATCGTGAAGCCACTTTTTAAATATTTGGTATAAAGAAGAAACTCCTTAAAGTTCCGTGGGTTCATAGAATGTCGGGGTCCTTGTAGAAAAAGAAATTCGGAGTAAAAACTGAGACTTGCTACACAAGTGTAGATTTAAGGGGCCCCTTTTAATAAACAATAACGTTCGCCTCCAATACCCGACATTTTACGACATTTGAAAAGCCTATACTTAAAATTGCAAAATTACTCATTTTGAATTAAAAATGTTTTAACCAGCATAATTGTATATATTTTTGGTATTCTAAATACATTTTTAGAAAACCTGACGTTTCGAACACTTACTTACATACAGTAGTCCGTTACGTCACACAAGAGGGCTAAGTCGGCATACATCTGTCAGTTGATACAATTATTATATCAAACTAACCAACGTTCTTAGTCTATTATTACCATTTTGTATTTCAAAATTAAAATTTCAGATAAATTTTCACGTTCAATTTTAACTGCGTACAAAAACTCGATAAACGTCACGGCATTGACTGAAATATTACTGACGCAAGATATACGACGGCGGCTAAATCTTGAATACGTGCGTAAAGCTATTACTCCACAGTAATTAGGAAGCTGATGTTATTGTGATATAACTGACGTGATGTAACTGACTGCATGTGGATTATAAACTTTTTACGTTTATATACGAAGATATAAGCAAATGTCAAAATTTGTATAGACAATCTCTAAAAAAGACATTATAATGTACCAATTGCAGTGCCTATATTATAAAGAAATAAATGTGTGACCGTCGTGGTCACAGTTGGACTACATCGAACTGTAAACATAATGGTTGTGGGTTTGACTCCTATTCGGATAAAGCACGGTATGGAGTCCCATCAATCAACTCGCAATGACCCTATTACGAGCGTTGGCGACCGGAGTGTCTTCATACTGGATTCTCTCTGACTTTTCTGCTATACGGAAAATGTGTGAAGATTATAAATCCGAATTTTGAAACGATCGATTTAACTTTTAATATTAGCTAAAATATATTCACAAATAGTAGATTTTTTTAGCTTCAACCGCATACGGGTGGCTATCAGCGGAAGATAACGCCGCGATTTGTCTGAGAGCAGGGAAATAAATGTGTCATTTCCTTTAGTGAAAGTCGAACTCATAACTATAGCGTTTACAGTCAGACGCTGTACAATACCACAAAAGAATCGACGTTAAATAAACTACATACATTTATATACGTTGTCAAGCAAATTTATCTTTTTATTTAATCCGTTACTCCAGTAACGAGACACGTGGAACAATAACGTGGGCAGCTTTAAAAGCCCGATAAACGTCATAACTAAAGCACTACTGACGTAGAACTTTGCGGTGAAGCTTTGAATACGTCATTCATAAAAGTTCCGTATTGCATCGATAAAGCTTGACGTTATAGTTAGACAGAGATTATAAAACTGATACAAATGAAATGATGCAATTTCGCTGATGTATGTGCCCGACTTTGTCCACTTGGAATGTAAAAAAAGTTTAATTCTAAAACAAAAATAACTTTAGTCGTTTTTATAATGCTATCTGCCAGTTCCGTTAGTCTAGCCGTTTCAGAAATTAATCAGAACAAATAGCCAGGCAGGCAAACAAAAATTATGAAAAATGTTATTTTGATATACATATGTGCCGTGCATATATGCATGTGCATCTAGAAATAACTGATGATTATAATAATAATAGAAACAGCTACTCCAATTTTATTCAATTGTGTATATTTTTAACATGTAAAATATCCGCGAGTAAGCGTGTTGCGGAACCCAAATTTGTTCGATGAAATTATTGCATATTTTTTTATAATATTATACTTCGTTGTAAGGGGAAAACATATAGAACATTTCAACGTGTAAGCCCACATAATCGTTATCTAAAATAGTTTGAAATGTTGTTTATTTTTGAAATAATTGGGGATATTCAAAACATTGTACAGTAATTTCCTGTGTAGTTTTTAATTGCGAATGTTTTAGGCAAATAAATGTTTTTGCGTCTTTTTCAGTGTCATGATTTTTGTTTTGTTTTTAAGGATTAACAGTATCGATACATAATATAACGTTTTTTTCAGATTTACGCTTTTTTCTGCATAGCAGGGTAGGGAGAGTAAACGTAGTGTCAAAACACCCCTTTTTCCGCTTTACACCTGATTCTGAGAGATTGCGTATTGAGTAATTCAAAGCTGCGTTTTTTTCATTTCACCGGAGCGGAGAAATAAAAATTGTTTAAGCATGAAAACTCCATGGAACGTTGTCAAATTGCACCACGATAGCCTCATATGGCCACAATAGTACAAATAATATAATATTCAATTATAAAAAAAAAACAGCTAGGTAACTTTAACTTGTAAAAATATATTTACGTACAAAATAAATAAACAGAGAACGGAGTGTCTTAACACTACGTCCTTTCTGAGTACCCAGTGATGTGCGAATAGACGTGCAGAAATAAGCAATACGCTTTTACGCTACGCTACGTTATGTTCATACGTAAATTGATATCGGCTATTGAGTCACTTTATTTGTCGCGATAACAGTATTCAATTAAACTGAGTTATGAGCTGAACTATGCTTTTATGAAATTTCATTCATTTCCGGTAAGTTGTTTTTAATCTATTAAGAAACAGTAAGGATTAAATGATTATTTTAACTTTTATGCCTATATAATATTCGAATGATTACATCTTTTTTCCTATATTAGTAGTAGGATATGCAGTGAGGAAATCTAGTACTAAATCCGTTCTCAACTTTCCATTCATAGAGACAATGGTCTCTAAGTTTTAAGCTTAGCGCGTCAATAATTTACTATTTTTTTCGGTGATTTCGGCCTCTTTATCAACAATTCATTTCTGGTCTAGAAATAGTATTATAAAGGTAGTATGATTGGGTTCCTTTCAATATTGGTTAAGTAGAGACAGGAGCTCGGATTATGGTTGGCATTATGTGCATATTAAAGAGGCCCCTTAAATTCATATAATTTGTTCATCTTCACATAGTACATTTCATATAAAAGGAAGGTTCATATGTAGAACACATGCATAATACTGATAATTTTAGAGGTTTCTAATATAATTTTTTTATGAAATAAAGGAGGCAAACGAGCAGAAGGCCCACCTGGTGTTAACTGGTTGCCTTCGCTCATAGACATCCACAGCTTTAGAGTTATGGATGCGTGGCCAGCCTTGGGGATGTAGGACAGAAGGAAGGAGGAAGAATGGGAATGGTGGGAATAAGGAAAGCTGGCTAACATGTCATCGAACCGGAACACATCATCAGATGTTTGGCGGTTCGTCTTTGACACGACAGTGGTGGCGAGCCAGTCGGAGAACGAATCTCCCACACCAAGCTACTGGGCTACGGTTACGAAGGGGCATTGTATTCTTAACCCGTCCCCCCACGGGTTCCCCATGTCGGCGCGATGACATGCCTATAGTGAAATAGTTGTGTATTTCACACAGGCGAAGCCGCGAGCGGGCCACTAGTAAGTGATATACATATAATATATTTCGTTTCGTATACAGATACGTACATAATGTTAGGTTACTGTTAATATGAGGGTAATTAACTAAAAAATAAAATAATAATACCCACATAACTGTTTTAAAAGAGTGACAGATTTACTATATAAAGGGTACTTTTTGCTCTCAAAAGTTAGTTCGCCGTCTTGCTGCCTGACGAAGGCATCGTGTTAAACGTGTAAAGTGTAATAGTTGGTAATCGTGTTATTAAACTAAAAAGTGTTTAAGTGTATAAATTTACGTGTTTTAATAGAGAAGTTGTGTGTGTATTAATAAATAAGTGTAAATTTGTTAAGAGTGCAAAAGTTGCGTAAGTACAAAACTGTACAAGTGAGTATAGAGGTAAGGGTGTATAAACTGAAACAATAAATTGTGTTAACTAAAAGTCACCTTTTACTTTAATCCTGATATCTGTCTAACAAATATCAGAAGTGGGATTCCACCGAAGTTTTTTTTTTTTACGCTTCGGTGTAATCCCGTTCTGCCCACATTACGTCAAGAGACAAGAGATGTCTTAAATGAGTGGAAAGGACTCAATTTATCGAGAGAGACTCGTCGCTGGTTTGTACTCACTGTTGCCACAAAAGGTGATTAATGAGCGGGCGCAGTCGTGCCAGGCGATCGAGTCTTCACTGTTGCAGTGGTGCCAGGCAATCGAGTCGTCGCTGTCGCAGCGGTGTGAGGCGATCAAGGTGTCGCCCGCAGCTGTGCGAGGCGATTGAGGCGTCGCCGGCGCAGCAGCGCGAGGCGATTGAGGCGTCGCCGGCGCAGCAGCGCGCGGCGATTGAGGCATCGCCGTCGCAGCTGTGCGAGGCGATCGAGGCGTCGCCGGCGCAGCGGCGCGAGGCGATCCAGGTGTCGCCGTCGCAGCAGGGCGAGGCGCAGCGGCGCGAGGCGATCGAGGCGTCGCCGGCGCAGCGGCGCGAGGCGATCGAGGCATCGCCTGCGCAGCGGCGCGAGGCGATCCAGGCGTCGCCGTCGCAGCAGGGCGAGGCGATCCAGGCGTCGCCGTCGCAGCAGGGCGAGGCGATCCAGGCGTCGCCGTCGCAGCAGGGCGAGGCGATCCAGGCGTCGCCGTCGCAGCAGGGCGAGGCGATCGAGGCGTCGCCGGCGCAGCGGCGCGAGGCGATTGAGGCGTCGCCGGCGCAGCGGCGCGAGGCGATCGAGGCGTCGCCGGCGCAGCGGCGCGAGGCGATCGAGGCGTCGCCGGCGCAGCGGCGCGAGGCGATCGAGGCATCGCCTGCGCAGCAGCGCGAGGCGATCCAGGCGTCGCCGTCGCAGCAGGGCGAGGCGATCCAGGCGTCGCCGTCGCAGCAGGGCGAGGCAATCGAGGTGTCGCTGTCGCAGCAGTGCGAGGTGATCAAGGCGTCGCCATGAATAAGGTAACTTTAACAGTAACGATAATAAACATAGTAATAATACAGACAGTATTGATACAGACAGTATCTATGCAGACAGTATTGATACAGACAGTATCTATGCAGACAGTATCGATACAGACAGTATTGATAAAATGAACAGTGATATAGAGAATAGTGATACAGACAGTATTGACAAAGTGAATAGTAATACAGAAAGTAGTGATATAGAAAGTAGTGATATAGAAAGTAGTGATATAAAAAGTAGTGATAAATATAGTAGTGACACGTATAGTAGTTATACATATAGTAGTGATACAGACAGTATCGATACAGATAGTATTGGTAAAGAGAACTGTGATAGAAACAGTAGTCATACAGACAGTAGTGATACGTATAGTAGTGATACAGACAGTATCGATACAGACAGTAGTGATACATATAGTAGTGACACATGTAGTAGTTATACATGTAGTAGTTATACATGTAGTAGTGATACAGACGGTATTGATAAAGAGAGTAGCGATACATGTAGTAGTTATACATGTAGTAGTGCTACAGACGGTATTGATAAAGAGAGTAGTGATACAAACAGTAGTCATACAGATAGTAGTGATACAGACAGTAGTCATACAGATAGTAGTGATACAGACAGTAGTCATACATATAATAGTGATACAGACAGTAGTCACAGAGGGTAGTGATACAGAGAAAAGTGATACAGACAGTAGTCATACAGACGGTATTGATACAAACAGTAGTCATACATATAGTAGTGATACATATAGTAGTTACAGACAGTAGTCATACAGACGTTAGTCATACATATGGTAGTGATACATATAGTAGTTATACATATAGTAGTGATACATATAGTAGTTACAGACAGTATCGATACAGACAGTATTGATAAATATGGTAGTGATACAGAGAATAGTGATACAGACGGTAGTCATACAGACAGTAGTCGTACATATAGCATTGTTACATATAGTAGTGATACAGAGAATAGTGATACAGACAGTAGTTATACAGACAGTAGTCTTACATATAGTAGTGATACATATAGTAGTGATACATATAGTAGTCGTACATTCATAGTGATACATATAGTATTGATACGTATAGTAGTGATACGTATAGTAGTGGTTTATATAGTAGTGATATATAAAGTAGTGATAGCTATAGTAGTCATACATTCAGTAGTGATACATATAGTATTGATACGTATAGCAGTGATACGTATAGTAGTGATGCAGACAGTATCGATACAGACAGTATTGATAAAGAGAGTAGTGATACAAACAGTAGTCATACATATAGTAGTGATACATATAGTAGTTACACATATAGTAGTGATACAGACAGTAGTCATACAGACGGTAGTCATACATATGGTAGTGATACATATAGTAGTGATACATATAGTAGTTATACATATAGTAGTGATACAGACAGTATCGATACAGACAGTATTGATAAATATGGTAGTGATACAGAGAATAGTGATACAGACGGTAGTCATACAGACAGTAGTCATACAGACAGTAGTCATACATATAGTAGTGATACATATAGTAGTGATATATATAGTAGTCGTACATTCATAGTGATACATATAGTAGTGATACGTATAGTAGTGATATATAAAGTAGTGATAGCTATAGTAGTCATACATTCAGTAGTGATACATATAGTATTGATACGTATAGCAGTGATACGTATAGTAGTGATACGTATAGTATTGATATATAAAGTAGTGATACATATAGTAGTGATGCAGACAGTATCGATACAGACAGTATTGATAAAGAGAGTAGCAGAACATATAGTAGTGATACAGACAGTAGTGATACATATAGTAGTGATACATATAGTAGTGATACAGACGGTAGTGATACAGACAGTAGTGATGCATTTAGTAGTCGTACACATAGTAGTCATACAGATAGTAGCCGTACACGTAGTAGCCGTACACGTAGTAGCCGTACACGTAGTAGCCGTACACGTAGTAGCCGTACAGATAGTAGCCGTACACATAGCAGCCGTACGCATAGCAGCCGTACACATAGCAGCCGTACACATAGTAGCCGTACAGATAGTGAACTTACGTTATTAATGGGACACATAGCTAACGAATGCAATATTGAAATTCATGGAACCAAATTAAAACATAGTGTAACCGAAAACAACGAATTCGAATAGTAATGATTAAGCGGTTTTGATTGTTAGTGGTAGTACTTAGTGGGGAAATTCATGAAAGAAAAAGTCAATTACGTATATAAATAAATATATATGTTGTTTTGGTTTTAATTGAGTTAGGTTGTACAAAAATTGGAGAATTAGCAATAATATTACCTGACAGTATTTCATATATATGTATTGTACATAGACCGTATCGATTATAGTTTAATTAAAAATAGATGTAAGAGAAATATTCAATTAAATGATGAATGCGGAAATTGTACGCGAGTCAAACATTATATACGAATACATGAATAATTGTTATTTATATGGTGAAGATCAATTAGATTGTTTATCATGTTATTTAGAAGATCAATAAGATTGTTTATCAGTTTTTAAATATTTTTCTACTTATTTATTATTGCTTTATTTATTAAGATATTTTGCAACTCAGACTTAATTACTTAGGTATTTTACTACTTTAGACTTTATTCATTAAGATATATACTACTACTATAATTTTGAGGCGAGTTCGCCTCTGGCGCGATCCGTTCAAGTAAACATACTGACTTTGTCACTCCAGAGTGCTTCAATATTAATTAAATAACAAATGTCCCGAAAATCAATGGTATCAAAAATTCAATGGTTTTTTTTTACAATACTTTAAATTAAGTAATCAGATTTACGCCGGCTGAGATACTATCTGGGTTCAAAATAGTTAGCATATCTAATAGTCATATACATAACTCGGTAAATGGTAATTTAGAGAACAAAACTGAAAATAGGGATTCGATTTGTGATAAAGTTGTAGTCGCGTAAATAAAAATCACACGGCACTAAAACGGCAATACGGTAAACCTCCGCGTGAATACAAAATAGGAGATCTTGTTAGGGTTCTTCATTATTAACAGTTAACGGGTCAAAGCCGAAAGGTTTTACCTAAGTTTCAAGGCCCTTATAAAATAAGTAACGTTTTCGGTCATGACAGATACTGGCTATACTAAAGCGTGCAGTGTATCCTCTAGTCAATCTTATAGGTACAGTGAACAAGAATCTATACATTCTGAATTTCCAGACAACGTAATAACTAATTTAATTTTGCATGGAAAATGCTTAGTAGTATCATAAAATTGTTACATTGATAATGATTCAGTCGATATTTGTCACATAGATAATATGCATAGTATATATAAATTGTTGTATTAATAAATGAATTATCCATACATAGTGTAATACTTTATGTAGAATCTATTTTAGGATGGGCAGATTGCCTTAGTTTGGGCAGATTGCCCCAGTTTGGTTGGGCAGATTGCCCCAGTTTGGTTGGGCAGATTGCCTAAGTATGGGCAGATTGCCTAAGTATGGGCAGATTGCCTAAGTATGGGCAGATTGCCTAAGTATGGGCAGATTGCCTAAGTATGGGCAGATTGCCTAAGTATGGGCAGATTGCCTAAGTATGGGCAGATTGCCTAAGTATGGGCAGATTGCCTAAGTATGGTCAGATTGCCTAAGTATGGGCAGATTGCCTAAGTATGGGCAGATTGCCTAAGTATGGGCAGATTGCCTAAGTATGGGCAGATTGCCCCAGTTTAAAAGATGGGCAGATTGCCCCAGTTTAAAAGATGGGCAGATTGCCCCAGTTTAAAAGATGGGCAGATTGCCCCAGTTTAAAAGATGGGCAGATTGCCCCAGTTTAAAAGATGGGCAGATTGCCCCAGTTTAAAAGATGGGCAGATTGCCCCAGTTTAAAAGATGGGCAGATTGCCCCAGTTTAAAAGATGGGCAGATGGCCCCTAGAATGTTTTGTTTATAAAAGTTTATATTATTGTAAGCGTTATCTTGTATATCTTTTCTATTACTTATTTTTTTTTTTTTTTTTTTTTTTGTTTTTTTTTGTTTTGGAAACACGGGGTCGTGTTTCGGCGCAGGACGGCCGAACTGTTAGGTTATTGTTAATATGAGGTTAATTAATTAAAAAATTAAATAATAATACCCACATAATTGTTTTAAAAGAGTGACAGATTTACTATATAAAGGGTACTTTTTGCTCTCAAAAGTTAGTTCGCCGTCTTACTGCCTGACGAAGGCATCGTGTTAAACGTGTAAAGTGTAATAGTTGGTAATCGTGTTATTAAACTAAAAAGTGTTTAAGTGTATAAATTTACGTGTTTTAATAGAGAAGTTGTGTGTGTATTAATAAATAAGTGTAAATTTGTTAAGAGTGCAAAAGTTGCGTAAGTACAAAACTATACAAGTGAGTATAGAGGTAAGGGTGTATAAACTGAAACAATAAATTGTGTTAACTAAAAGTCACCTTTTACTTTAATCTTGATATCTGTCTAACAATAATTACTCTAGACAGTCCAGACGGATTAAAACTGATAACAATTATGTTCAGCCGTTATCACACATTGATAAGAGGATGTTGTTTTCGAAGTGAATAAATTAGATTTATTTTGCGAATTTTTTAATAATATTTTATGAAAATACACTAAAGGAATCACGAGGGCAAGACAACTACGCGATTGGTTAGTGGGTTCGATTGACATTCAGCAAAAAAATCATAACATAAATATTTTCATTTTCCGCTCTGGTGAACAAGACACAGCACGGCATTGAGTTCCACCTTCCAATACGTAATGTCTTTAATTCGGGCGGTAAATATATACCGGAGTATCTTAACTTTATCTTACTATTCTACCAAGGAAATTGTATGAAGCTATATATTTAAATTCAACTTTATATAAATATTATAATATAATATATTTAAATTCAACTTTGTCTCTATTCGGAGTGGTTATTTATATTTTTTATCAAATATAACAAAGAAATAAGCTTGAGATCTTAGTTTACACTTTGTGTATATATTAAATAAAATTTTGCACTAACAAAAGTACAGAGATTCAAACAAATATAGGTGATCATCTCGCGCGCAGTGGAACAATATCTGACTATAAACGTGATGGCTATAGATTCTATATCCAAGTAGGGGGAAAGAATGTTTAAATTATTTTCTGTCCTATGGGGCCCTTCGTGGCGGAGAGTCACAAAGTGTGACTGTAAGGCGACTGTTCGTGGGTTTGATTCTCACTCGAGTAGTAGAGATATTTAATATTTCCATTTTCTTTGATCTGGTGGCGAGGCAAAGCGCGGCGATAAGATCCACCTCTTAACACGCAATGCCTCCGAATTCGGCGGTGCGTGAGGAACGGAGTGTCTTAACACAAGGTTCCCTCTGCTGCTGGGAATCGAACCCACAACCAGTCGTTTACAGTCACACTCTTGTGCCACTGGGCCACGACTGGCACCTTATTTTTAGTATTTTTTTTTTTTTATAGACATTTATTTCTCAATAAGACCTAAGCCACTTACTTGAGAACAATATTACTTAATATTATAACATTTAAATTTAAATTGTCGTTGCCAATAAATTATACATTGCAAAGAATAACTTAAAGTGCCAAAAGCTTACAATATCTTTAGTTTTTATTTTAGTTTCATAATTTGAATTTAGTAAAGAAAAAAACAAATAAACAAACACCAATTGTTGAGTTAATCAAATTGAAATACTCACTTAACGCATTGTCAGTAATGTCGGTAAACATGTTCAGCTAATTGAAATTTAAATGCGTTAAGTGAGCTAACATTCTTTATATTTGAGGGTATTTTATTAAAGAATTGCGCCCCTTCAAAAGTAATCATTTTCCTACCATAGTTGGTCCTTGTCCTGGGCAGTACTAATAAACTAGCTCGACATTCGCGTATCCTACGCCCACTGACGTCTTTTAATTTGCGGAAAAGTATAAAACTGAGAACTGACTGATGGAGTGTTTTTCGAATATAAATACAAACGTTGTAAACATAAAGTTGGCGAATTGTCATTATTTTAGTTTCTTGATAAATTATTTTGCTGGATGTTAATCGCGAGAATTTAAATATCTTCTTAATTATTTTGTTCTGAGCTATTTGTAACTCTAACAATTTTGATTTGGCTGCACTGCCCCAGACTTCGACCAAATATGATAGGTGAGGCTTAACCAAGGTATTATATACTGTGTGGCGCATGTTATGAGGGATATATTTTACAACATTGTGTAAGGACCCTAAAAGAGCAGATACTTTGTTTGTTATATAATTTAGGTGTGCGCTCCATGTCAACGTGTTATCCAAAACAAGGCCTAGATATTTTTCATTATGTTTATGCTTAATTGGGGTATTATTAATTTTTAACGGCGTGTGTGGTGGTATAGGTTTATTTTTGGCTTTGAAAATTACATAACAAGTTTTAGAAATATTTATTGTTAGAAGGTTGTATTGAAACCATGTGTATATCTTATTTAAGTCCTCTTGAGCTTTTGAAATTATTGTGTCTACGGATGGCCCAAAATAAAATAGACACGTGTCGTCTGCATAAAGAGTGATATGTCCTTGTAGCCCAATATCTACGACATTATTTATATAGATTGAAAAGAGTAAAGGACCTAAAATTGAGCCTTGGGGGACTCCACAATTTACTTGAACTGCACTACTTTTATATTTATTATTGTCCATTTTCACTACTTGATATCTATTGTCTAGGTACGATTTAAACATGTTTAGAGCATTGCCTGTGGCCTTTAGTGTTTCTAATTTTTTTATGAGAAGCTTATGACTGACAGTGTCAAAAGCCTTTTTTAAATCTATAAATATCCCCAATACATAGTTTTTATCGTCAATGTTATATCTAATTTTAGTAACTAAATCAATTGTCGCAGATAATGTGTTGCTTTTTGGTCGGAATCCGTATTGTCTGTCAGAGATGAAGTTTATGGAATTCAAATGGGTTTCTAATCGAGAGTACATAATTTTTTCTAGTAATTTTGATAGGACTGGTAATACTGATATCGGCCGGTAATTGCCTGGATCAGATGTAGAACCAGATTTATGAATTGGAGTTACTTTCGCGACTTTGAGAGAATTAGGAAATTTTCCTTGAGATAACAGTTCATTAAAACACTGACATAATTTACGGGCTATTAACGGTTTTACACATTTTAGGGATTTAGTATTAATTCCGTCTATACCTGTACTGCAGTTAGGGTCTAGATTGTCAATTAACTTAACGATTTCCATAGTAGTGCATGATTTAAGGGAAGAAAGCTCATTTGGTACATCTGATAAAAATTTAGGGAGGGCTTGTTTGGGATTGTCATGAAATTGTTTAGGTATCTTATCTGCTAGTTGTGATCCTATTGTGGCAAAATAATTATTAAAGGTTTGGCAAATGTCATTTGGATCAGATACTTCTATAGAGTCAATTATTAACTTAGGAGGTGTATAGTTTGATTTAACTTTATTCGTTGTAAGGGAGTTAACTAAATTCCACATTCGTTTAGGCTTTTTAGCGCATTTTGTAAATTCTTTATAGAAGTACGAGTTTTTTGTATCCTGAATTAGAGTAGCTACTTGTTTTTTTTTAAATTAAGTCGTTCTTGTAAATTATTGTCCTGGGGAGTCTTAAGATATTTTGCCCATAAGATGTTACGGTTACTAATTGCATTAATAATATCTTTGTTTATCCAGTCGTTTTGAGGTAAATTTAATATTTTAGTTTTTAAGACTTTGTTTTTTTCTATACAAAATTTTAATTTATGTTCAAGTTGTACGTAATCGTTACTTAATTCATAGAACCTAATGTTATCTACTGTTTCATAAAGAGTTTTATAATTAATCGCTTCATATTGTGTTCGTAATTTAGGTGGAGATTTGACCTTCTTAATTTCTAAATATATCTGTTTGTGGTCAGACATCGCGGAGTTGATTAATAATAAGTGATATTTGTCATTTTTTAAGTTGGTAGTAACATGATCTAAGATAGATTTTTTAGTAGAAGTTTCTCTTGTGCAATATTTTTTAGTTATTTTATTTAATATTATATGTCCATTTTCTTTAAGTAGATTTTTATATGGCTTAGAGTGATTGTCTTTAATCAGTAGATTAATATTGAAGTCGCCGAATACTAGTGCCCTTTTACGTTGCTGTAATTGGGATCCATATTCTTCTAGAAAATCCTTATAGTTAGTGTTTCCAGGGTTGTATATTACTCCAATATCTAGTGAATATCTTTCCAATTTAACCCATAAATAGTTGTTTCCGCCTGAGTATGTTGATTCTATTAAGCTATGTTTGATATCGTTGTGAATATACGCCGATACTCCTCCTCCTTTTGAATCAGTCCGGTAGTTGTAATAGTGCGTGTAATTGTCAATCTTCAAATGTATGGCGTCTATTTCTGAAGTGATCCAAGTTTCTGTTATTAAAATAGCATGTATTGTCGTTGATAAAGATTGTAATATACATTTAAGCTCATCTAGTTTGTTTCGAATGCTGCGTGCGTTTAGGTAGAAAAAATTAAGACGTGATTTATTTGTTTCCAAGCTATTGTAGTCATCTACGATTTGGTACGTATTTTCTAAGTTAAATGCATTGGTATTATCTAAAATTTTGCGTTTTTTGAAACATTTTTGATTATCGTGGGTGTTCCGTGAACATATTTAATAGTTAAGTCAGTTTCTCCAGCGTTCTGACGACGTGCTAGCTCTTCTTGAATAGATCTCAAATATCTTTGTTGTGCTAAAGTCTGATCTGAAAATAGCTTAATAGGTGCTGGTACTTTGTGCTTGTTCCGTAGTAAAGTTTTTGCAGGTAATGATGTATTATAACATACTTTGATGCGCCGAGTTTTACTTGTTGAGTATTTACCAATCCGAAATATTTTATTTTATTTAATTATTATTTTTAGTATCTTAATTAATATGACAATACTCCCTGAATTTCCAGCGGCGTCACGCAGGAAGTCACGTGTAGAAAAGCACGTGTTATTTCAACACGTTCCATCAATGTCATATATGCTATTAAAGTTTTCGATCGACAGTAACAAATAAGTACATAATACAAATGTAACATTATGCTCTTCCCGCATAGCAGGCTAGGCCAAGACACTCCGTTCTCCCCTTTAGTATGAATTCTTTCTTTGTTCGCTGTTATACCAGAGAAGGGTTAAATATTTGTTTTTAGCTTCACGCTGTATCCCGCACACAGCAGGGTAGGCAGTAACCTAGTGCTGAGACACTCCGTTCCCTACTTTCCACCGATTGGGAGACATTGCGTGTTATGTGGTGGAACTTTGCGTGGACACCAGAGCTAAGAAAGAGGAAATATTTAATATTTCCACTCCTCGAGTGGGATTCGAACTCACAACCAGTCGCTTTACAGGCACACTCTGTGCCTCTGCCCCATGACTGGCCCCAACTATGACTATTTATTATTATTACTATAAAATATTATTTTTTATTTTTAGAAGTATATTATATACATTAATGTTTTTAAAAAATATTACACTTTGTCTAACGAAGAAATGTTGGCAGCCCTATCACGTACCCGTATGCCTACCAAATGTACCTCCTTGGCAGGACATCGTCAGAACATGTTAAATTAAAAAAAAAACAGCTTCACGTTTTTCCCACATATTGAAGTAGTCAGAGAAAACCTAGTGTCCAGACACTCTGTTTTCCTTTCTTAAATTATTAAGTCACTAAAAATAATTACTACGGCAAGGCCGGAATTAATTCCAAATAAAAAAATACGACAATCACCATATACTTACTAAGAACCATCTGACCAAATAAGTAATTGCTCATAAATGTAAATCGAGCTAGAGCGATGTCCTTCAGCGTACAAATAGGTTCTTTGACCTCAACAATAAATTAACTTAGCTTAGTAACAATAACAAAATGCTTTTTGTTTTCAACAGACTAGAATGTAAAGCAGTTTTTTACAAATTTTGACATTTACCCCTTTTTTACCCGCGACGGAACGGCGACTGTATATGTGTTTGGGGTGAGAGGTTGTTTGTTTGTTTGTTTGTTTGTTTGTTTGTTTGTTTGTTTGTTTGTTTGTTTGTTTGTTTGTTTGTGTGTTTGTGCAAATTACTATGTCAATTATTTCCAAAACTGTAAGTCCGATTTTGATACGGTTTTCTATGATAGGTTAAGGTTCAATTGGCGTATGTTCTTAGATATGTCTTATTGCCTTAACTCACCAGGGGGCGCTGCAGTAAGCATTTTACGTGAAAACGAATGTTTTCAATTATCTCAAAAAATAATAGTCTGATTTCGATACGATTTTCAGTGATAGATTCAGGTTTAATTGGTAAATGTTCTTAGATATGTTTTATCGTGTCAAACCACCAGGGGGCGCTGCAGTAAGCATTTGTTTGTACTTTTTTTGTATTTATTTGTCTAAAACCGAAAGTACTGCTCCGATTGAAAAGAATTTTCAGAAAAAGATTCAGCTTTGCTTGATGCATGTTTTAAGATTTTTTTTTTTTGTTACGGGGAAAGCTCACCAGAGGGCGCTGCAGTAAACATTTGTTTATGCAAATCAAAAACTACTGGTCCAATTTACATGAAACTTTCAAGGATAGGTTCAGGCTTAATTGGTGCATCTTTTTATATATGTGCTACAGTGACCACTCATCAGGGGGCGCTGCAGTAAGCATTTGTTTTTACTTTTTTGTGTAAAACCAAAATTTTTCTTGTATTTGTTTGTCTAAAACCGAAATTACTAATTCGATTAGATAGAGTTTTCAGAACTAGATTTAGCTTTGCTTTGTGCATTTTTAAAGATTTTTATTTATTTGTTATGGTGTCAATTCACCAGGGGGCGCTGCAGTAAACATTTGTTTATGCAGAGCAAAAACTACTAGTCCGATTTAGATGAAACTTTCAACGATAAATTGAGGTTTAATTGGTGCTTCTTTTCATATATGCGTTACGATGACCACTCACCAGGGGGCGCTGTAGTAAGTACACTTGTTTGTGCGAAACTAAAACTACGAGTCCGATTTGAATTCAGTTTTCAATGATAGATTCAAGTTTACTTAGTGCATATTTTCATATATGTGTCATGTATGTTTACTTGGTGCATATTTTCATGTATGTGTCAACTCTCTAGGGGGCGCTGCAGTTAGTAGCTGCTTCTATTTTTTTGTGTAAAATCAAAACGACTAGTACGATTGTCAAGAGTTTTCAGTATTAGATTCCGCTTTACTTAAAGCATGTTTTTAAATTTATATTACGGTGACAAGTCACCAGGGGGCGCTGCAGTAAAACATTGTTTGTGCAAAGATAAAATGACGAATTTGATTTGGATGCAGTTTCAATGATAAGCTCAAGTTTAATTAGTGCATGTTCTTGGATATGTTTTATCGTGTTAACTCACCAGAGGGCGCTGCAGTAAACATTTGTTTGTATGTAATATTTAATGCAAAACCACAACTCCTAGTCAGATTGGGCAGAGTTTTTAGTATTAGAGTTACCTTTACTTGGAGTAAGTTTTTAGGTTTTTTTACGTCAAGAACTCACCAGGGGGCGGAGCATTAAACATTTAATTATGCAAAGCTAAAACTACAAGTCCGATTTGGATGCAGTTATCAAAGATAGGATAAGGCTTAATTAGCGCGTGTTCTCGTATATGTGTCATGGTGACACCCTTTGGATTTGCATGAACATTAATATAAAGTATTTCGATATTATGTAATAATATATTATGTGTATCTATTCACTTTAAAAAGTTTAAAATAAAAAGCAAAATTAAAAATTTTGAAAAACCCCACGACGGTTTAATTGTAATTGTAAAAGGATAAAATAACTATAAATCCCCCGCCTAAAAGAATATATGTAACGAGATGATAGGGACGACTTCGTCGGGGGCTGCCAGTTGCAACCTCTATTTTAAATATAGTAGCTAACAGTATAGATTTCGTTTTAAAGTCTTTAAAATACCAGTTATCAAAACTGTAAATTCATATTAATATTTAATTTTTTTGCCAAACCTGTTTTAGCAGCAAGAAAACCTATGAGAAGGTTTGTGCAAAGTTAAAGTAATTGCAGCCCCCGACGAAGCCATCCCTATCATCTCGTTACATATATTCTTTTAGGCGGGGGATTTATAGTTATTTTATCCTTTTACAATTACAATTAAACCGTCGTGGGGTTTTTCAAAATTTTTAATTTTGCTTTTTATTATCAACTTTTTTAATTTTTCCTCCTTTATTTATAGTCTGAAATTGATAATGTAGCAAGTTACTTTGTTCTTGCTTTTAATAAAAATATTTTAAAGATAAAACGATAGTAAATGAGTTTGAACTTGTTACAATCGTGAAATAAATACTGGTTAAGATTTTTTATTTGTATGATTAATTTATTAATAATTAATTTTATTGGTAATCATCTTCAGATAACTGAATAAAGATCTGAATAAAATCTCGTGCAGTAACTGTTTTAAAGTCTCGACTGTAAATGAAAAAAAAAAAATGAATAACTTTTTAAAATAGCAGAATTTATTCACAAAGAAATTATTATGACGTATCAACGACATGTTTTATCATTATATTAGGTATAGTTCAGAAAAATAAATATTCATAAATTATATCCTATCTTTTACACTATGTATAATCAATATAATAGTAAAGTTTCATCCTAATTAGTTCTCTAGTTTTTGTATGAAAAACCTGCAAACAGTCATATTTCATCACATTTTTTTGCATCACATCTACATTTTTCCTAAGAATTCCCTTAGTTTTCCTTGTTCACATATATATATCTTGTTCCACAATGACTCATGACTGTTTTTATGAATAAAACCTTTAGATATACTTAGATATAATAGAGCTCGTAATGTTAAAAGTAATTAAGTGGTCTGTGACGCTACGTTGACTACGCGACTATATGTGCGTAGAAATCTCTTTATCGCAAAAAGGTTGGGTATAAAAGGACAACCTGGACCTGTTCTTTTCTTTTATGGGTAGTATTGAAATTTAAAAAAAATAGTTAAAATATTTCGTTAATTTATTTTTGGAGCTTGCTCTATGTTCATACTTTGTCTTTGCTTATTTTGTGATTTCTTTTATAACTATTTAATTAATTGTGTGAATTGCAGAAAAATAACAATAACAATAATATGTATAGTTTGGAAACAGTCAAGCAAATCCTAGACTTCTTACTATTCAAAACAGACGTTACGTAATGGCTCACTTAAAATTACATTAAAACTTTCACTACCCAAGCTTCTCTCTCTACTCACCAAATTTGAAAAGATCCTACTAATGCCGCTTTCGTAATACGTACTATAATTGAATTGATCATAGCTTTAGACAGAATGAGTTCTTTTAGTAGATTATAGAGAGATTCCACTCATATATTTCTCTCCTACAAGTATAAGTTAACTATTAACCTTTAGTTAATCTATTCCTGGTGAGATCATTGGTAACTTCGAAGTACTTGCTTAGTTCGAAATTACGTTCTCTAAATAATTGGTTTTAACTGCATTAAAAATATTGCAAAGCTACTATTACTCTGTAGAATAGTATTTAAAGGATAAAAAATTGTGGAATTAATATGACTACGTCCAATGTCGGTTAGCTACCATTGTATCAAATAATAAAATTGTAATTTATATATTTGAAAAGTGCAACTGTTGAGTTTCTGGCCGGCTCTTCTCAGCAGAACTGTTTTCCCAGCCGGTGGTAGCTTTATGTACATTTGACGATTCAAAAGTGCTTATAAAAGTCTATTTAAATAAAGATATTTTGAATTTGAATTTAAATTTAACAATATATGTACATACATATATGTATATTGTAGTAGGACCGATCACCTCACGTTGTTGCGTGCACGCGAGCACGTGGCTCTGTGACAGGTTGTTAGAGCACGTGATGAACACACTTTATCCCATTTTCCTTGTGTACTACTAACTCGCACGATTAGCTTTGAATACCGGTCGTGTACTATAGATATATATTAAGCAAAACCTCGTATGCTTTCCTCGTTGCTCTTTAAATAAAATAAAATGGTTTTTAAAAAAACTGATTTTTACAGTAATATACATATATTTAAGAATTTGAAAAAATATACATTTTCTCATAATATTTATGTTATACGCGTCGCTTTAACCTTTTAAAAAGTATGTCAAACATGTGGTAATACGTGTAATATTAATTTCATTTATTTAATTCTTTTTATATTTTACTATTAAAATTTATTAGCCCTATGCAATTTATTTATATACGAAAGTCATCTGTGCTAGAATTTTTTATTTAATTAAAAAAAAACAGGTCAAAAGTATTTCTTTCATATATTCTTTCTTATCCATAAAATACATAAATTAATAACCAATCAAGCAAAATGTTTATTTTTTCATGTACACCATACATTGATGCGCAGTTACCAAATTATAATCTAATTATACATTAACGTGTTCAAAGCTTACGCGTTCATTACAATAAACGTCACTTCCCTACATGTCTGTTCGTACTCAATTGTAAAAGCAAACAAGTTGTTGTATTTATACTTCAACAAAGGATGCAGGAAGTGTGTACGATTCATTATTACAATTGCGTGATTTTGCAAACGTTTTGGGATGACGCCAATATAAACTGTTTTTCTTTGAAATGCGATTTTCTAATGGATAGTGTTATGCTATAGCTTATAAGTGATAAGGAGGAAAAAGTAGGTTCAAGCTTTTTTTGCATAGTTGTGTATTTAGAGAAAAATTAGCTTCAAGATATTCCGTTCTATAGTTTCAGCCCGAAAATGACATTGCATATAGAGTGGTAGAACTTAACGCTGCGCTTTGTCTTGAAATGGTAAATGAGCGAAGAAATGAAAATATCTATATTAATATCATAAATAGGTAAAGTTTATAACTTTGTTTGTAAGTTTGTAAAGTTTGTAAGGGTAATCTTCAGAAATACCGTAACAATCATAAAGATCTTTCACCATTAGAAAGCTACACTATTTAGGAGTGAGAACAGAAAGTTCAGAGAATCTCAAGGGGGCTCAAATGGAGCGCCGCGTGATCTGGACTTTTATCTCTTCTCTATATATAATAAAAGAGTAGAAAAGTCAATTCTGTACATGAAAAATTTCAGAAAAAATTTAATTGGGTTCGTTAATATATCGATAACAGAGGCCAAAAATCCACTCAGTAGAATTTTTGTCTGTCTGTCTGTCTGTCTGTCTGTCTGTCTGTCTGTTAATTTGTTAATTTGTTCGTCAATCACGCAAAAACTACTGGACAGAAATAGATGAATTTTAGTATGGTGATAGCTTATAGTCCAAAGGTACATATAGGATAGTTTTTATCCCGGTTTTCCATGTAGTTTTTTTGGAAAAAATAAAAAACCGATAAAAGTAAATCATTTGTATATCGATATATAACTGGTAGAAATTAATGAATTTTTATATGTAGTTAGCTTAGAGGTTAGAGCAACATATGGGATAGTTTTCATCCCGGTATTCAACATAACTCCCGCAGAAAAAAAAAATAAAAAAAAAACATTCAAATTATGTCGATAGTTCACGAGTGAAGCTAAATTTGTTTCAATATCACTAATTAAAATAATTATAAAATAAAATATGCATAACATTTATTAAATATACATTTGACCGGTCTATAAAACTTTATATAATCTATATATTTATATAATCTATATGACAACAGATGTCACTACGTTTTCTGCAACGGGTAGCGCCATTTGTTATTATATAGTTGACATTGTATTAGACATATCCGCACTCATTAAAATTATTATTATAAAAATGCAAAAATCTGTGTCGCTTCTATTTGTTATGTTTTGACGGGAATTCGTAAAGAAGATTGTTGAAGACGCAGGGTCATATAGGCTACTTTATAAAAAATCAAACCCTAGGAGGTTGAAACAATGGATGAAACTTATGAAACATACATAAGTTTAGTATATAGTGAGAATGAAAGATCTAAACTCCTTGACTGAAATGAATGAATTTTCTCAGGAAAATAGTTAATGAGGCAAGGTCATCACAAACATAGGCCATCTCTCTTTTTTTTAAAATTACCCTGGTATTCAAAACAGTCCCGCAGAAAAGTAAAAAACTGGCAAAGTCAAATTGCATTGATTATTTGCAAGTAAAGCTATTTTTTAATATCAATAAGTAACACAATTGTAAAATAAAAAGCTTAAAGTTTATTTTAGATATTATGACCGGTTTATAATACTATATACCAGATGGTATATATGTACGAAATCTACTATCATATGATAGCAGATTTCGTACGTTTTCTTATCAAATAATATATGTTATATGTCGCTATATGTTATCAAATAATATAGACATTGCACTAAATGTATCGATGATTTTCTCATGAACATAATAAGTGACGATAGTCAAATATAGACTACCCTCCTTTTATAAAAAAAAAGCAATCCCAAATAGGCAATAGAGGACGAAAGTGGTAGTTCACGTGGCGAAGCCGCGAGCGGGTCGCTAGTATTTTAATAAAGGCGTAAATGACGCGGCGAGCGGGTTGCTAGTCTTTAATCATCATATTATTCTCGAGTGAGATTCAAACTCACAATCAATAGCGTTTACAATAAGACATGGTTTAATATGCTAAAAGGATAATACAAATGATTATAAAATAATGTATTGGAAATAATACGTTAACATAGCAACGTTTTAGTATTATGCTTTCTTTTCCATATAAACTAAAAAATTAAGTACATATGTCAAATTTCACACCAAAAAAAGAACTCCAAAGTTATTCCATCACTTAAAAAATGATTTACAATCCATAATCCAAACAATACTTTAAAAAAATAACTTAATAAATCAACAACAAACGTTTACAAACATTTTGACGAAATCATTACACCATTAAAGATTTGTATACAACATTTTCCTGGCGACGTTTCGCATGACTGGCTCTAAATAATGCTACTGACCTATACATTACGATAGACGGCGTACATTCATCTTGTTTTTCCACGTTTTTATTCCTCGCTGTTAGAAGTAATTTATATTTCTCGGATTTTTACTGTTGTACCTTTATATTTTATGCTTTTATGAAGAAAAATTTATTTTGGTATTGAGGAAAATGTTACGTTTGGTTGTTTACTTTGTTTGTGTTGACTGTTGACTGTTAAGTGATAATGGGTTCAATTCTCGGTGCAGATAGTTAGACAAAGTGCGTCGTTGAACTCCGTTATCCAAGGTATTGGAATATTTAACAGTAAAGAGCAAAAATTTATGACTCAAAATATTATATGTGTGTGGAAATACAATGAAATCGATACCCGTTAGACGTTAATAGGTGAATCATTTACTATCATATGTTTTATGTTTGTTTAGAAGTGAGTAAGAAATTCAGAATAGAGAAGAAGCTCCTAAAGTTTTAGAAAGAGAATAATCCATACTTATATTATAAATGCGAAAATCTGTGTGTTTGTCTATCACGCTTTCACGACTAATCTACCAGTCTGATTTGGATGAAATTTAGAATGCAAGTAGTAAAAGTTACTGGGTACATAGGCTACTTATTTTTTCAAAAATTAACCGCTAAAGGGTTGAAATAGGGGATGAAAGTTTATATGATAAATCTAAACCACTTTTTTTTTGTCAAAAACCCACCTCCAAGGGTTGCTATATAACGAAGCAGGCATGTAGTTCACGGGGCGAAGCCGCGAGCGGGCCGCTAGTAGATAATTAAAAAGACTGTTAAAGCCATCGTAGTGCAGTGGGACAGCGTCTGTTAGTAATTGCAACGGTGTGTGGGCTTAATACTCACTCGAGAGAATGATCACGATTTAATTATTAATCGTTATCATTTCCTCCTTCTTGTTGGTGTACAAGACAAAACGTGACGTTGAGATCCGCTTCTCAGTATGCAATGTCCCGAATTCAGGCCAAAAGTGGAGAAATGGTTGCTTTTGCTTCTAATTTCTCCCTTCCTGTGGAAAAACGCATAAAGCTAAGTACACAAAAATCTATTACGATATATATTTTATTTAATCTGTTTTTACTTAGGGACTTTTTAAGTAATATACAAAAATGTCAGCCCCATCGTTCCCTAAACCAAATTTAAAACATACAAACATAACATTTAACTTAATTCTAAGAATAATATTTATACTTAATATTAGAGTATACAGCATTTTAGCCACTACAGGACCAGGCTCAGACAATAAACTGTGAAAAACACCAACATCCAATACATTCAAATTACAAAAAAGGATTATCTTCTGACGAGCCTCGGCATTTCGAACACATTCCACCAAGAAATGGTGAACATTATCATCCACTCCACACAGTTAACACTTTGGAGTAGACATATTTTGATATAATAAAAACAAAAAGTAAGAATAGTATGTCCATTGTGAACTAATACACCATTACAAAAATGGCCAACAATCTTAAATTCACACGATGGCAATTTTAAGGTTATTTTTGCAACCATTTTGTTAGTAAATACAATTTTGTAAGAAAATAGATAGTTTTGAAATTGTGTTTGAGTTCACAAGGCCTACTATTTCATATTAATTACACCGATTCAAAGCTTGTAGCGCTGTGACACCATAGAGTTACAAATTGGAAAGTAAATTAATTTACAATTTTAAGAAAAGTTTTGTGGCCAGTCGTGGCCCAGTGGCACTAGGGTGTGACTACTGTAAACGGAAGATTGTGGGTTCAATTCCCACTCGAGGAGTGGAGATTATATTTCCATTTTCTTCACTCTCGTGTCGAGGTAAAGAGCGGCGTTAAGTTCCGCCACTTAACACGGAAGCCTCCGAATTCGGCGGAAAGTGGGGAACGGAGTGTGTTAACACTAGGTTCCCTCTGCCTACCCTGCTGTGTGCGGGATACAGCGTGAAGCTAAAAAAAAAAAAAATAATTTAAAATGCAGCAAGGTCGGCTGCCTAGAACGCAATGGGTACTAGTACAATGTGACAAAATTTAGAAGAAAATTTCTTCTACTGTTAAACAGTAACGGTATTTGATTTACAATAGCAATATAATGAAGTACAAAAGTTTCTAACATAGCGGGATTTGAACTCGTGCCCTCCTAGATAAGACGGTCACGCGCACGCTAATTAAACTCGACGTTCATTTTCCGGTACAACGAAATTGCAATACGATTATAACAATTAATGTATTGTTATTTACTTAAAAATAAACATCTTTTAAAAAGAATGCTAGTTGCTTTAAAACATTTTTAAAGTGTTATTCCACACTTAGGAAAATTGAAAATTCTTCTTTAAAGGTATTTAAATGTTTTTTTTAATACTAGTTTTTTTAAAATCTATAATGTTTTGTAGTAAGAATTAAACAGGGGTGTCCCACCCCTTTAGGTGGTTAATAGGTTTAACCTCAAAATAGATTGTGGTCACAGCCACCTTAAAATCGAAAATCGTAAAGTGGGAGTTAGAATATGGATACGGAGATAATTACAATTGAGGTACAGGTGATACGGTGATTGAAGTCCAGCGAAAATCAATGAAATAATATCAACACCAAAAATATGACATCACAAGTAATTTCGGCTATAGGCTTGACATGCCACAGTGATAGATTCGTAAATAAGTGTTAAAGTTAATTTAAAGATACCAGGCATGTATAGTATACCATCAGCTCAACCGAAAATAAAAATCAAATTTTTATTATTCTACGTGGCTTTTGTCAAGATCTGCTTTTCCTTACTCCTCTACTTCGCACGATTTTCACTTGAGTGTATGAAGTATTTAATGACATTCAGCTACTTACGGTGTAACAGAATTGTACAGATTGTAGTTTCTGGTATGTTTTTCGAGCAAGAACATTATCCTGTGGTATAAAACCACAGATTAATCACACATTAGTCTTGCATCACTTCTAGATTTGTTTTTTTTAGCAGCTTCACGCTTTTTCCCGCTCAATAGAGTAGCCAAAGAAAATATAATGTCAAGGCACTGCATGTTCCACTTTCTACAGGAATTCGCGCGTCGCATCGAGTTATAGTTTAAGTTAATTTAAACATTCCCTCGAATGGGAATCGGACCCATAACCAATTGCATTTAAAGTCAGACGCTTTTACAAAGAGCCATGACGACTCACACAAAGTTACCTTTAAACTACATGAAATTATAAATTCAGAGGTCAACAATATGCTTTAAGATTCATATTTTCTAACTAGTGACGTTTAAAGGTCAAAAAATAAAACAAAACAGTGTTATTTATTAAAAACAGTACATTTTACCTCATTAACGTATGAAATGAGTGTTTTCATTCAGTGTTTACGCAATTTGCATATTTTCCACATGAAACGATCAGTCACATTGCATGGAAATTAGACAGACGAAAATCATTAAATATGTATGTATTATTTTTAGATTCGTTTGAAAATATTATTGTACAGTTGTAGGCGTTGTGGCGCAGTGTTAACTGTATACGGTATGGTTCTTAAAACAGAAGAAAAAGAAAATTATTGAATAAGTCTGTGGGTTCGATTCTCACTTAGGGAATTATTATAATTATTTTTTATTTCTTTGCTCTGGTACAACAAAGACAAAGCGCGGCGATCAGTTTGTATCCCGCACATAGCAGGGTAGGCAGAAGGAACCTAGTGTTAAGACACTCCGCTCCCCACTTTCCACCGAAGTCGGAAGCATTGCGTGTTAAGTGGCGGAACTTAGCACCGCGGCTTTGCCTCAACATCAGAGCGAAGAAAATGGAAACATTAAATATTTCTACTCCTCGAGAGAGAATGGAGCCAGTCGTGGCGCAGTGGCACGAACGTGTGACTGTAATCGAACCCACGTTCGATTCCCACTCGAGGTGTGGAAATATTTAATATATTTCCATTTTTCTTCGCTCTGGTATAACAGTCATCGTGTATACTTTTGAGAGGTCACATGAGATATACTCCTTATCATTTCATGGAATCACTCATGGTGAATGCATGGTGTATGCATACAGCGAGAAGAAGTGGCTCGGAGCAATGCCTTAAATGTAAATGGTTACATTTAAATTATGCAACAATCGCAAACTTTTAAAGAGATAAAAATACTTCAATAATTAGATTACCAAGAGCGAGAATCGAACCTATAACCCACGCAGACAGACACACTACACTACACCACGACCAAGCCAAAACAAATTTACACATAAAACACAAGTACACTTATTATCCATAATGTCCTTTGACATTTCACCGAAGAGATTTTCGAATTAGGTCACGGCTTGACGACGCGCGTCAATCCGACCGACGACGACGACGCGACGCTGTTAAGCAATCAAGATGGTTGACTAAATACTTTCGTTTGCTTCATTTGATACAATTGCTTTATTCTAAACTTGTAAATTAACTGGGGGCCAGTCGTGGCGCAGTTGTATGAACGTGTGACTGTAAACGACTGGTTGTGGGTTCGATTCCCACTCGAGGAATAATTTCCATTTTCTTCAGTCTGGTGTCGAGGATAAGCGCGGCGTTAAGTTCCGTCACTTAACACGCAATGCCTCCAAATTCGGCGGAAAGTGGGGAACGGAGTGTCTTAACACTAGGTTCCCTCTGCCTACCCTGCAATGCGCGGGATACAGCGTGAAGGTAAAAAAAAGTTAACTAATTTGGTCTACGTTTTGCTAAAAAATGGCAAACAAGACGTTTTTATTAGTTTAGAGTATTGTGGCGTAGATAGAGTTTGACTGGCAAAACCATAATCTAGTCCAGTTAATAGTTCGGTTTTTTTAAAGAATATTAGAATATTACCTGAGAGCAAAAGTGTCATAGAGCCATTATAAGTAATAATACATATGTGTGGCCAGTCGTGGCCCAGTGGCACAAGCGTGTGACTGTAAACGACTGGTTGTGGGTTCGATTCCCACTCGAGGAGTGGAAATATTTAATATTTCCATTTTCTTCGCTCTGGTGTCGAGGTAAAGCGATATTTTTTTTTTTTATACATATGTTATATACAATTTAACGATAACCTATATTTTTTTGTTAAAACAAACTGTAAAGGCAATTGGTTTTGGCAATTCCGTCACTTAACATTGAATATCTTGAATTTGAAAGATTAGAATGCAGAGTGAAGAAAAGAGATTTCCTCTGACTACTTTGCTACAAGGAAAAAAATATAAAATTAAAAAAATAAAACAAATCTTTATTTTATATAACTGCTTTACAAATGTAAGAATTTAGAAAACTATTTTTAAAGAAAATAAATTGTTTATTTTTCTTTCTTTATATTGTGAATTTGCATTTGTAAAAAAAAATACCTATAACACCTGGCCTTAGTTCTCAGTAACCATTTATACATAAAGAAAAAGTTGAATACAAAAAACTAATAAGGAAAATAAGATACGAACCAAGACTACAGTGTCACAGTAGATTTAAATAAAAAAATATATTATAATACAATGTTGACTGGCAAAACCATAATCGAGTCCGGTTAATAGGTTTTTCTAAAGAGTATTAGAATATTCTAATATATGGCTTTTCCCTGAGAGAAAAAGTGACATAGAGCCATTAAGTAATAATATTGGGGCCAGTCGTGGCGCAGTGGCACGAACGTGTGACTGTAAACGACTGGTTGTGGGTTCGATTCCCACTCGAGGAGTGGAATATTTCCACTCGAGGAGTGGAATATTTCCATTTAATATTTCCACATCCGGCGTGTCTTAACACTAGGTTCCCTCAAAAAAAAAATATTATTGATTTTTTGCTTTTCACCCTTTCTGCCGTATAGCGAGACAGTCAAAGAGAACCTAGTGTCAAGACACTCTCTCACATTCCGCTAAAAATCATTGCGTGTTGAGTGGTAGAAGGCAATATCTCAATTTGCTTCCAATGCTCGTGGCACTGGATATATTATTTAAATATAGTCATACCCCGTGTGGGAATTGAACCTAACACCATCGCGTTTACAATCAGACGCTAGACCACTGCGGTGTCTTCAAGTTAACTTTTAATATTTCATTTAAAGTGTATCAAAAGTAAAAGATGTTTGTTATAAGTCACGACAACTTAAAATTAAATCCGTTAATATGAGCTTTTAACTCATTTTAATTATTTTATTAGCGTGTTGATTTACTTATCACACGAATAGTCTAGACTAAAGCGATTACTTAACAAATAAAGCTTATTTAATAATACATAAAACAGCTTTACGTTTTTACGCAGCTCTTTCCCGCATCATAAGGTAGTTACAGAACCTAGTGTTAAGACACTCCGTTCTCGATGTTTCGTCCGAAATATAGAAACTAGGTGAATCTAGAAGTGGTAGAATCAACGCGCTTTGTCTTAGGTGCTAGAGCAAAGAAGTGAAAATTATATAAATATATAATTAATATCAAAAATGATATAACAATTGAGTGGCATATGCTAGGAAATGGTTGGGGGTTCAAATCCGATTCAGGGTAATGCTTATAATATACATGATTTATGTTTTCATCGACAGTATCTTCAATTAAGCGAAAAAAATACAAGAAATAATAGAAGGTTCTTCCTTTCTCTCAATATACTTTAAAATAGGGACACAATACAAATAAAATAAAGATTTTTTTTTTTATTAAAAACTATCAGTAATAACTATACAAAAATTAAACGAAATAGTACGAGAAGACCAAATATTTAAGTCTGTAGTTTTTTAACAATACTAATAAAAAATATACAATTCACAATCAAAGCGTTCGGGCGGATTACAAGACGCGGGTTCAAATCCAGCTAAGTTTAAATTGTTATACCAAAAGTGTTTTTCATATTTTAAGTGTTATAATTATTAAAAAAATATCCTTGCAAAAACTAAACTCCTTTCTCTACCTATAGTAGAGTCAATTGACTCAATGAGTATTATTAATATTCCGCTGGCTCGTTATCATACATGTTAGAGTTAGAGTACACGTATAGATATGGCACGTGTGTGTGAAGCGGTGTTATTGAACGGGCACTAAAATATCCTAGTAACCAGTGTTGCTGTTAAATAAAAATAAAACTTCCCAGCCAGTTGCATCAATTCTGCTACATTATTAATAGTTTAGTTTTGTCAAAAAGTCTACTAGAGTCGCTTTCGTTTTTCTCTTTTTTTTCTTTATACTTTTTTACGTAAAGCACGATTGTGGGCTTTATATGAAATAATTTAGTGTCAAGGTATTTTGTTCTCCACTGAGTGCATTTGAAATCAAGACATTGTATGTTAAATGGCGGAATTCAACTCCGTCCTTTGTCGTAGGTGCGGAAAAATGAAAATAAATTATATATATAGTACTTTCCCTAAATTAAAACTGAACATATAATTATCGCAATAACTGACAAACTCTGTCCCACTGCGCCACGACGGCGTTAATCAATTTATTAATTGATTAAGTTATTAACTTATCGTAAAGAAATGTTATTATATATCTATCTTTAACAAATGCTTTATAATTGCAGTCAATACAATAATGTTTCTACTCCCTAAATAAGACCACAATTTTTTTTCTTCTTTTGTTAAAACTAAAAATTTTCTTTCATCAATAAACGTTGAGAAAATTTCCTGTTCTAGGGACAGAGTTCCTAGAATGGCAACACTGCTAGTAACTGTGCAGCTTCGTGTAAACACTCGACTTTGTTAAGTGCAACGTCGTTATCAATTTATTTAATATCAAACGAGAATGTTAATGAAAAACATCATTTATAAATGAAAGGAAAACATGAAATATAGTACATTCAAGAGTGGGAAATAGAGAATAGAGATTATTAACGCTTCACTCTTTATACCTAGCTTTTATGGAGAGAGTTGTGTCACTAAATTTTTTCTCATTAAAGGGGAAAGTGCTAATAATATATAAAATTACAAAAACGAATCATTATCATTTTTTTGTATTGTTTAAGCTGTTGACTAATTTTATTATTTAATTTTACTTAAGATGCATATAAAATATTATAATTTGTATAACAATCTGAGTCACGATTTACACTGTGATTTTACGCAATTTATTATGTTATGAACAATTTACAAGCAAACACTCATCGCTTTGTTTACAAAATGATTTTGCGGTTAGCACCAAACTCTACGAAATAACTCATTTTATACCAACACGAGAAAAATAGTAAAGACTATATAATACTATTCTGAAATATAGACGTGCGACAAAAATTAGCTAAGCTACGTCACAGGTGTATCTAATTGTTTCAATGCGTATCTAAGCGCATGATCTTAATTGTGACATCAAATATATACATGTGTATGTATTTTATGTTCCGATAACATTGTGCGTTGTTTACTCACGATACATACGCGAATGTGTGCGCTATGACGCGCTACCGCACACAGACGTAAGTGGCGAAGCTATATAAACGCAACGCTCACCTCCGCCCCTCACTCTACAATCAGCTCTTGTTGAGAACACATATCCTAAACAAAACAAAAATGGTCGTGAAACTAGCCCACGCTGCTTTGTACGCGGACGTATACCCGGCGTTGCCCAAATGCCGTGGAAGACAGATGGACTGTGCGGCTGAGAAGCGTCAGAAATTGACTGCTTTGCCCGCTTTAGTTGAAGATGACTCTGAATCGGAAACCTTCGAACCAGAAAACGAGAGGCCCTACATCATGCACCCTGAGCTAATCAGACAGAAATCGGTCTCTCCCCAGCGAAGAGAGAGGATGCGACGAACTCTCGCGTTGCCATCTCTATCAGAGGACGAGGAGCCTTGAGCTTGTGACAAAAACTGTACTGGATGCAGTTTAGGAGCTGAAGCTCAGTCGGTCCTGTTCACGCAGACCACCGGAAGTGAATCTCGAAGCCTGGAAGACCAGACGTTCAGGATTATCCCGCGAATCTGCAGTTGCAAAGTGAACATTAGTGAAGGAACTTGCTAGTGCCTGTGCTCGCAGGTGACAAAATCAAAAACTGTGAAGTGAATTTAAAGTATTGTTACCAAACATGTTATACTAGATATGTACCTTTGTGTATATAAATTTAAGGATTATAATAAACTTGTGTTATGTATATTGTCTATTATTTTACTCCAGATATTGGTATGTACCTTGTTTAATTCAAAAAAATCAAGAACTAGGAGTCCATATATCTGCAAAGTTAATATTGCATTTGTCGTTTAATAGTACGCTTCATTAAAATAAACAACAATTTTGTTTATACAACAACTGCATTAATATATTTGGGAAAAAATATTAAAGTTGCAATATTTTTATTAAGTCGATTTAGCAATAACCAACCTTCGAATTAAAACACTTATCAAAATTTAAACAAATGACATTTACTAATAACCCAAAAAGGCGAAAATTGTAATAAAAAAATTGGGGCAAGGATACGATCGAATCTTATCTACGAAATGTTAATTTATTTATTCATACTTATATGGCAGTTAATTTTTTATTAAAGAAAATTCAAGGACTTATTTAATTTAAAATATAATTAAGTTAATGATTCTGTGCTTTTCTCTCAAATTGTTTATAAAATTTTAAAAAATACAGCCGAAAGAACGAAGTGTCTTAACACTATGTTATCTTTAACTGTGGGAAAAATACAATAAAAACATGAAGACCCCCCGGAGGGTGTGTATGAAGAGATTGATGACAGTGGACGAGGCGAAAGAAGTATGCAGGGACCGTAGCGTTTGGCGCTCCGTTCTGTCTGACCCCGCAAGGGATACAGCGTGAGGCTAAAAAAAAAAAATATTGAAGTTATAATATTATATGTTGCATCCATAACCTAATTTCTGTTGGAGGTGAGAGGATGAAATCATCGTGACATTACGATGCACCTCGGTCTTAAGCCTTGTGTTGACACAAGTAACCTGCTATTTGCTATGTCAATGTCATAATATATTACACCGTTAACTTACTTTATTTTTTAATATATATTTTTTATAAGATAAAAATATAAAGATTTTTTTTTTACTTCAAATTGAGAAAAGTAGAGACGAAATATTGACATCGTTTGACTTTAACGTGATTGGTTGCGGGTTCATTTCCCACCGGAAAAAATAATTTTTTTTTTTCTTTACTCCACTCTGGTAAAAGAAAACGCGGTGTTAAGTTCCGCCAATCTACACGTAATAGCTCAATGTTTTAAATGGGATTTATATTAATAATATTTCTCTAACTACCTTACTTTGCGTGAAAAATGTCTGAAACTGGAAGAAAGAGAGTTAATAGTAATTCCTAAGACAACCTTGAAACAGTTTGATAAAATTTCCTCAGTACATAATTATATTATAACTTAAAGATAACTAAAACTTGAACTTTTCAACCTATTTACAATAACAATAGTAATGGGTGGTAATGACCGCCGTTTATACACATCCAGATTGATTTATGATATGCAGTCGCTAAGCTGTATATCTTGAACATGTATCTTTGAAATGTCAGATTGACTTACATTGGAAAATATGAAATATATGACAGCTTTACTCTTTTTCTCGCTTGGCCATAGAGAATCTAGTGTAAAAACACTCCGTTCTCCACACGGAATATTGTGTGTTGAGATACATATATACACAATTAAAAAAAAAATAATAGTTTTAGTGAAAGTTAACATTGAAAATATTATTAATTATTAAGGACTTCAATTGCATTCGCAGAAAACTTTTTATATCAAAAATTTAGTAGTGAACAGTTAAGTCAATTTACTTGAATGAAAAGAATTCCTTTTCACTCACCTCTACCAACTTATCTCGTGAAAATATACAAAAATGACAAAAGGCAATATCATAAGGCAATATATGGCCAGTCGTGGCGCAGTGGCACAAGCGTGTGACTGTAAGCGACTGGTTGTGGGTTCGAAGAAAATGGAAATTTTCTTCGCTCTGGTGCCGACGTAAAGCGCGGCGTTAAGTTCAGCACTTCCCCACTTTCCGCCGAATTAGGAGGTAATTCGGCGGAAAGTGGGGAAGTGCTGAGAGCGAGATACAGCGTGAAGCAAAAAAAAAGGTATAATTTTGATTTCATTCAAATTTATACGTTCTTTTACTTAACATGCACATTGGCATACACATAATCAATATTATGTATGCTAATGTATATTTTTTCCATAGCAGGGAGTATACTTTAGTTAATATTTTAATATTTTAATTGTATTGGCTATTTCGATATAAAAATATTTTCAAACACAGGTATGTAGGTACATACATATGTGTTATGTCACAGTCTATCACAAATACGTGTTAAGATATACCACGACATTAAAACTTTTATCTAGATTAATGTCAGAATTAGAACGATATATAAGTTTTAAATTATAATAATAATCACTTAAGTTTAGATACAATGTAATATTATGCATTTGCAATTTGGTTATCAAAAAGAATGTTATACTGTTTTTCATGTTCATACTTTTTCCTGCATAGCGGAATAGGCAGGGAAAAGACATTCCCTTCTATAGTTTCGGTCAGAATTTGAGATTTCGCGTGTAGCATTTCGAAATACGAGGTTAGTCTTACCAGAACGCAATTTCTTTTTTTTATAGCTTCACGTGTATCCCGCACACAGCAGGGTAGGCAGAGGGAACCTAGCGTTAAGACACTCCGTTCCCCACTTTCCGCCGAATTCGGAGGCTTGCGTGTTAAGTGGCGGAACTTAACGCCGCGTTTTACCTCGACACCAAAGCGAGGGAAATGGAAATGGAATTTCCACTCCTCGAGTGGGGATCGAACCCACAACCAGTCGTTTACAGTCACACGCTTGCGCCACTGGGCCACGTCTGGCTACATAGAAAAAAATAAATAAAAAAAATCATTTAGTAGAATGGAAATCGAAGTTACTATAAATTGCGTTTACAGTTCTGTCCAATGCTTTCCCACTGTGCCACGACGGTCTCAAAGGATGACGTCAACACAATCTATGAACCAACTACAATGCTTTAGTGAATAACGACAAACAAAACTGGATATAAGCAAATATTGATTAATTAATACAGTCCACTTAACAAACATGGATGTACGAGGAAATAATGAGTTATTGGAAATGTTTACTGAGCAAAGTTATGGAATTACTAGATAAATGTTGAGGCCAGTCACGGCGCAGTGACTGTAAAGCGACTGGTTGTGGGTTCCATACCCACTCGAGGAGTAGAAATATTGAATATTTTTATATTCTTTGCTCTGGTGTCGAGGCAAAGCGCGGCGTTAAGTTCCGCCACTTAACACGCAGTGCCTTCAACTTCGGCCGATAAGTAAAATATTTTTGGAAAACATGTAAAAATTCAAAGTAGCGAGACTTGAACTTAAGTCATTTGTTTCATTTCTATCTATATTGAAAATATTATAGTACTTATTTTTGTTATACTATATTATATATTTTTGTTAACGTCTCTGTGGAGAGATTTTTCTCTTTATAAGGTAAAATAAAGTGTTTTTTGATTTTTTTTCTTATTCTAAGTGTGAAAATAACAGCTTTCGCAGGTTTTCAGCAGCATGAGGTAGTCGAAAAGAAGTGGATTGAAAACACTCCGTTTTACATGTTCTACCTGAATTCGAAATTTTTTGACATTCGAGCCATTGCATGTTGACTGGCTAATTTCAATGCCGTGCGTTTAGTATGTAATTGAATGTAGTTAAATAAATAATAAATAGCTTCACGCTGTATCCCGCACACAGCAGGGTAGGCAGAGGGAACCTAGTGTTAAGATACTCCGTTCCCCACTTCCCGCCGAATTCGGAGGCTTGCGTGTTAAGTGGCGGAACTTAACGCCGCGCTTTACCTCGACACCAGAGCGAAGAAAATGGAAATATAATTTCCACTCCTCGAGTGGGAATCGAACCCACAACCAGTCGTTTACAGTCACACTCTTGTGCCACTGGGCCACGACTGGCCATTAAATGTAGTTAAATATTTTATTTTTTTAAGCTTCACGCTATATCCCGCACACAGCAGGTTAGGTAGAGGGAACCTAGTGTTAAGACAATCCGTTCCCCACATACCGCCAAATTCGGAGACGTTCCGTATTAGTGGCGGAACTTAACGCCGCGCTTTACCTCTGATATCAGAGCGAAGATATGGAAATATTTCCACTTCTCGAGTGGTAATCGAACTCACAACCAGTCGTTTGTAGGCACACGTTTACAGTCGAACGTGCCAAATAAATAAAGTAATTAACATTATGAGCATTGTACCGAGTGTCAATCGAATTCGCAACCAGTCACAACAGCACTTCAGACACTGACCCACTGCCCGATGGCCTCTGTACTTCTTGTACACCTTAAAAAAACATTAAAAGACAGTTCAGCAATGTTTTACTTAAAATAAGAAGAGCTTTTTTCCATTTTTTGCACCTTCCTTAAATCCGGTTGTAAAAAATACTAATTACTCAAACTTATTAACGTAAATTAATGTTCTTAGAAGAATCATTTAGCGGTTTAATTGTCAATCAAAGACTATGAAGTAAGAAAAAAGTAAAACAATTGAATTTCGTTGCATTGATTGTCATTTTCTAGCTACGTGACGTTTGAAATTTTATAAGTATTTAAAGAATTTTTCAATCTCAGCGTGTGTAGTTTTTGTCACGATTGTTGGCTTGCTTTGGTCATTAATCTAATAACGTTAGACACGAAGAATATGTATAAGCATATTATTATCACACATTATATATCTGTATTTTGTGAGACTAAAGAAACAATATTACTGGGGAAGAAACTCTTAAGCATTTCTAGTGGTTCGAAAATGTATACTTACTAATATAATAAAGAGATAAAATTTGTAACTTTGTTTGTAAGGGGTAGTCTTCGGAAATACGGAACCGATCATGAACATTCTTTCACAGTCAAAAAACTATGCTATTGACGAGTGTTATAGCTATATTTTCTTATGATTGAATAGACAGATCGCAAAAGGGCTCAAGTAGGGGATAAAAGCTGCAGATCACGCGCCGAAGACGAAAGATTTGGAATTCGAGCGGAGAGTGGAAAGCGGAGTGTCTTGACTCTAGGTTTTCAAATTAACTTAATATAAAGTATTTCATGTACTTTAACTAAGGAAAGTACAAGGCGTTTATAATATAAATAATAAACACATTTCCGGTTTTAATTCAAAAACACAACTATTGTGTATGTAACAGCAAACATACATCATTCACACAGTGAGGCACAATGTTCTTTTAAAATATAGTAACAATATATCAGCAGAACCTTTTTGGGACAACAATGGGTCATAAAACGTTGAATGGCCGCCGCAAGTAGAACAGTCTAAAGGTGCCAGGTTGTCTGCCAGAAACCAATTATATACGGAAACGTAAGCATTTATATCGAGAATACTATGAAGAAATATGTATTTTTACATTTTTCATGTTATGTATTGGATGGGCATGTGTGTATGACGTACATAGATTTGGTATGACATGATTTTTTATAGAACACGCGACTGGTCAGATTTAAAATGAGACAACAATATATTATTTTTTATTGCTAAATTTATATATTTACTACTTATGGCCAGTCGTTGCCCAGTGGCACAAGCGTGTGACTGTAAACGACTGGTTGTGGGTTCGATTCCCACTCGAGGAGTGGAAATATTTAATATTTCCATTTTCTTCGCGCTGGTGTCGAGGCGCGGCGTTAACTTCCGCCACTTAACACGCAATGCCTTCGATTTCGGCGGAAAGTGGGGAACGGAGTGTCGTAACACTAGGTTCCCTCTGATTACCCTGCTGTGTGCTGGATACATCGTGAAGCTTATATATTTATAGCATTCGAGGTGATAAATTTCAGAACGTTTATGATCAACGTTGGAGTTGTGAGTTCAATTCCCTCACGAATTTTATTAATAACACGTTTTTATTAGCTTTACCTGTTACATACCTACATATATCTTATATCAGTTTAAGAAAATCTTGCAATGTTATTATTATACGCTTTTCGTTATTTGATTTGCTTGAAAATTTGTACACGTGTCCGAATCCAGTGACAATTTCCATAGTATAAAGCCGATGTTCTTGCCAGGACTATCAGGATAACGAGAAAAAAATAGTTTCAATTTCTTTTTATTTTATACTTATTGCTGTTGTAAATAATAAATTATATTTATAACTTTACATGTATGAAAAAAAAAATGAAATAAGAAAATTAGAAGTCCAATGAATTCTATAAATTTTAACTTTTACAAATGTTTTTCGTGTTTAACAAACAAAATAAGAGAATCGTCAACACAAAACTATCTTTAAAACACACTTCTACTATAAACATAAAGCTTAACAATATGTTCAATCACTAACATAGTTTATGAAATTTATACAGAATCTAATCAAAATGTATACAGCACAGGCCAATGGTCATTTTAAGTACATAACTTTTGTCTCTAGTTTAAATGGAGGTAAGTCTACAATTAATGTAATATTGTATTTTGCACGCAATATATGAAATTTGATGTAAACTGACTAACTATAATATGCTAAACTACTAACTGACTAAAATTGTTTCGAATTTGTACTTCTTATTGTAATATTTCAGTTAATATATTTACTGTATATTGTTTTGTATATTTTTAATGTTTATGTATGTTAACACACAAAACGATCAAGAGACTATCATGGCCAGTGACAAAGTATATTATATTGTAAAATGTAAATGTAAAAGTCTACCTGTGTGTCTGTCAAGCTTTCACGTCTAAGCTACCAGTGGGGGTGGGATAAAATTTGAAATAAAATTTGAAATAAATCCAGGGTTATATATAGACTATTTATTTTTTAAAAAAATCACTATCTAAAAGGTTGAAATAGGGAATGAAAGTTTATATGAATAATCTAAACCGCTTGACCAATTGTAATGAATTTTGGCATAAATATAGTTAATTATTTAAGGTTAAACTTACTATTATTTAATAGGCTACTTTATTTTCGAAAATTCACCCCCTGAGGGTTGCAGTATAACGAAACAGTTGGGTATTTCACGCTAGTCACATAACAAAATTACTAATCTCCAGTAGCGTTGTATTGTTCTTAAACTCATGTTAGTTATAATAGGACTTGTCACCTTTTTGCTTTAAGCCTGTAGCTATTTTATGTGGTTTTATTAACTTCACTCCGTGCACGTAGTAAGTGTTTCTGTTATAGCTTACGTATTGACCGGCATTCTAAGATATAAGTTATACAATGTAGCGTCAAGAAAGTTTTTGAGTTATGTATGTATATATATTTAAATATATATTTAAAAATCTGATTATTTGTAACAATTGTTAGTTCAAATTTTATTTAAAAGGAAAAACATTTTAAAATGAAGTAAGAATAAGTTAAGAATTAAGTATTTTTTATACTTACACTACTTACTTTAAATTAAAAAAATATGATGTTAAGAAAAAAAGTATAAATATTAAAATCTTCAATTATTGCATTGTGATAAGAAATTTATGTAATAATACGAAAAATATTTTAATGTCCATTGATTCTTCGATTTGTTCCTTTACTCTTTATTTGTAACATACTACAAATGTGTATTAAGAATCAACAATACAACACAATTTTGATTATTTTATGGCGCCAAGGGGTCATAGATCAATATTTATACACATTCAATATAATAAATAATGGGATAAATGAATTATATATGGTTAATATTCCTATACCATTATAAGCTATTGAAATAAAGGTTAACGAACAGTCACTGACCTATATTATATGCTTGAAACGTATTATGTATTACGTAACACGACAAATTAGAGGGCGATTTCTTGAGTTGCTATAATCACAGTACCTATGTCTTTAAAATTGCGAGTGAGATTAAAAGAAATTAGAGAAAATATAGAGTAAAGACATTGCGTTCTCCATTTTTCCAACGAAAACAAGACATTTCGGATTGAGTAGCGGAACTTAAGAGAAAGAAATTTAGAAAATGTATCCAAATTTGAACGCAGCGAGATTCGATTTTCGACACAATAGAAATTATAACTAAGCGGTCAGAGCGCTTAGACAGTTTCCAAAGACGCGGATTCGAATCCTGCTGTTTTCAAATCGTTATACGTTTTCTGAATGCCTTTTTCAAATTTTTAATTTTGTTTTTTTTTATTGATGAAAGGTAGGCAAACGAGCAGAAGGACCACCTGATGGTAAGTAGTACCTTCGCCCATGGACATCCACAACATTAGAAAAGTTGTGGATGCGTTGCCGACCTTAAGGGGGAGGAGGAAAGGAGGGAAGAAGGATGGGGATGGTGGGAATAGGGAGAGCTGGCTTACATGCCATCGAACCGGAACACATCATCAACATGTTTGGAGATTCGTCTTTGACATGATAGTGATCGCGAACCAGTCGGAGAACGAATCTCCTACCACCAAGCATCAGTGTGTGAATAACACTTTAAACTTTTAAAAGTATCTATTAGTTTTTATTTTTCACTACTATTTATTTGATAAGCTTCATGCTAACTTAGATTAACTATTTTCCTTTTTAGGAGTGTGCGTGTTGTATACATATTAAACTTGAAAGGAAATAATTAATTCAGATTAATTATTCATTTGTCTATTTCAGTCCCCAATGAATTAAGTGGAAGGATCTCTGCAGTGAAGATCGTGTCCATTAAAATGAATCATTATAAGTACAGATATACTATATTATATGAGTGTTTATTAGTAAAAAAGTAATTTCACGCTCTAAGAGTCTTATCTTTACATAGTATAAAGCAAAGTCGCTTCCCGCATTTGCCTGTACGTATGTATGCTTAGATCTTCCAAACTACGCAACGGGTTTTGATGCTGTTTCTTCTAATAAATAGAATGATTTAAAAGGAAGGTTTATATGTATAAGATATGCATAGAAGAGAAACACTGATAATTTTAGAGGTTTCTAATGTGATGCCTATAGTGAGATAGTGTATATTTCACGCGAGCGATTTAAATAATAACCATTCCTCAATTGGGAAACGAACCCACAACTATCTCTTCCGATTGTAATAAAACTTTTTAATTCATGTTTTTAGCAAAATCTTTGTTTATATACTAATACGAGTAATGTACTAGTTATTACGAAAATATGCGCTTAAAAAGTAGCCGTATAAAAAATTTGACGTGACAAGATGTGAAAGTATTATTCCATTAGCTAAAGCACTTAGACATAAAATTCCAAAGGTGTGGCTTCTAATATGATATGAAAAAAGCAGTTCAGTTGTGGCCAGTCGTGGCGCAGTGGCACAAGCGTGTGACTGTAAACGACTGGTTGTGGGTTCGATTCCCACTCGAGGAGTGGAAATATTTATCATTTCCATTTTCTTCCCTCTGGTGTCGAGGTAAAGCGCTATACTTCTATTATTTCTTTATTTAGGTACAAAAGCGGAGAAATTAAGTTAATCATTGAATCGGGAATTACATATAGTCGGACGCTGTCCCACTGTGCCACGATATCTTAATAGTTTTTTTTTATCGTCATGACGTATTCTTTACATATTATGGTAGGCAAAGATGCTCTGTTCCCCATTTTCCTCTGATTTTTGAGCCATTTCGTGTTAAGTGGCAGAACTCAGCGCCACGCTTTGCCTTGACACCAAAGTGAAGAAAAAAAAATTTGTAAATATTCAAATTCCTCAAGTTATATACACTTAACATGCTATCTCTCGGATTTAGGCAGAAAGTGAAGTGTTTGACACTAGGTTCTCTCAGCCTACTAAGATGAAGTAAAAATACTCAGATACTCCAAATCATAATATGAGGTAATCTAATTATAAAATCTTCATTAATAAAGACACTATTAAAAAAAATGTACTTAAAATTATGCAAATAATTAAAAAAATAATTGATAAGCTCCAATTTACTACGACTTATAACATCATCAATCATTACAGAAAATTGATAAATTTTGTAAACTGCGCAGTTTGTATGTCTGCCCTTATAAGCAGATAGACAGTCGGCTATCACACAACGCGGTACTTAAAAGGTATTGTATTCGATTCTAGGTCGACGTGTGTTTCCTACTGCCGACAAGCTACCTCTGGTGTGTTAGCCTTTCGTGATTTGTTAACTTTACGTTAAATAAATAAGTTTTTTTTTATCGTTGTTTTGTATATGTATCGTATTTTATAAGAGCGAAGAAGGGATTGAGTGAAAGAAATCTTCGTTCTATTCTCTCTTTTTTGTTTCTATTTGAATGTTGGAAGGCAATGGCATCATTTGGTTTTTTATAAGCTTTTATTTAACCTGTAATATGTGTGTATGTTTATTCGGGTGGAATTTTCCTACTCTATTTTGAAACATATCCTTAAGCAATTTAACTGAATGGTACTGTGTGTACACAACTGTATTTTGTGGTTTCGTTAATTTAGTTTAGTTTGACGATATACAGTTAGTTTGTGTTATGTTATTCTAAGCCTAACATGGTAGTGTATCCAAGAATGTGAATTACATATTGTATTGCACTCCGACAGTAAAGATATAAAATGAAATTCTTATACGCTTATCTATGTTGTTAGTATCTCTGCAGAGAGATTTTCACTAATTTCTGCTACCCAAAGATTATTCTTACGAACAATCGGTTGGCGAGAGAGTGTTTTTTATTAAATTAATGAGACTAATTAAAAAATATATATTTTACTTATAAATTTTGTTTGGAAAAAGTTTGTATGTACGTAATAGTAATGGGTTCGATGTCTGCTAATGAAAGTACATTTTTAGTACTCTAGTATTTCGATTTCCTTGTGATAAAGTAAGATAAGGCTTAAGATAAGATTATTTTAACAAAATAAACCTTACTTATATAATATTGTAAATCAGTCATAACTTGAGTGATAGTCATCCTCTTGTTGTTATCAGTCAAAATCTTATGCTAGGTTAGTACTGGGACAGTGAGTGAGTGATGTGTGAAATTGATTGTAATCTCAATGTATGCTTGTATAGTATGTTTTAGATATAACATATATGATATAAAATGTTATCAAGCAGTATATTTATGTTGATATAATTTTGGGAAAATTTATCAAAAGAGCATATCTTAAAAGAAGTATTTTTAATTTTATTTTATTTAAATTGGGATTTATTACAAGGGAATACAAAAAAATACTATACTATCGTCATGGCGTTATCCAAAAAATGGAAATAAGAGCATGTTTCATTAATACTAGAATAAGGTATTCTAGTAAAAACTCTTATTTTATAATATTACGTACAATAGACAAATAAATTACTTGTAATTCAACAAATTAAAATATGTTCTGAATAAAAATATGTTAATTTAAAAGTTATATTGTTGACTGATACTATAATAATAATTAAAAAAATATATAACACTAGCAAGTCTTACAGTCACGAAAGATCTACATTAACGAGCTTTGGAAAGCAATGTCACATGTTCTCATGTACGAATATTACCATGGGAATTGACTGTTGATACAAAAACTTGGCTCACAAATATTTTGAGAATTTTATATACCTAAAGTTAAAGTAACTTTTTCTTTTATGTTATCTTTATTAGAATGCATAAAGAGGTATGAGTTTGTTGGACAAAAAAAAACAAAAAAACAAAAAAAAGCATTTTTTTGATATTCTAAAATTATAACAAGGCTTATTTTAGCTTGCTAACAGAGTAATCATAGAGAACAGAGAGAAGACATTTCCTTCTCCACCTTCTACTTGAAATCGAAACATTTCAGTAAAGCACCAGAGCGAAGACTTTAAAATGATGTAAATAGAATCTTTCAACCGAATGCGGATCGGAACACACAACCAATTGTGTTTACAGTTGCAGTGCCACTAAGCCACTAAGGCCTATTTAGTTTATGAAAATAAAAAATAGCTGAATACAAAGCTATCCCATAAAAGCAATCCCATAAAATAACACAAGATTTTAGCCATAAAAAATAGCGAAAAAGTCATAAAAACTGTAATCTTTTTAACAGTAGTAAACAAAAAACGTTGTTATAGCCATTCATTTATTATGCTTAATTCATTTTAAAGTAAGTCTATTCATTTACGAACTCTACGAAAATCCCTTTTTGAATACAAAACATCCTTGTGGATTTTACGCCATGCATTTTTTCTCATGATTAAGCCAAGGTATTTTCCCATAGAAAGCGAACATTAACAACATTGTATTCAATACTAGCGACCCGCTGGCGGCTTTGCCTTGGGACTGTAAATATTTCGTTTACTTAGGTATATCGTTTTATTTTCTCACTCAAATAAGACACTTTGCTTTTTATAATGTCACTTTTTTCTATATTAATTTTATAACTCAATTTTAAAAATCGATTAAACATGTTAAGGGAGAAATACTAATATACAATAGTCAAAACTGCATTGAAATCGATTAAGCCATTTTTGATATTTGGTTTCACAAACGTACAAACAAACAAACAAAGTCATTGTTTTGAGTTCTTTTAGATTAATAAATGCCCCGAATAAAATTTTTTACATATATCTTCGATGTACAGACAAGGATCAGTTAAATTTTTATTACGTGTATCTGTATATATATTTTTATATTATTTTATGTTTATTACGCAACGTTATCTCCTATTCATCGTTATAAAGGAAACGGCGCGTTTGATTGTAGTATACCTGTTATTGTACCTTAAATATCGGGCAAGTGAGATTAACAATTGAGGGTATCGCTACCGTGCGACTTTGATTCGTAACAATATGTATACCTACGTAGTACGTATTTTATTGTTATAACTTGCAAAAAATATTTAATAAAAGCAATTTTTTTCTAAGAAATTTTGTAAGATTTGTTTTGGATATGATTTGGGTCCATGATTGTAAAACATCACATGATTGTCAGACAACTAAATTATATATTTAGTCAAAATTTTATTTTTTCATAATATAATTTTATTTCTTTGGCTGAAATCGAACCTACATCCGCCGTTCTTAATATTTTCAATTATTTGCAATAGATCACGCAGTTTAAATCTTGTTACCATAAGTTCTGTATACATGGTAGAAACTTGGATTATCAACTAAATTTATGCCACAATTTATTACAATAACTTTCATCCCCTATTTCAACCATGCAGAGAACAGAATAGAATAGAATAGACTTTATTGCACACAACATAAATTAAAATATACAATAAAAATTTTTAACAATATAAGACGTATGCAAAGGCGGTCTTATTGCTTCAAGCAATCTCTTACAGACAACCTTTGGTGAAGAAAGGACTAATTATATAGACGAGTGGGAAATAGAGGTTGATTTTTGAAAAAATAAGTAGAAAATAAGTAGCCTATGTTTAACCTAGTCATTTTTACGACTAACATTCTAAGTTTCATCCAAATCGAACTGGTAGATTAGCCGTGAAAGCGTGACAGACAAACAGACAGACATTCACATTTATAATATAAGTATGGAATACATTAACGTAATACACAATCGGCCAACAGGGCCATTATGGCGCAGTGGGGAAGTGACTGAATGAATTGAACGCGATTGGTTGAGGATTCAATTTCCAATCTGTTATATAATATAATAATACATCTAAAATTATTTGCACTCTAGAAAACAAAGCGGAGTTGACTTCCACAAATTAACATTTAATGTCTTTATTTCAGGCAGAAACTGGAGAACGAAGTGTCTCGACACTAATGTAATAAAATAGCTCATAATATTAAAAATATTTAGCCATGCCATTCAAGAATTTTAATGATTCCACCATTTTTTACTATAACAACGGTAAATACGGCATGTGCATGTTGCAAATTATATTTCCCACGATAGTAGAGAACAGCTATATGTCAATTCAATCCCTTTGTCATTACTATCTGTATATATGTATAATAAAATTGGAAGTGATGGTTGTCTGTACATGGTGAAAAATATTATTGGTGATATTTATTAATTTTATAGAACAGAAAAGAATGTCTTTTTTTAATTTCTTTTCCATTTGTCTGTTTGTTTGTTTGTTAGTCTGTGTTTTGCAAAATAATATCTTTGAATTGCTTGACTAAATCAGTCAAATGCAGTTATGACTTTTGTTTTTTGGTAATCTTCTCTTAACATTTAATGTTTATTTTGGTTCACTCAGTTCATAAATAAAGGAGAAACTATGCCAATTGTGGCGCAGTGGCACAAGCGTGTGACTGTAAATGACTGGTTGTGTTCGATTCCCACTCGAGGAGTGGAAATATTTAATATTTTCATTTACTTCGCTCTGGTGCCGAGGTAAAGCGCGGCGTTTAGTTCCGCCACTTAACCCGCAATGCCTCCGAATTCGGCGGAAAGTGGGGCACGGAGAGTCTTAACACTACGTTCCCTCTGCCTACCCTGCTGTGTGCGGGATACAGCGTGAAGCTAAAAAAAAATCTATTTAATTTCTTTTTTCGACAAAATTAGTATAAAATACTTGTTTCATTAAAATGGCTCAAACTCAAATTTACGCAGACGATGCCACGAGTGCGTCGATAGTTCGGGAGGATATGGGAAAAAATCTTCAAGTACATTGAACGGAACCAAGGATAACTTGTGTTTTAGATAGCCTTAATTTATGAAATTGATAATAACCACAACAAAAACAACGTATAATATTACTAATAAATAAGCAAAATAAAAAATAAAATTTAATATAGGATATAAGTATATAATATATCTATAAAAAACAGTAAAAATGTTGTGTCTGTCTTAATAAGATAAAAATATTTTGGGCTAAAAGGCAGAATATGAATTTTTGAGTTTAACAATTTTGACTGTCTCTTTGTTTTTTGTACGCGTCTTCGAAATTACTTAAAAAGTAATATTTTTTTTATGACATATGTAGTTTTTAAACTTACACAGGAATTATAGTATAATTTATTTCTAAAAGTATAACACCTGTTGTAGAATTGTAATAAATCAGCTGAATCAGAAAACATAATAATCTAGGTAAACTATAAGAAATAAGGAAATGCTCTCTTAGCAAAAAGTATTCAATGTGACAGATATTTTCCATTGACTTATATAACAATTAAAGATCTGGAAAATCCGATGTAGAACCCTCATTTAAACTAGAAGAAATAAGTAAAAGTTGTTAAGCATGAGATTTAGTAAACACTATATATTGAATATTAAAACCATTATTTTGCCGTGTTACAGTTTCTGACGGTAAACGAGATGGTACAGGGTTCGATTTTCACACGAGGGAATAGTAATATATTTTTTTTTTTTCAATTTTTCTCCTTCTTTCCTGCGAGACAAAGTGAAAAATGAATAAGGAAGTGTGTTGATACTAGTGTGAAGAGAACCAAGAATATATTCGACGATCCCGCTATGTGGGCGACAAAAACATATGTACACATTTATGATTAGTAAAATACTTATAAACTTATAAAAATTTGAACGTCCGGATTTGAACAATTGAATGTATAAGTAATTAAGTCACCCGTGGGGGACGGGTTAAGAATACAATTCCCCCCCGCCGCTGGGTAGCGTCCCGTAAAAGGCGGCTGACCCGGTAGCTTGGTGGTCGGAGATTCGTTCTCCGACTGGCTCGCGACCACTATCGTGTCAAAGACGGACCGCCAAACATCTGATGATGTGTTCCGGTTCGATGGCATGTAAGCCAGCTCTCCCTATTCCCACCATTCTTCCTCCCTCCTTCTGTCCTATATCCCCGAGGCTGGCAACGCATCCATAATTCTAATGTTGTGGATATCTATGGGCGAAGGTAACCGCTTAACATCAGGTGGACCTTCTGCTCGTTTGAGCTTAAAGCCTATTTTTTGTTGCATACATTCAATACATACTCGTACATATTCGTATTTATTACGAAATTATTAAAAACGAGGATAATATCGTAATAATTATTTATGTTTTTAACTCTCATATAAATAAGGAATACAGTTCAAAAACAATACAACTGACCTATAGATAACATTTAAAGGCCGTTATTTGCGGTGAGTGTTGAATACTGATGAAATTTCATGATGAAAAATTATCATTTTTTACTACTAATATATAGAATAATTAAATGTAATGACGATTGGTTGTGGGTTCGATTTCTGCTCGATGATGATAATTTAAATGTCATTTTCCGTCCATGGCATATTGTTCATATAAAGCGCTACGTTGAGTTATGCCACTCAATACACAATTTTTGATTTCGGTCACAAAATGGAGAACGGAATATTTTGACACTAGCATCTCTGAACTTACCTTACTTGTCATGTGGATTTTTCTTTTTTTTTATCTTCGTTTTTTTTAGATGCCACAGACTCGAGGTCCGTGTACTTTCCAGCTTTTTTTCCTTTTTCTGTTTGTGATTTTTTTTCTTCAATTTATTTTAGCGAGTCTCGACACTCGGTCACACGTTTCTTAATTTATTTGTTTATGTAATATAGAGAGAGTCCCTCTAAGAGTCAGCGCCATGTGGATAAAAACGTGAAGCTTCTTTTATCTGCTTAGGTTATGACCGTTACACATAGCAATTAATATATAAGGTCGTTATTTGATAGAGTGATCTTTCTGATCTTTCCCACGATTACCCGTTGCTTATGCTAAATAATGCGGCCTAGGAATGAAAATATGTTAACATTTAAAATAAATATTGCGCTGTAAGTGGGATTTTAACAAAAGGCATAATATTAAGGTCATTCATACATTTATAGAACTCTATTAAAATAACTTAATGTCAGATGATAAACAAATCAACTGCATCCTTTTAAATATTCTTTTTTTATCGTCACGCTATATCCCACACACAAATGGAACCTAGTGTTTTTTATTTATTGAATAAAGGAGGCAAACGAGCAGAAGAACCACCTGATGGTAAGTGGTTACCTTCGCCCATAGACATCCACAACATTAGGGTTGTGGACGCGTTGCCAGCCTTGGGACTGAAGGAAATAGGGAGGGAGGAACGATGGGAATGGTGGGAATAGGGAGAAACACTCCCGTCCTGTTAAGACACTTCTGTTCCGAATTCTGTGGGCATTGCGTATTAAATAGCGTAATTTAACGCTGCACTTTGCCTCGACTCCAAAGCTAAGTCAATGAAATATTAAATATTTTAGTTCCTCGAGTGGGAATCGAACCCACAGCCAGACGTATTTTAAGTCACACTTTCTGCCTCTGTGCCACAACTGGCTTCAAATATTTGTTTTCTATAAACGTTCATAGTGTCCAGGATCTGGCGAAACTGTTCTAAGAAGTGTGAAGGTCGTACTACAATGCAAATGTAGGTAACAGTTAAAGGAACTTGTACTCGATGGAAAATACTGCGGATATTATTAGAGTGTAGGAGATCCGTGACTTATTGCGTATTGTGTATATATTAATTTGACAGTCATGACGCACTTTTGAATTTGTATACTATAAATAGATCTGTATGTTTAAAAAACGGAATATGCGTTTGAATTTGACGGTTGGCGAACTGAAGTTTAAGTTTAAAGGTGTGAATTAAAAGTTTATTTAGAAATATTAATAAAATGTTGGTTGTTAAAATACCGTCGTAACGCAATTAGGATACAACTATATCACTGTTTATGTTTAGGTTGGGTTAAGACAGTCCTAAATTATTAATAGTTAAAAAGGATTATTTTTTTGCATTTTTTTTTTAAATTTCGTTTTTATTTTTAAATTATATTTTATCCGTCACAGTCAAATTCTCTGACTATTTTAGTCAGAGAATTGTCAGAGACACTTACGTGGAACCATTTCATGTCTATGTGTTTGGGGTGAGGGTTGTTTGTTTGTTTGTTTGTTTGTTTGTGTGTTTGTGCAAATTACTATTACAATTATTTCCAAAACTATAAGTCCGATTTTGATACGGTTTTCTATGATAGGTTAAGGTTCAATTGGCGTATGTTCTTAGATATATTTTATCGCCCTAACTCACCAGGGGGCGCTGCAGTAAGCATTTTACGTGAAAACGAATGTTTTCAATTATCTCAAAAAATAATAGTCTGATTTCGATACGATTTTCAGTGATAGATTCAGGTTTAAATGGTGAATGTTCTTAGATATGTTTTATCGTGTCAAACCACCAGGGGGCGCTGCTGTAAGCGTTTGTTTGTACTTTTTTTGTATTTATTTGTCTAAAACCGAAACTACTGATCCGATTGAAAAGAGTTTTCATAAAAAGATTTATCTTTGCTTGGTGCATATTTTAAGATTTTTCTTTTTTTGTTACGGGGAAAACTCACCAGGGGGCGCTGCACTAAACATTTGTGTATGCAGAGCAAAAACTACTAGTTCAATTTAGATGAAACTTTCAAAAATAGGTTTAGGCTTAATTGGTGCATCTTTTCATATATGCGTTATGGTGACCACTCATCAGGGGGCGCTGTAGTAAGCATTGGTTTGAGTTTTTTTGTGTAAAACCAAAATTTTTCTTGTATTTATTTGTCTAAAACCGAAATTACTCATCCGATTGGCTAGAGTTTTCAGAATTAGATTCAGCTTTGCTTGCTGCATATTTTAAGATTTTTGCTTTTTTGTTACGATGAAAATTCACCAGGGGGCGCTACAGTAAACATTTGTTTATGCAGAGCAAAAACTACTAGTCCGATTTAGATGAAATTTTCAACGATAAATTCAGGTTTAATTGGTGCTTCTTTTCATATATGCGTTACGGTGACCACTCACCAGGGGGCGCTGTAGTAAGTACATTTGTTTGTGTAAAACTAAAACTACGAGTCCTATTTGAATTCAGTTTTCAATGATAGATTCAAGTTTACTTAGTGCATATTTTTATATATGTGTCATGTATGTTTACTTAGTGCATATTTTCATGTATGTGTCAACTCTCTAGGGGGCGCTGCAGTAAGTAGCTGCTTCTATTTTTTTGTGTAAAACCAAAACGACTAGTACGATTGTCAAGAGTTTTCAGTATTAAATTCCGCTTTACTTAAAGCATGTTTTTAAATTTATATTACGGTGACAAGTCACCAGGGAGCGCTGCAGTAAAATATTGTTTGTGCAAAGATAAAATGACGAATTTGATTTGGATGCAGTTTCAATAATAAGCTTAAGTTTAATTAGTGCATGTTCTTGGATATTTTTTATCGTGTTAACTCACCAGGGGGCGCTGCAGTAAACGTTTGTTTGTAATATTTTACTGCAAAAACCACAACTACTAGTCCGATTAGGCAGAGTTGTTTAGATTAGAGTTAGTTACCTTACTTGGCTGTAAGTTTTTAGGTTTCTTACGTCAAGAAACTCACAAGGGGGCGCAGGGCGCTGCAAACATTTAAGTATGCAAAACTCTAAAACTACAAGTCCGAATTGGATGCAGTTATGCAAAGATCAGGATCAGGACTTAATTAGCGCGGTGTTCTTCGTATATGTGTCTGGGTAAACACCTCACCAGGGGGAGCAGCAGAGCAGAAGGCATTTGCCTTTTATTTTTTGTGAAACCTATTTAGATTGCGGTTTTCTGTGATAGGTTCCTTGGTTTTTTTTAATTGCTGAGGTTTATATGCCAATATCTACCACGAACTAACTACGCGGGCCGCTTTCCAGTATAAATTAGTTTGTCAAAATCAAAACTACTAGTGGGTTTTGCCGACTTTCACTGCTTTGGTTAGATTTAAGTTTCGTGAAATGGTTACGGCTTGACAATCTCCAGGCGTGAATAACGATTTGTAACTCAGAAAGCACGGAGTTGCATGAAGATTAATATAAAGTCTTTCAATATTATGTAATAATAATATAATGTTTATGTAGCACTTTAAAAAGTTTAAAATAAAAAACAAAATTAAAAATTTTGAAAAAACCCACGACGGTTTAATTGTAATTGTAAAAGGATAAAATAACTATAAATCCCCCGCCTAAAAGAATATATGTAACGAGATGATGGGGACGACTTCGTCGGGGGCTGCCAGTTGCAACCTCTATTTTAAATATAGTAGCTATCAGTATAGATTTCGTTTAAAAGTCTTTAAAATATCAGTTATCAAAACTGTAAATTCATTTTAATATTTAATTTTTTTGCCAAAACTGTTTTAACAGCAAGAAAACCTATGAGAAGGTTTGTGCAAACTTAAAGTAATGACAGGCCCCGACGAAGCCGTCCCCATCATCTCGTTACATATATTCTTTTAGGCGGGGGATTTATAGTTATTTTATCCTTTTACAATTACAATTAAACTGTCGTGGGTTTTATCAAAAATTTTTTAATTATGTCACTTGTGAATCTTACGTGACATTATAATAACAAGGTAGAATTATTTTCTATATTTATGATAATTTAGGGCCAGCCGTGGCGCAGTGGCACAAGCGTGTGACTAAAAACGACTGGTTGTAGGTTCGATTCCCAATCGAGGAGTTTAAATATTTAATATTTCCATTTTCCTTCGCTCTGGTATCGAGGCAAAGCGCGGCGTTAAGTTCCGCCACAACACACAATGCCTCCAAATTCGGCGGAAAGTGGAGAACGGAGTGTCTTAACACTAGGTTTCCTCTGTCAACTCTGCCGTGTGCGGGATACAGCGTGAAGCTAAAAAAACAAGATTTTCTGTGATAGAACGATTTACAATCGAGTGGGAACCGAACACACCCCCACATATATAGTGAAACTGTTAAAATATAATTTTGGCAACTAAACGTAATAATATACGCATTGAGTATAGCACAATAAATTTAAATGCGCAGTGAGTGTTAGTGTTAAATAACATGAATTTATGTAAGAGTTCCCTGACCTTGCCGTACCTGTGTTCTGTATACAATCGATCTATATACGAGTATATACTTGAGGAAGTCACGGATAATATCTGCAATATATCTGCTTTGTTTTGTTTAAATTTAGTATTTAGTGTTTATAAATAACTATTTGTTTTGGCTATTTAAAATAATTTTGAATTTAAATGGGTTTAGAAAGCGTATAAAAATTTTGTATCTCTCACCACTGAGCCACGCGTTCGTCTACCAGCTGCGTCGAAATTCTTATATTATTACAACTTATTCAGGAGGCGCGGGTTCGAATCCCGCTGCGTTCAAAATTTTTATACGCTTTCTAAATGTCTTTTTCATTTTTCCCAAGTGTGGAATAACGTTTTAAAAAATGTTTAAAAGTATTGAATGTGTTTTTGTAGGTAATAACTTTATTACTTTAAATTGACGCTTCGCCTATAAAAATGTATATACAGAATATAAGAAGAAAATAACATAGAACATTACACAATAACACTTTTTTGGAGCTTCCCGCTTCTTCTTGCGGTATACGGGAAAGGTAACGATGGTCAGAGAGAATTTAAAGTGAAGACATTCCGTTCTTCACTTTTCGATAAAACTGAATGCAGGCTGGATAATTACTAGAGTACTGTAATAAAAACAATTTTAAAATAATATAATTCTCCCGAATGGGAATCGAAAACGCAATCAATTGTGTTTAAAGTCAGACTATTATACTGCACCACAGTTGCCTCTATAATATTAAATTATATTTTTAAAAAATATCTGAAGTAAAGAAAAATACATCCTTATAACAAAACAAACAAATAATTTAATTATGTAACAAAAGTTACACAATATGGCAACTGCCATATTGTGTAGAATATTTAATTTTCTTTTGAAGTGATTTTCATATTTCACATTTTAGATCGTGATACACTTGTGATGACGCACTTCGTAGTAGAGCGAAGTGTAGATATTTTTTACAGTTTAACTGATTATTTTACTTTTAGCAGAGCTTAACGCCGAATTCTATATTGTAACATTCGGAAAAATTATTATTTTTTTACTCTAAGCGTTTTTACTATTAAGAATCTGAATCACAATTCAATTTACAATGATATATTCAATGGTAATGATGTCACCATCAACCATGGCGTCAAGTTTTACATTAATGACAGATTACGTAATGAAAGGATGCGGAAAAGCCAAGTATTTAATTTTATTCACAAGCATTGGACAAACCGATATTTTTTTTATTTCCGGCTTTTCCACCTTACAGCAGACCAGGTGAAGATCCTTAACACATTCAATGCCAAGAAAATTATGCATCTTCCCGTTGGGGCTGCGTCGGTCAGTGCTGGTCGACAATGACACTTTCCGTTCGGGCCGCGTCAGTCAATGCTGATCGCGGTTTCGGATATCTTCGATTCATTAATACGGGCCATAGGACACTGCTATCTTATTAAAAACCATACGTATTGACCGGCGTAGCTTACTGATTACTCTAAAATAAGTTGGTTTTTGAATAATGTAAAATACTTGTAAGTAAGATGACAATTTCAAGTGCTTCCACTGGCCGACGTTTAATGTCTTTACAAATAGTGACATTTGAATAGAAATTATAGCATTTCGATAGAAATTGTGAAAAAGTGACTTTTGCTTCGCCTGGAGGGATAGTATGCTGTCGGTCAGCACTGACCGCGTAGTCAACGTATTAATAACCTAGTGTCACAACACTCTGCCCCCATATATGCCCCATAACACGCTCTATTTTAGAGACATTGCGCGTTAAGTAGCGGAACTTTGCCCACTTTCCCCAGACCGGTGAATTAATAATTAATTTAAAAGTAACATTTCATAATACAGGTACATTGACTTATCTACTTCAGTAAATAAGTCAGAGGACTATATCAACTCGAAAGAGCAATCTAACAAATGTAAACACCAAGGGTTGTTTACTTCGACCTCGGCCCGAGTTGGTTTAGGATTTTGATTTTGAATGAATGTCTAAAATATTTACTATAATGTATACTAGTGACTTGCCCCGGTTACGTCCAGGTGTATATATTCTTTAATTTTTTTATATGTGGAGCCATCGTGGTGTAATGAAGCAAGGTCAGGCTTTAAACGCGATTGGTCGTGGGTTTTAATTTCACATGGAAGAAATATTAGAATTATTTGGCCTGGATTCGAGCGAAAAATGGAGAAATTAGTGCCTTAATGGAAAAGTATGAAGCACGAAAAATGTAAATTGCAAAGTGTTCAGATACTTTATCATATATATATCTATATAATAAGCAAAGAGCATATCTTTGCTTAGGACCAAGAAATATATGTATTAGTTTTAGTAAATTTAAAAATTCAAATTTACTCACCATATTCTTTAGTCAAAACTTAAGCACGTACAATGTAGTTTTCACTGTTCCTTATATTGAGACATGACGGGAAAACTTTGGACCCTTTTTTTATAATTAATAAAAATTATGCGACTCTCATAATAATATTATATTTAAATTCTTTTAAGGCAATTATTTTGATAATAATATATTAAGCAAAGATTACAAATATATGAAACAGCACCATGTGTTATTGACATACACTTATCTATAAAGTGACATACATACATGTTTCCAAGGTAACAAATATATTACGCGTCTACAGGCCTACTAATAATAATTAAGCGCGATTTTATATACATTTTTTAGTTTAATTAAATTGGTCGTCGTGGCGCAGTTGGGCAACGACTGGCTGTTAGCGTGATGGTTGTGGGTTCGGTTTCCACTCGAGGGAGGACTATATTTAAATTGATTAATGAAAATATTAATCAATTTAAATATAGTATTCGTTCTGGTGTCGTGGCAAAGAGGCAAATCGCGGCGTTGAGTTCCGCCACTTAACAAGCAATGTCATCACAATTCGTTAAAGACGAGGAATGGAGGGTCTTAACATCAGGTCACATCCATCTATCCTGTGTGCGGGATACGCTAAAAATAGAATTTATTTCTCCGCTCTGGTACCTAAGACAAAAATTGCGCATTAAGTTTCGCCACTTAACTTACAATATATAATACATATATATTATGCTTAATAAGTGTTATGCTGTTGATTTGAAAAAGTACCTTCATACTTTTGCCCGCATAGCATCTATATGTCATATATATATATATATATATATAGATATATATATATATATATATATATATATATATATATATATATATATATATATATATATATATATATATATATATATATATATATCTATATATATATATCTATATATATATATATATATATATATATATATATATATATATATATATTTATTAAGGGTAATAAGTAATATTGATTTACAAGTGATTCACAATTGGAAAATTGGGAACTCCCAGCAAGGGTCAGACGTCAACAAATTAACACGTAAAAAATGCTGACTCACCGAAACCACTGAATAAATTCAATCCTTGAACAGTTGTGCAAGTTACAATTGCTTAATATTATTTAAAACAGCTTTACGTTCATGATCATTCTGTTATTTTTCAATGTTAATTTATATGTCAAGATCAAATACAGAAAAATATATAGAGGAGGAAAAATTTTCACGCTTTTTCGTCCATAACAAAGTTGAACAGTAGAGTGAACTTAGCATCAAGACACTCCGTTCTCCACCTTTCGCCCTACATCGACATATTGCGTCTTGAGTTCTTAAACTCAACATCACAATTGGTCTTATTCTGATAAGACTCTGCGGAGCAATAAAAATAATTAAATTATAATCACTCCCCGAATCAAATCATGTGAGTGGGAAGAGAGGCAGGGGGAAACCTCAGTTGACCTTCAAAAACACAGTATCAACGATACTGGAGGAAGGTCACGTAAAAAGCATTAGAACTTCCGAGGGGGAGGGCGTGTAAGAAGAGGTTGATGACAGTGGACGATGCGAAAGAAGTAGGCAGGGACCGTAGCGTTTGGCGCTCCGTTCTGTCTGACTACCCCGCAAGGGATACAGCGAGAGGCTAAAAAAAGAGTCAAATCAGACCCAGAACAGTGGGATAGCCTCACAATGACCTCAAGGTTACCTCTAATATATCTAATATGCAGAGAGAGAGAGAGAGACGGATATCACTCCGTTCTTCACTCTTTATCAAATTTGAGGCACTATTATATTAAATACCAAAACCCAGCACAAGCAAATGGAATTTTAAATCAATACCTTAATATACAATTAAATTTACCAAATATGCATAAATATTATAAAAATATATATAGAGAATCAGTAAAATAAATCATCAACATATGTATGTATATGTAGCACATAACATAAAAGGTAGGTAATAATTACACCAATAGAATTTATAATAATATTAACATTTGAAACTAAATGTCACATAACAGATTTAAAATAAGATAAAAAGTTAAATGTTATATCATTTACTGTTTATATAATGTACTCAATAAGCATTATATTAAAATATTTTACACACAAATGTCCTACTTTTAAATGGGTATGTGGAAAAATCTCTCAAACTGAATATTCCGTTTGTGTGTTCTCCATATAATGTGAACTTTTTTTTTAGCTTCACGCTGTATCCCGCACACAGTAGGGTAGGCAGAGGGAATCTTTATGCTAGATACTCCGTTCCCCACTTTCCGCCGAATTCGGACGCATTGCGTGTTAAGTGGCGGAATTTAACGCCGCGCTTTACCTCGACACCAGAGCGAAGAAAATGGAAATATTAAATATTTCCTCTCCTCGAGTGGGAATCGGACCCACAACCAGTCGTTTACAGTCACACGCTTGTACCACTGGCCCACAACTGGCCACAATTGGAATTGGCGGAGTGATTTATTATTAAACTGGTATATAAAAGAAAAATGGGAAAAGAATATAAACACAGCATAAAAGCAATACTCTATGGAGCATATGGATCCGTTAAGCTGATCGAATTAACTGAATATTGAAGAAGAACATGCTCAGACAGCTCTAGTTTAGGCATTTTAAAAAGATTTAAAAGAATGGCAAACAATAACACTGAAATATACATGATTTGTGAACTGAAACGAAAGATTGACCATCATGAACACAATGTCGATGATAATGGAGGGTCACTTTTAAAGCGGAGGGAAACAGAGGGTATGTAATTTATACGTAAAAGTCGTGGCCCAGTGGTACAAGCGTGTGACTATAAACGACTGGTTGTGGGTTCGATTCCCAATCGAGGAATGGCAATATTTAATATTTCCATTTTCTTCGCTCTAGTGTCGAGGTAAAGCGCGGCGTTAAGTTCCGCCACTTAACACGCAATGCCTCCGAATTCGGCGGAAAGTGGGGAACGGAGTATCTTAATACTAGGTTCCCTCTGCCTACCCTGCTGTGTGCGGGATACAGCGTGAAGCTAAAAAAAAAAAAGATAAAAAAAAAAATAGACTTAAACTAAGGTAACAAAAAAACTATCACAAAGAAAATGTTTTAGTCAGACTTAAACTAAGATAACTATCACAAAGAAAATGTTTTAGTCATAGTCTTAATTACGGCTAACGGCTACATGAATTCTGAGCGAAATTATCAAACAATTAAAACGGTGCTAAATAGTTTCTCAGGGTTACCAAAAAGTAATTATTCCAATTTAAAGAAAAACTTGACACACTAGCGAGCGTGAGAGTCGTTACAGTCCCATTGAGTTGTACCTGTTTATAAAACGAGGTAAAAAAGTTGACATCTTTACAGGTAACAAATAGACTTGTATGTTAGGTAATATTTACAATAATTCGTGAATACTTGCTGAACTGGTCTTAGTGTCCAATTATTTAATTTAAATTACGTTTATTGCTGTAAATCGTTATAATATATTTTTTAAATTCAAGTAATAAAATAAGCTGTTGTAATTATGTAATAAATTTTGGTCTTATTTTCACTATGCTTCCAGTTTGCTTGTGTGCTAACTAATATATTTTTATAACTTTACGCTGTATCCCGCGCACAGCAGGGTAGGCAGAGGAAACCTAGTCGTAAGACAGGTCGTTCCCCCCTTTTCGCCGAATTAATTTTAAAATTTCCGCGTACCGTAAGTTAATTGGTGAAATGAACGCTTTATTTATGTAGAACTGAAAATCAGCCATGATTTATATTTTAAAATACTACTACTACTGTAACTGCATTTGTGTCATACATCTTTTGTCATAATTCAAAATGTAAATGTTTAATTCTTTGTTGAATTTTTTGGCATTAAATATAATTTATTGACTTAAGTGTAGCGTTGAGTTCCGCCACTTAACAGAAAATGGAAGACGGAGTGTTTTAACACTAAGATTAACTCGCTATGTGGAAAAAAGCCTGACGCTGCAAAAAAGATATCCCACTAACAATCGTTTTGACAGTTATATTAAAATACAATTGAACTTACATATTTTACAAACGGCCATGTATGCATGAAGTTTATGTATGAAGCATACTGAACTACGGATGCTGTATAGCAAAAACTATAATAATTAGTGTTATCAAAATACCATCACCATGGGATGAGAACAAGTAGCTTAGTTAAAGCGCATAGATGAATTTTTTTAACAATAAAATATTTGTTTGAAAAGAATTTCATTATAATTAGTTTATTTTCAATATTTTCTTTAAGAATAGTTGTAGAATTTTTTTTTAAAAACTTTTTTTTAGCTTCACGCTGTATCCTGCATACAGCAGGGTAGGCAGAGGGAACCTAGTGTTAAGACACTCCGTTACCCATTTTTCTCCAAATTATGGAGGCATTGCCAGCTAAGTGGCGAAATACGCCAATATGCCGCGCTTTTGCCTCGACACCAGGAAACGAAAATGGGAACATTAAATATCTAATAAATACCTCTCGAGAGGGAATCGAACCCACAACCGGTCACTTTACAGTCGCACTTTGTGCCTCTGCGCCACGAGTGGCCCAAATAAAATATTTGTTTAAAAAGAATTTCATTATAAATAATTTATTTTCAATATTTTTTTAAGAATAGTTGTCAACTATTCTTTAAAAAATATATGGATTTTAATGTCTTGATTCCTTCTGTAAAATTATTGTGCAAAAATAAACAATTAAACACCCACAAATAAAACACGATATATATTCAATCATCTTAATTTAGATGCCATCATTAATATGGATACAATTTTGATGGGACTAGTCGTGGCGCAGTGGCACAAGCGTGTGACTGTAAACGACTGGTTGTGGATTAGATTCCCACTCGAGGAGTGGTAATATTTAATATTTCCATTTCCTTTGCTGTGGTATCAGAGGCAAAGCGCGACGTTAAGTTCCGCCACTTAACTGCTGCTGTGTGCGGGATACAGCGTAAAGCTAAAAAAAAATCTTAATTTAGGTACCTTATTCAAAGATTTATCATGAGAATGTTATCAAAAAGGAGACGGATTCATATCTCGATGTCAAAAAATATTTTTTTTTCTTTAAATTGCAATAACGGTCTGTACAATAACAAATAAAATAGTCTAAACATTTACGGAATACAAGTAAACATGTTGTTTTTAATATATACATGGAATAAACATGTTTATCCATACAGAGATAACACCTGGTAGCAACACACGATATTGTAACGTATTGTCTGTCGCCTTTAACTTTGTTTATGTGGATATTTTGCCATACTTTTTTCTACATTTAACATCCGTTGCTAGTCCCTTTTTTATTTTAGTAAACGTATACGATTTGAAATAATCGTAAAGTTATTAAGTCTATCTTTCACTTTAACTGTATATGAATTGCAGTATGGAGTGAGTCGCGGCGCAGTGGCACGAACGTGTGACTATAAACGACTGGTTTCGATTCCCAGTCAAAGAGTGGAAATCCTTAATATTTCCATTTCCTTCTGTCTGGTATCAGAGGTAAAGCGCGGCGTTAAGTTCCACCACTTAACACGCGATGCCTCCGAATTCGGCGGTGCGTGGGGAACGGAGTGTCTTAACACTAGATCCCCTCTACCACTACCTGCTGTGCGCGGTATACAGCGGGAAGCTAAAAAAAAAAGAATTACAGTAAGAATATCAAGAAATCCTAGTTCTCGCTCTCCAAGAAGACTACATGTTAAACAGCACTAAAATATAATAGTAAATGCTATATGCTATATTGATAGTTATCAACCTTTCTTATTTTATTCTTACCTAGCTGTGCCCGCGATTTTGTCCTCGTGGCAGTTAAAAAAATATATTTTGAAGTAATGGTGGCATACGTTAGTTAACTAGCGAAAGTTTCGTCTCTATCGGTTCAGCCGTCCCAGACATTAGCTAGAACAAACAGATAGACAAACAGACAAAAGAAGCGGAAGAAAGCATGAAATTTGTTTTTTTTTTTAATTTATACTGATCGAGTTAGGCAATGTACAATGTTGGGATGCGGCATACATTTAATAATGACACTTAAGTCAACAGAATACAGAATATAATAAGCACATAAGTTTATCACCAGGCGTCTCTCGTAAAATTCTAGAAATATATGAAAAATTGAAAGCAATATTATTTTTAAAATACTTAATCGAGGACAAAATAAGACCTGTTTTAACTATTTTTACACTCGCATTATCGATACTAGTTTATAATCGAGTTTCATAAAAATACATTCGTCTACTTTAAAAGTCAAATGACGTTCCGTATGAATTATTTGCTTTTTTTCTAGATTTTATAATATAATTTGAACACATGTTTCCATTAACATTTACGTCACGTTATATTCGTCTGAGGCCCTCGTGATGTGGAAATATATGTATATAATGGTAGCAGCTTTGAAATCCAGTAGGGGGAATAATTTTAATGAATAATGTTAGTTAATTATACAATTGAAATGATTTAAACTAATTTAATCGCGTATATTTGTCAAACTGGTCAAAGAGAGAATGAAACTCATTCGTATCTCCGAATACCAAAAATATATGCAGTGGATCCTGTTTAAATACATACATTAATTTAAACATGTATAAAAATAGCGAAAACGAAAGGGATAAAACTTGTAATATACATTTTTTATATATTATTTTAATTATTAGGTTTTCTTAGTCTAACAAAGTTCGACCTATGATACAGCCAAAGTCCCCAAGTCCCAAAGTCCTAAAGACTGACGTGGCGCAATGGCATCTGACTGTAAACGCGGTGAATGTGGGTTCGATTCCCACTCGGAGGAATGATTGTATTGTTTAAATAACTTTCATGTTTTTCGGTCTGGTTACCTAAAAAAAGCAGGTTGCAACCTGCTTTTTTTCTACCACTCAACACGCAATGTGTCAATTTCGAGCGGAAAGTCGAGGACGAGTCATGGCTTAATACTCTATGCGGAAAATAGCGAGAAGCTGCATACAAATTAAATAAAACTTCATTTCAAAATATTTTTGTCCACAGCTACATATTCATAAACCGTAGTAATGCCATCTGCATTCATAAAGTCTATAAGAATTTCCATATTCCCACAATCCGCAGCGAAAACTTTTGAAAGTTATTATTTACATAAAATCAAATATGAATGATGTTTTTCATTGTTTTGGCCGAATTGTCACCATCTGTATGTACCCGCTGTACCTAAATATTTGCAATTCAATCGCCCTCCAAAATAACGGATGAATAATGCACCGTTTTCAAATTATACCTTTTTTACTTGTTTACAGAATAATGTTTTTTTTTTAAAAATAAATAAAACATTACGTTCTTTTTCTATACAGTGGTGTTTATAAGAGATTTTTTTTCGATTCAATTTCTACTTAAGATAATGTAACTTCACCCTAGGCGGGCCATGCACCCAGGCGTCGTAGTATGCATACGGGAGTGATCCTGCAACGTCTTATGTTGGTGGAGAGGGTTTCCGCTGGGTTTTTGTGGGTAGTATTGGGTATTATCTGATGAGATGAGCCCGACAGTATAGTCCGTCCTTTGGGTGTGGGCGGAAGTTCAGTAACGTTTGTTACTGTGGCGTTTAATTTATCAGTATTTATATAAATTTTATATTATATTTATTTTTTAATATTATATAAATTTAATTTGTCAGTTTCTTTAAGTACAATTCCGTCATTAGTAGACGAATCTAAATAAAAAGCTTAAAGTCCACAATTGTATAAAATATCTTTTAATTATAAATAATAAAAAAAATATTTAGTTTGGGATATACACTGTACGTACATAATACATATCTATACACATTTAGTAAAACACATTTTTTTTTAGCTTCACGCTGTATCCCGCACACAGCAGGGTAGGAAGAGGGACCCTAGTGTTAAGACACTCCGTTCCCCACTTTCCGCCGAATTCGGGAGCATTGCGTGTTAAGTGGTGGAATTTAACGCCGCGCTTTGCCTCGACACCAGAGAGAAGGAAATGGAAATATTAAATATTAAACACATCTCTCACTCCAATTTTATTTATGTGTATATATAGATATATTTAATGTATAAAAAAATTAAGGACGTGAAAAAACAAGTATTTTATGCGTTTTGGCAGTAAAATTAAATTTCTTAACAAAATTTCTCGAGAAATGTTAATGCCAGGAAATAAGTAGGAGTCGGAATGTGTCGGTACATCTCAAAGACACGTTTTAAAATTCTTAAACTATTAACCGTATTTCAAAATAATATCGTACAGGATTTAGAAAGCGAAAAGAAACGAAAAATACACATCACTACTAAAAATATTTTTATCTGTGATCATTTGTAACTACTATTTATATAGTTGTAAATCTAGTACAAGCTTAAATCTATCTAGAACAGCAGACTGCAGATATGAAAACGTACTAAAAGATTTTCTGTTGTGAATTCATGTCATCAATGCATGTTATTATTTTGCAAAATATATAATTTTTTTTCTCCGTTCCCCACTTTCTGCCGAATTTTGGAGGCATTGCGTTAAGTGGCGGGATTTAACACCGCGCCTCGGTAGCAGAGCAAAGAAAATGGAAATATTACATATTTCCACTCCTCGAGTGAGAATCGAACCCACAACCAGTCGTTTGAACTCACTCACACGTCTGTACCACTGCGCCACGACTGGCCCCAATTTTAAGGTAAATAATTTAGAAATTGAAATATTTTCTACCGCTTTAGAAAATCAGAGACTTTTATTTATATTTTGTTTAATACCTACTTTCAATATATTTTAGGATTTTATTTAATTTCCCGAAGCTTACCTTTTCTTTATTAATATTTTTATCATTGTACATAAGTATAATATTATTATTTTTTTGCATGTAGTGTTTATCTTAAACGTGATTGTGCATATATTTCTATGTTTATCATATTGTATATATATTGTATATTTCTTTTTATTGTGTAACAATTATTGGTGAACCGAATAAATTTAATAAAAATATTTAATCTGTTGTTTTTCATCCTTTTAACGGTGGAATCGTAGAATGGAAAAGACAAGACGATTGAAGAGTCGATTAGTTAAGTATAAAAAAGTAATATGTAAAAGACTTGATCACAGATTTAGTAGTTTCGTTCATTAGTATTTTCTCATTCTTTTACCACATTGACCAGCAAAATAACGTTTTAATGCTTACACACTCGTACACGTACTCTAGACAACGTTTCATTTTGTTATCTTTAAGTGTCATTTATAATTATGTAACTTAATTAATTAATGATAATTTAGCTATGTTAATTTTTAAATTCTAGTCATTTTGTATTTAGGTTAATATAACCTGGCAAAATACCATATTCTGGGTCTAAAAATGTAGGTTTTCGATAGTACTAGGGTCAAAGAATACTTTTCTAAACATATTTTCTACCTTATGTCCGTAGTGTGATAAAATAAAATAAAAAAGAAACATTTTTTCTTTTCCCTTCTCATAAGACAGCTTGTGACTGGCGAAAATCCAATGTCACGGTCTTTCTAAGCCTATTTATCTTATATTATTTCAAGATAAAAATAATCAATGTCATATTTTAATCAAGATCTATCCAGTTAAGAAGGAAATATCGATATAGAGCAAGATATCGATACTTGAGTTTATATTATCTGTTGACGTCACTGTAGCGTGTTTTGGTGGGAAAACAAATAAATTGTATTACTATGTGCTAATTTTTATTTAAATTGTTGAATTATTGTAGTACTATTCTATATAAATAGTTAATTGAGATTCATATTTTTTTTATGTTTATTTATTTTAATAATTTACTTCACTTCTTTAAGTTTATATATTATACCGCTGGAGACACAGTGGCAAGATCAAATATCAGTCCGTTTACGATTATTATTAGTGTTGAGTGCAGAATTCAAAGCCAAGAAAATAAAAATAATTGAAATATAATTATTTTTTTCCAGCTTCACGCTGTATCCCGCACGCAGCAGGGTAGGCAGAGGGAACCTAGTATTAAGATACTCCGTGCCCCACTTACCGCCGAATTCGGAGGCATTGCGTGCATGGAAATATTAAATAATTCCACTCCTCGAGTGGGAATCGAACCCACAACCAGTCGTTTACAGTCACACGCTTGTGCCACTGGGCCACGACTGGCCACAAATATAATTATCCAGGTAATAATCGAATCTACAACCACAGACAATACAAATTCAAATTCAAAATATCTTATAATTCGAATAGACTTTTGTAAGCATTTACAGTACAATCGGGCACTATGCCGTTGTACTTACCCACTTCGAGACGACCTTTTTAATTACTATAGTACTATACTAGTAGTAGTAAATCGAAATTAATAGTACATGTAAGTAGGATTGTGTTTATTTCAGGTTCTCATTGATTCTCAAAGGGCTGATTCTCATTTCCAATTTCATTTTCTTTATTGAATTCGCCGTCCATAACACCGATGTAATTTAAGGACGTCTTCACATGATATCCTAATATATTACAGGGTTATCGCTAGACATATGCCAATTTTGAAGTACTTTACTTAACTTTTTAAGCCTTTTCTTTTACCTTGTCAAGTCTTAGAGAAGGCAAAAGAAACAAATCTAGATACATATAATTAAATGTTATTTTTTTTTTTAACTTTTTAATCGGAATACTAATTTTATAGATGCGAAAGTCAGTATGTCTATCTGTTATGTTTTCAAGGATAATCTACTGGCCCGATTTAGATGAAGATCGTAATGAAAATAGTTGAAAAGCCAAGATTAAACATTTTTTTACAGATTATGTATCAGCAATATAAGTAATAAATACCAAAAAAATGCAAAAGCTAATCCCTAAGAGGTTAAATAAAATAAGGGATGGAAATTTGTGTGAAGAAATGCAGCCTTTATATAATATAAAACGTTCCGTTACTACGAGTTACACAGACAATGCACAGTCATAAATACTAAAAGTCGGAAAAAGTTGAAATTTGCCATGTATATTTTACGTTTCGTAATCTACCCAAATTAATTTTCTTGTTTTTGATTCCATATATGAAACAATTATATCAAATAATTAATAAATAATTAGATAAGACGAAGAAAGGCAATAAATAGTTAAAACGTTCTGATTATAAGCATGAGTTGCGAGTTTAGATGCTATTTATGGACTACAGTAAGTAAACCTAGACTATGAACTTAAAATGAAATATAACACGTATACTACACGAATGGGTAACGTATTTTACCTAGTTACGTAACGTCTAATGTCTACCTAATTTTAGACTATTACGGCATAGGTTTATTTTTGTAATTGATTATTATATTATCTATATTTTATTATTATATTATGTTGTTGAAAAAGAGTTTTCATCACGGACTAAGTTCGATTTAATTCCTTACCTCTACCCTGAGTACCCTCAGGGAAAAGTAGGTTCGGATTCCCCTTAACAAACGAAAACTGAGTCCCCTAAAACTTTACTTAAAATTGTAACTGTATGTATGGCGGTTTGTTTTTGTATTATGTGTACATTTATGTTGGCGTCCATATATTTACGTTTATATACGTATCTATGTATGCTCCTTAGCGACAATCCCAGTGGCTCCTATAACTATAGGTATTACTTCTGTAGGCATTTTCCAAAGTTTTGTAATTTCTGTTTTTAACAAATGGTATTTACTTAGTTTTTCTATTTCCTTAGCACCTATATTGTGTATATATGTATATATACACAATATTATATTATGTATATTTTATAGCCCTTTTTATATTATATTATATATTTTTTATTTATTATGTATATTTTATAGCCCTATTAGAAATAGAATATGTAAATATGGTATTGCAGTAAAATGGTTCAACGTGAGATTAATAACGATGGTCGTGGGTTCGATTGCCATTTACTATAAATTATCATTTGACAACTTTTGTAAATATGACGTGAAAGAAACGACATACTTAATGTCAATTCCTTTATTTTTTATATTAATTTGTACAGCAAAAATAACTTGAATGTCTGTGTGTCTGTCACGCTTTCACGGCTAATCTACGGGTCCGATTTGGATGAAACTTAGAATGACAGTAGTAAAAATGGCTAGGACAAATATAGGCTACTTATTTTTTCTAATACCAACCTGTAAAGGGTTGAAATGGGTGACGAAAATTTATACGAAAAATCTACTCTGCTTGACCGATTGTAATGAATTTTTATATTGTAATGAATGATTGGCATAAATATAGTTGATAATCCAAGGTCAAACATAGGCTACTTTATGTTTCAAAAATCTACCCCCGAGGGTTGCAATATAACGAAACACACTAATGGCCCCACTAGAGTATTATAAAAACTAAAGAAAAACTGTACACACTTAAGAAATTAACATATTTTTTTAGATATTCACAGATAAACTGCGGCAGTAGTTTTTGATATCATAGATCGATCCATGAATGATTTCTCAATTTTGGACAGAAATTTTAAAACGGTGTGTAATTGTGTATGGAAAAATAGAAAATCTAAGTATTAAGTACTTAGATTTCCTTATTCTACTCTATATGCAGGAGAATTATGAAGCTACAAAATAGTATAGGCTAAATATAAAAACTAGAAGCTACAAATTAGTACAGGTAAATTGAGGCCTCCGTGGCGTAGTCTATTATATCTTCTGACTGAAATGGGATGGCTATGGGTTCGATTCTCACTCGAGGGAAGATTATATACAATATTTAAATTTTCATTTCTTCATTCTGGTATCTAGGACAAAACGCGGACTTAAGTTTTGCCGCTAAACACGCGATGTCTCCATTTCTAAAAAAATGAGCTCGGAGTGTCTTAGCACTAGGTTCTCCCTGAATTTCCTGCTATCTGAAAAAAATAGTTAATCTCACAAAATAGATTAGGCTCGTATAGTTTGTCATAAAACATGGTCTTTGAATCTCTCTACCTATAATGGTAGGAGGTGCAAAAAGATGAGATAAGCATAAAACCTTCTTTGACGGTTAATGAGTACAGTGACCTTATTACACCTCATTAGAAATTAATGGTAATTCGACAAACAACACTCGACTTTTGTCAAACATTAAGTTATTGAAATTTCTTCTTATCTTAAAAATGTATTTATTAATTTATTTCGAACCCATCAGCAAAAGTTAGTATGTACTAGACGTACGTATAATATGATTTTCATTTTGTTTATTTTTGATCTGAAATTAACAGTATTTCCTGCGCAATAAAATATTTGTTGACAATGCCAAAAATACACTCAGGCTGTATCCCGCACACAGCAGGGTAGGCAGAGGGAACCTAGTGTTAAGACACTCCGTTCCCCACTTTCCGCCGAATCCGAAGGCATTGCGTGTTATGTGGCGGAACTTAATGCCACGCTTTGCCTCGGCACCAGAGCGAAGAAAATGGAAATACTAAATATTTCCACTCCTCAAGTAGGAATCGAACCCGCAACCAGTCGCTTTATCACACTATGTGCCTCTGCGCTAAAACTGACCCTAAAAAAAACTTTTTTTTATTATTAATATTTTCTAATTCTATTTACTTACCTACTGCGTAAGTAAATGTTGATGGGATCAAGTAAATAAATAACAACAAATAACTGGCAACAGTTCTTCCTACTAATGCGTCTGTTGATATGTAATTATTATATTGATATAGACGTTGAGGAAATTACTAATCCCATTTTCCTTGTTGCCTTAGTCAATAATGAAAATGTTGTAGGCATCTTCATACATGAGGTATCTAAGAGTGTTATGAAATTATCCAAGAATTAATTATGTTAATAAATTGGACATAACAATTGTTTTTATTATCCCCTTTATTAAATGTATAGATACTATAAAAATGTTAATACTTTAATTATTAATGTATTTATATGAAAGTCGCCAGAGAAGAAAATGAAAACAATTTAAACATAATCATTACCCCGAGTAGGAATATAACCTACAACCTTTGTGTGTATAGAAAGATGCTGTCACACTATGCCAAAATAGCCTCAGACATCAGAAGGTATACTTACATAAAAAATTTAACATTCCTATGAATTTAATTAAAAGTTGGGGTAATAAAGTTAAGTCAGACAGCTTTAAACATTTTAAGTTACGTATATTAATTTTTACCTTAAGTTTACGTAAATACATCAAAAATACCTTATTCCTTACTAAGCATTTTCCTTCTCTTGAAAAATAACTTGTATAAATATACCTTTAATCGCATAATCTTGCTAAATTCCGCGAAAATTTATCGAAAAGCTCGTCTAAGATCGATTTATATTCGAATATTCTGCGAAATGAACGTCACAGCCCTAATTCCAGGTAAATGGAAGCTGTGGGGGGCGGGACGTGACGTCAGTACGATTGAGTATTACTCAGCCATCATCCCATTAATATAAAAATAGGATGCTCTAAAAATAGAGTGTAACATGGGGTCATGTGCCATGTACGCGTTACTTTGTTTTGTGCAGGGCTTTCCAAATGTTAGCTTGAAAAATTGAGAGGAATACATTTTTTCTATTAATTAAATAGGCTATCGTAGTGTAGTGGGAGCGTCTGACTGTAAACTTGATGGTTCTAAGTTAGATGTTGATTAGAAAAATAATAACAAATAAATGATGGTTCTAAGTTAGATCCCGTTTTGGGTGATGATTATTATTTAATTATTTTCATTTCTATGCACTGAGGCAAAGCGTGGATTTCGCCATTTAATACGCAATGTTTTGAATTCAATGGAGTGAAGTGGAAAGCGGAAATTGGAGTATCGTGACACGGGGTTTTCTCTTCTATACGAGATAAAATGTGAAACTAAAAAATCATAGTACTATAACAAGTTACCTAAAAGATACACGGTACGTGCCATATTGAGTGACTAAACTACCGCTTTGCTTTGTCTTTCCAGATCGGTAAAATAAGAGAAATTTGAATATAATTCATTCCTTCCAGTAGAGATTCGACTCACAACCAATTACTTTCACAGAAACTGCACATTTTACTACGATGCCCCCTTAAATAAATAAAAAAAATAATAGTCTGGAATTTTGTTATGTTAGTAAAGAAATGACGTGAAAATGCATCATAGCTTGGTGACCCCTTGTTCACGCAAAGCGCCGGTGCAAATTATACAACTAATATTTATTTTTAATTATGTGTCTACCCGACATTATTGTAATAAAAACTTGCTATATAGTAACAGCATCAAGCACACGTATTTTAATTTTAATATCCAAAATACTACTAAAATCCTACATATGGTCCTTATACGAGCCTGGATGTGTGGAATACAGTTTTCGTTATTGTAATAAATAAAGGATTTAACAATAAAAGTCGTTGGACGTCAAGAATTATATAACCGGAACTTAATGTTCATTTTTGCTACATCATTCGCAAGATTAAAGAACGAGAAGATTCTGTAGTCTGGACATTGGGATTATTATATTATATACTGGTACTATAATAACTTGATGATTAGTTTTCCCAACACTCTTAAGGTAGTATTTAAAATTGAATAGATTGTTAAAGGTTAGTATCAAACATTTTTGTTAATTTTACTTATAACTAAGCGTTTATACAATAATATAATTGTAATTTATGTAATTTCACTAGCATTAAATATATTTGAAGTTTACATTTATTAATAAGCTATAATTTTAAAGCTTTATAAATACAACATGTGTATATGTGTTTAGTATTAAATTAGTAACTTCAATTGCAAAGTTATTTACATAACCGCTTAAGATTGTATTCTAGCAAATATTATAGTGTATTAAACTATTTAATATTGATACTAATTTTGTTAATTTATAAAAAAAAAATACGTGTTAAATTAAAGGAATTAGTTTTAATAATTTACACTAATAATATAACTTACCTTTAATTGTAAAAATATAAATTAAGTTCACATAATTTATAACAATTGTTTTGTATTGTTATTAAGGATAATTTTGTATACATTCCAGGTTGTCTGTACTAGTCGACGCGATGCCAGAGGATAAGGAACTTATAAGGAAACGGGCTAGTTTTAAGGGAAGAGTAACTGTTTTTTCTAATTATTTAAATTCTTTAGAACATTTAACTTTAAGCCCTTCTGAAGTAAATGAATTACAATTGCGTTTGAGTAGACTCGAGTTAATGTACGAGCAATATGACGAAGTGCAGTTATCATTGGAGTGTAGTACTGATAATATGGAAAGTCAACTATCAGAACGTAATGAGTTTGAATCTCTTTATTATAAATCATTATCTTTAGCTTCAAAAATTCTTGCTGATTACAAGAAAAGAGAACAAGATAGTGAGGTGAGTTTACATTCAAATAATAAATGTGTAAAGCTGCCGACTATTCAACTTCCTAAATTTAGTGGCTCGTATACAAACTGGTTAGAGTTTCATGATACATTTTTGAGTTTAATCCATTGTAATGATGATATGAATGATATCAATAAATTTCATTACTTAAGATCCTCGCTTGAAGGATCCGCTGCTGTGGTAGTTAACTCGATTCAGTTTTCGGCTGCTAATTATTCGGTAGCATGGAAGCTTCTTTGTGATCGGTTTGATAACAAACATTTATTAATACAACATCATGTTTCAACATTATTTAATATAGATTTAATTCGCAAAGAATCGTCAGTTATTTTAAAGAATTTAATTGATCAGATTAATAAAAATTTGAGCGCATTGGAATCGTTAGGTGAACCGGTTAATCAATGGGACACTCTTCTTATTTATATTATAACACATAAGCTAGACAGTAAAACGTTCCGTGAATGGGAGGAATATAAAAGCCGTCTTGATAAAAATTCTAAAATATTATTTTCGACATTTTTAAATTTTATCAGAGAGCGTGCTGATTTAATAGAAACCTTAGAACTTTCAAATCCTATCGTTGTTGGTAACACAAGCGTTAAAAATCTTAAAGTAAAAACAATGGTATTGCAGGATAACAATATTAAAAGTAATATTAATGAAATTAATACTCAATCTAATTCTGCTTTAATTAAATTTAAGTTATGTCAAAAATGTAACGGCGAACATAAATTAAGCGTTTGTCCTCAGTTTTTAGCACTGACTAGTGAAGCACGTTTGCAAGTGTTACCGACTTACAAAGTATGTTTTAATTGTTTATGTACAGGCCATTACGCGAATAAGTGTAAAAAGGCAGGCTGCAAAATATGCCATCGTAAACACCACACGCTTGTTCATGTTACAGATCATTTAAAGTCTAAGACTACTTCAGCTCTTCAAGCCGCTGTGAGCAATGCTGATAATATCAGTTGCAAGAGTGCAGGCGATAATTTAGCACACGGTGCGAGTTTATCGTTGTCTGCAAATATTAAGCAAGGTGACATTTTACTTTCAACCGCATTAATAGAAGTAGTAGGAGAGAATAATATGTTACACACAGCTCGTGCGCTCCTGGACAGTGGTAGTACATCATGTCTTATGACCGAGGATTTTTATAGACGAATAGGTTTATCTGCTTCTGCTGTAAGCAATACTTTATTGGGAATTAATAATTCAATGTCTTGTATTAATAAATTAGCAGCTGTATCTATAGCTTCAATGAATAGTGACTTTAAGGCAAATATTAACTGTTTTATTATAAATTCGATAACAGATAACGTTCCTAGTAGATATATAGATTTGTTAAGCCTTAATATTCCTTCTGAAATATATTTGGCTGATCCTAATTTTAATACACCCGCTGCTATAGATATACTACTAGGTGCTGATATTTTTTGGGACTTGTTAGGATCTCAAGTAATAAAACTAGGACCTGGACAACCTGTTCTTTATGAGACTAAGCTTGGCTGGCTTGTCTCTGGTCCCACAAGCGTTACTATAAATTTAGCATCTACTAAGACTAAGTGCAATGTTTCCAAAGTTATTTCAGGTAGTAATAATGATGAGTTAAATAACAATATAGAACATTTACTTACACGGTTTTGGCAATTAGAAGATGTCAGTTCTGCGTCACATTTTTCTTCTGAGGAAAAACAGTGTGAAGAACATTATGTAAAAAATACGACACGTTTAAAAAATGGTCAGTTTTGTGTAAGACTTCCTTTAAAGTGTTCTCCTGAATTGCTTGGGGATTCTTTACCACGTGCTAAACACTGCTTTTCGTCTTTAGAACGTAGATTTAAAGCCAATGAAAAATTTAGTAAAATGTATAAACATTTTATGCTAGAATATGAACAGTTAGGTCACATGTCGAAGTGCAACACGGCAATTAAATATGGTCATTATATTCCGCATCACGGAGTCTTGCGTGAAAGTAGCACCACAACAAAATTAAGAGTGGTTTTCAACGCCAGTAGCGTAACAACAACGGGCATTTCCTTGAATAACATACAAATGATAGGTCCTGTAATTCAAGATGATCTCTTATCTATTTTATTACGATTCAGGCAGCATAAGTATATACTAGCCGGAGACATTGAGAAAATGTATCGAACTATAGTTGTTCATCCCGACGACAGATATCTTCAACAGATTGTCTGGCGTGATAGTCCTTCACATCCTTTACATGCTTATCAACTCAATACTGTTACTTACGGCACAGCTAGCGCCCCGTTCTTAGCAACGAGATGTATTCATCAATTAGGCTTAGAGTGCGCCGATAAGAACGCTTCTGAAGTCATTCTACATGATTTTTATGTTGATGATCTCCTCACAGGAGGAGCTAATATTAAAGAAGTTAAAGAGTTACGTCATGTAATAACTTCCACTCTCGCTTCAGCTAACATGAATCTGAGAAAATGGAAATCAAATGATGTGCAGTTATTGATTGACTCCGATGTTCCCCAATCTTCAATAGATTTAAACGTTGGAGGATATGAGTCAACTAAGACGTTAGGGCTAGGTTGGCAGGCAATTCCTGATCAGTTGTGCTTTCCTATTAGTGAACAAGTGGTTGTAGATAGTAAGCGTAAGATGCTCTCTGTAATTTCACAGATCTTTGACCCTTTAGGGCTTTTAGGTCCTTGTGTCATGGTATTAAAAATTCTACTTCAAAAATTATGGTTGCTCAAATTATCCTGGGATGAAAGGTTACCGCAGGACATTATTAAGATATGGTCAGATATAGTTGTTAAATTACCGGAAATAAATAAAATTAGGATTCCACGTTGTGTTATCGTTGATTCATATAAATCTATAGAATTCCATATTTTTTGCGATGCGTCGGAGCAAGCATATGGTGCTTGTCTTTATGTACGCAGTATTAGTGACAAGGGTGAAGTATTAGTACATTTATTATTAGCTAAAGGTCGTGTTGCTCCACTTAAAACGACAACTATTCCGAGACTTGAGCTCTGTAGTGCGTTGGTAGGTGTTCGTATTTATGAAAAAGTTAAATCTTCATTAAGAGTTAAACCGAATCGCGTTTTCTTTTGGAGTGATTCCACAATCGTTTTAGGTTGGTTGAAGATGCAGCCTAATAAAAATAAACTTCAACTTTTTGTTCGCAACCGAGTTGCAGAAATATTACTTCATACCGGAGATTGTGAATGGAGACACGTCCCCACTGAACAAAATCCAGCAGATTATATTTCGCGTGGTGTAGATATAACATTAATAGGTTCTTTAGCTGAATGGTGGTTCGGACCGAGTTTTTTAAGAAATCATGTTTCATCGTGGCCGTCTAAGTTGCCGCAATTAGACGAAAACACACTGCCTGAAATTAAATCGAATGTATCTACGTTAATTAATTCTAATTGTAATAGTAAATGTAACGGATTTATTGATTTTAACGCTTTCTCTAATTTTTTAAGGCTTCAACGTACTTTAGGTTTCGTGTTACGGTTTATTGACTGGAAATGCAGAAAAATAGTAAATACTGGTGTTTTAAGTGTTAATGAATTGAAAAGGGCTTTGAATGTTATAATTCGTACCTCTCAGAGTGAATCATTTGATGAATACAAATTGTTACTTAATAATGAAGAGTTACCTAAGAAAAGTCAGCTTAGTAAATTTAAGGTATTCTTAGATGATCAAAATATTATGCGTATTGGAGGTCGGCTCCAAAATTCTAATTTTCACTATGATAAGAAGCATCCCATTCTTCTTAATTCTAGTCACCGGTTTACTGTACTATTATTTGAATTTGAACACAAAAGACTATTTCATGCCGGTCCTCAATTGTTATTATCGTCTATCAGAGACACATATTGGCCTATCCGTGGCAGAAATTTAGCTAGGAAGTGTTACCTTAAGTGTATACGTTGTAGTCGAATGAAGGGACAAACTGTTACTCCTACAATGGGCTATTTACCACAGCAGCGGCTCTTAGTGAGTTTTCCTTTTGAAAATTTAGCATTGGATTATGCTGGTCCGATTCAATCAGTTGTGCGTTCGGGCAGAGGTGCTAAATTAGTTAAAGTATATATTGCGATTTTCGTGTGTTTTTCAACAAAATCAATTCACTTAGAATTAGTTGGTGATTTATCTAGCAATAGTTTTATTTTAGCACTAAGAAGATTCATTGCTCGTAGAGGTAAACCTGTCAACATTTACTCCGATAACGGCACTTCGTTTGTTGGTGCGTACAATGATATCTCGAGATTTCTTAGATCATGTTGTGATTCAGTTACTGAAGAAATGGCAAAGGAAGGTATTAACTTCCATTTCATTCCGCCGCACTCTCCTCATTTTGCTGGCCTTGCGGAGGCTGGTGTCAAGTCAACCAAACATCATTTAGTCAGAGTGTTGGGCCTTTGTAATCTTACTTATGAAGAATTGTATACCATATTAGTGCAAATTGAAGCGATTTTAAACTCCAGACCACTGACACCGATTTCATCTAATCCGGAAGATTGGATGCCATTAACGCCTGGACATTTTTTAATTGGACGTCCCATGACTTCGTTACCATCACCTAATTATCTTGACTACTCCATAAATTCCTTAACTCGTTTCCAACGCATTGAGCAGTTAAGACAACATTTTTGGGCAAGGTGGAGTAAGGAATATATCTCAGAATTGCAGGTGAGAACTAAGTGGAGATCTTGCAAGGGTGCACTGAAGATAAATTCACTGGTACTTTTAAAGGAAGATAATTTACCCCCTTTGAAGTGGAAGATGGGTCGAATCATTGCTGTACATCCTGGTCCAGATGGGATCGTTAGAGTTGCTGATGTCAAAACCTCTAATGGTATTCTTCGCAGATCATTCAGTAAAATTTGCCCGTTACCTGTCTACTCTGAGGAATCTGGTTGAAAGAGAGGCTTTCAACGCCCGGGGATATGTTCACGCAAAGCGCCGGTGCAAATTATACAACTAATATTTATTTTTAATTATGTGTCTACCCGACATTATTGTAATAAAAACTTGCTATATAGTAACAGCATCAAGCACACGTATTTTAATTTTAATATCCAAAATACTACTAAAATCCTACAGCCCTGACAAACGTGAGGAAGTGCGAAATAAATTTATCATACTACCATATCCCGATTAGTGAAACGGGTCGGAGTTTAAGCGAAGTGTTTTATAATGGCATATGATATGTTTTATAGTAAGACGTATATCGTCGCTTTTTAAATTTTGTAGGTATACATATATATATAATGGCGCATTTGATAGGCTGCAAAGGATGAGAAAGGAACTTGTGGAGGCCAAGTTCCTAGCGACTATGTAAATACGTATGAGACTTAAGCATTTGCCGTAAGCTTCCTTTTATTTGTACTTGAAAACCGATACAGACAGACGACAAACATATAGTGTTTATAGACACCTTAAGAATTTTGCCAATTTACCATAAGATTTTACGTCTAGCAAAAGATAAAACATATGTATATGTTGCCTTAGCAGCGTGTATGACATAAAACTGTATTTTAAATACTTTGTAGTCAGTAAAATCTGTTTTATTACTTTAATCTATTTCTAATACATTATTGCTAAAATATTGTATTTGTGCATTTTCTTGTGCAGTGTCACTTTGCCAAAATGCATAGTGCTCTTTCTCCATAATTTTCGTAAACAGCTGGCGAATGTTTTTCATTTATATATACTATTTGCAATTGAGAATGGCAAACAAAGTTTCCATGACAAAAATAGAAGAATAAAGAAATATTATAACAGTTCCATTAATATAATAGTAGTTTTGAGTTCGGGAGCAAAATGGAGAAGAACAGAGTGCCAGTGCTGACATTAGGTTTCCTTTAACTACTCAAAAAAGGGAGAAACTGTAAAATGAAGAATAAATTAAACATATATGTATATCTCGTTAAAAAAATAAGTGTGCAACTACATGTTTTGAATAAAATTATCTGACTTTTTTGACCTTCGAAAACACAGTATCGACGATACTGGAGGAAGGTCACGTAAAAAGTATGTGGACCCCCCGGAGGGCGTGTATGAAGAGGTTGATGACAGTGGACGAGGCGAAAAAGTATGCAGGGACCGTAGCGTTTGGCGCTCCATTCTCTCTGACTACAAGGGATACAGCGTAAAGCTAAAAAAAAACCTTTGACTTTATTTTCGTATTTCTTTCTTTTGCGTAACATTACAACTATTTACCGTAAGTATATGACGATCAAACTGTTGATAACTTTCAACGCTAGTGTGGTATACCTAAATATTGACACGAACTGAACAAATAGAAAGCAAGGGTAGATAGTGTGACAATGATATTCCTTTTAGAAAAGCAAATAGGTGTTTTATGGTATTAGATTTACTTGTGAGAGTTCGTCGTGGCGCAGTGGAACAGGGGTTTACGCAATGGTTGCAGATTCGATTCCTACTTGCTGGAATTGAAATTATGTTAAAATTTTATTCGTTTCTCGGTATGCTCTGCACTTAACACACGAAATCCTCCATTTTAGGCACAAAGTGGAGAAAAAAGTGTCGTCACAATAAGGTAGGTAGGATTTTTCAGACTTCGTGAAGCATGAAACTGTAAAATTTACATGAATTTTATTAAATGCTTTACTTATTATTATTTTGATATTTCCCGTATCTTTAATACACTAAGTAAGAAAAAATATTTCTTGAAAATGTTCAAAGGTTTTGTATGAAATGTGTGATGTCACATACATAGTAATGTACTTATATAGATATCTACATACATATATAATGTACGAGGACTACGAAGGAGTATAAAATTGGCATAGTTAATATGAAGAAAGTAAGTTTACATGACGAATAATAATGTTAATTTTAATAAATTATAATGAAATAATCAAAATTTAATGTTATCATTTTACTGTTCTCATTACTAAGATAAAGCGTGGGGTTAATTTCCATCTTAACACAACGTATCAATTCCGGACAGAAAGTGGAGAAACGTAGTGTCTTTGATACTTGGCTCTCTGACCCTCTTATACGAAAAAAGCGAGAAGCTTTGTTTTTGCTGTTCATTCACAACTTAGTACATATAATAGTAAAAACACCTTGTGTTTGCTGTGATGATGGAAAAATACTTTTCAATTAGACACTGATTCTCGAAGCGCAGTTCAAGGCGACCGCCACTGCTTATCGAAGGCCGGTATAGAGGAAATGACGACCTTTCAATAAGATCGTAGTACAATTGTAATTTTATAATTAAAAAACATTACTATGTATTTTTCTAGTACCACGCTTTATCCCGCACACATCCTGGCAGGCAGAGAGAACCTAGTGTTAACCCGTTTCCCGCTTTCCGCCAAATTCTGCAGGTATTGCGTGTTTAGTTGAACGTGAGCGTTGAACTTAACGCCGCGCTTTGCCTTGACTCCAGAATGAAGAAATGGAAATATCAAATATTTCCACTCCTCGAGTGGGAATCGAACCCACAACCAGTCGTTTACACTCACACGTTTGTGCCTTTGCGCCTTGTCTGGTCACATTACTATGTACTATACGTATGTATTATCATTTACAATGCTTAGGTTAATGCGCAATTTATATTACGTTTTTAATTAATTCTTAAAATTACCGATAACCTATGCTTAATCTATATAATTAGGTTTTTATATGGACTTCTTTAATGGTTTTTTTATAATATTTTGAAATTGAAATAGGCATTCGTAATGCGTGTTAATTAATTTGCGTTTTTAATAAATTATAATTGATGATGTCGTAGCGAGGGAGATTGTAAGCGCAAATGGCTATGACTGACATGTCGTGATTTTAAGTTGATGACGAAGTATCTTGACACTAGGTTCTCTTTGACTGATTCGTGAAGCTAAAAAAAAAAAAATAAAATAAAAATATAAGGAATGTAATAAAGTTTACATAGCATATGTTTAGGCCAGTCGTGAACAAAGTGTAACGTAAACGCGACTGGTTGTGGGTTCGATTCCTGCTCGAGGAATTGAGACATTTAAACATTTAATTGCCTTCACTCTTCTGTCGATGCCAAGAGCGGCGTTCCAAATTTCGGTCGAAAATGGGAAACAAGGTGTCTTAACATTAGGTTCCCTCTGCCTACCCTGCCGTGAGCAGTATATTACGTGACGCTAAAAAAAAAAAAGTGTTCATATGCAAATTTAGTTTCAGTACAAAATGTCTTTTATATTCTAAACGATTTTGCCCTAAACGGAAAACGGAGTGTTTTGATATTCTGCACAATTTCGGGCACTGTTGGTGTCACACTCATGTTAAAAAAATTGAAGGAACGTATTTCACATAAAAAAATAAAATAAAATTTAAAAGATAAGTATGTAGTAGAAACATTTTTTAAAAAACTTATTTTTTAGTTAAATTAACTGTAATTATTATTGTTTGTTAAAAAAAACATTAAAAAGGGTTTTTTTAAGAAACAACAACAAAAAACATAAAAACCTCCAAACAAGTTTGTTTATCATTATATTATGCAATACAAGAACATTTTTGTATTTAATTATACACCTGAGGAAAAACCTAAGGTTTCCATGCGATGGCACTCGATGAGTCAAACGTCCTCGATACCAAGTTTGGAAAGCGTCCAGTCTAGCGTTTTAATTAACCGGCCTTATAAGATAGTCGGCTGGACAAGGAATTATTATTATTGTATTTTAAAGAGCTAGGATAGGATTTTTTCTTCTATTCAAATTTTGACTTTAATTAGTTCTGGATTTTACTTTTACCCAACATGGAGTATATTTTACCCGTGGGTTAGAATACAATTCCCCTCCGTCGCTGGGCAACGTCCCATAAAAGGCGGGTAACCCAGCAGCTTGGTGGTAGGAGATTCGTTCTCCGACTGGTTGCGACCACTATCATGTCTAAGACGAATCGCCAAATATCTGATAATGTGTTCCGGTTCGATAGCATGTAAGCCAGCTCTCCCTATTCCCACCATCCTCATCCTTCTCCCTCCTTTCCTCATTCCCCTTAAGGTCAGCAACGCATACACAACTTTTCTAATGTTGTGGTTGTCCATGGGTGGTTTATTGATGAATGGTAGGTTGGCATGCCTACCATTTATCAATAAAAAAAATCATTACTTATTTCTTACTAAATGGGCATTAAGCAATTTCGTTTGCGTGGGCTTTATGACGTTTTGTCATACCACAACAATACACCATAGACATACTGTAATTTTAATCTCTTAATATTAGACCCAAATTAGACCGAAAATTAAGCTAACTTGATTTAAAGTATTAATTTTGTTCTATTATCTGAAATCCACATCAAATATTTCAGACGGTTGACATTTTTCCAGCCTTATGCTATTCTCTCTTTATTACAACATTTAAGTGTGGAAAGAACGCTTTAATAATGTTAAAATTGAAATATAGTCGAATAGATATCGAACCCACACTTATCATGTTTACAGACGCTGTCTCATTGCTTATTAATTCGATTCCTATATTGGTTATGTTTATATTTACATTGGCTTCCGGTGTGATAAAGACAGTGTGATCAGACGTCTAATGTTTACAATAGATAAGATCCATATATAATTATAACACGTAATATTATTATAGCAATACAATTAGTAAGGAAGTACGGCTACTATGTATTCTATACTTGGTGATATGCTACATACATTTTATGGGGCTGTTTCTCGAACTAGTAGAACTATGAAACCAGAGATTTAGTACGAATCAAAGGAATGATTAAATAAGACTGTATAAAATAATACTTTAACAAAAAGTTTTTTTTATTTTTTAAGATTTGATTTAAGATTGACAACTTTTTTCAACATGATAATCGAACCGAATATGTAACAATGTAGTTCTAAATTAGGCAAGAGTTATATGGAAAATAAATAAACAGAAATACTTTTAAATATATGGTTTTACTCTCTCAAACCTGGTATTTTAACTTATTAGAGCAATTATGGGATAAGATTAACAAATAACGCATAAGCTAATAAATGAAAAAATAATGCAAGGGAAGGTTTTTTGAACTCTAAAATATGAACGGTTTTTTTTTATTTTTTCCTTACTTTTTTCATTTTTCATATATAGGCAAATATTTACATAAAGGATGCTATATCCTACAATGGGGCCAGGCGTGGTGCAGTGGCACAAACGTGTGACTGTAATCGACTGGTTGTAGGTTCGATTCCTACTCGAGGAGTGAAAATATTTAAAATTTTCATTTTCTCCGCTCTGGTATCCGAGGCAAAGCGCGGCTTTAAGTTCCGCCACGCAATGCCTCTGAATTCAGCGGAAAGAGGGGAACGGAGTGTCATAACACTAGGTTCCCTCTGCCTACCCTGCTGTGAGCGGGATACAGCGTGAAAGTAAAAAAAAAGAAAAAAAATCGTACTGTATTGTACTAATATAATTTACAAAACATAAATCATCAATAACTAATGTATAACAACCTTTGTAAAACAGTAAAAACAATTTACAACTCTACCATTCCCCATTCATTCAATATTTTCAGACATTTCTATACGAAATCAGATTATTTTCCTCGTAAACATATTGAGAATATAAAACAAAAACTGTACTTCTGACCGTTACTCAAAATTGAAACATCTTAACGGGGTTTTCAGCGCGTACACTAACGTATATCAAATAGGATCGTTGACCGTTAAAATAAATATTTTTGAACATGCTTTTTTCATTTAGATGATATCTTTACTGTATAATTTTTGATAAAGTTTTCAATTTATGGTATAAATTAAAGAAAGTTATTGATAAGCTTCACGCTGTATCCCGCATACAGCAGGGTAGGCAGAGGGAACCTAGTGTTAAGACACCCCTTTCCCCACTTTCCGCCGAATTCGGAGGCTTGCGTGTTAAATTATTGATAAACCTTTTTTCATATTGTTAATGTAAGAGTCGTCGTAACTCAATTACTATATTTCTCCTATTTCTATATTCTTTCTGGTTATAGATACAAACTTTACTACGAATTTAAAATGAAAGTATTGATACTTAGGCATATACTTATAGGTGTAATCATAGTATGGATAAATAAAATAGGATGTTACAAGTATTATTTCTAAATTAACTAGAAAATATCAAATTAAAAAAAATGATGATTACTACAAGAACATAATATGAGATAAGGGGCCAGTCGTTGCGCAGCGGCACTAGCGTGTGACTGTAAACGGCTGGTGGTGGGTTCGATTCCCACTCGAGGAGTGGAAATTATATTACCAATTTCTTCGCTCTGGTGTAGAGGCAAAGCGCGGCGTTAAGTTCCACCACTTAACACGCAATGCCTCCGATTTCGGCGGAAAGTGGGGAACGGAGTGCCATAATACAAGGCCCCCTCTGCCTACCCTGCTGTGTGCGGGTACAGAGTGAAGCTAAAAAAAAAGAACATCATAAGACCATCGCGGCTCAGTGTAGCAGCGCCTGATTGTAAACGGGATAGCTTATGGATTCAAACTCTGCTCGATTGAATGGTAATATTTAAATTATCTGCATTTCTCTATTCTGATATGTCAAAGTGCTAAAACTTAATATTCATAATACAATGAAACACTATATTTATAAATTGTAAACAAATTTTATTTCTACCATTAAGAAACACCCGAGTACATACATATTTCAAAGAACCACGCCCACAAATTCAAGCAACCGTGGATTTTCCATCTGCCAAAACATTACGACATACATACATACCCACATATACATATATACACACACACATATACATACATAAATACATACACACACACACATATATACATACATAAATACAGACATATATTGAATACCTACTTGACAAAAGAAAGATACTTGTTCTATAAATATACTGCATTGTCGTTGTTATTTTTAACTCAATTTCTGTTTACCACGCACTCGTGACTGAGTGGCAAATGGTGACATTTTACGCTAAAATAAGCTAAATTGTATTCAAAAATTATAAACAATAGAGTCTATAATATAAAATCTAGAATAGACACATAGTGAGACAAGAATATCAGCTTTGAGAACTTGCGCCGATATGTATGGACCAGAGCTTCTTAAACTATGGGTCGCGACCCCAAATGACCCACGGAGCAAATTTCTGGGGTCGAGAGATTTTAATGTCAAATATTTATATATACCATTTTATAACATGACTACAGTTGGCGGAATACAATGGTCTTGCAATTAGACACGCTCGTTTGTGGAAGATTTTGAGCTATCTCTAACTTAAATCATTTCTTTTATATTTGTATGGGATCGTCAAGGTACTCGCAATCATAAATGGGATCGTAAACGACAAAAGTTTAAGAAGCCCTGGTATAGAAAATCAATGGGCGATTTGCCAAAGTTAATTATTAAAAACTCGTAAATAATGTGTCATGTGATCGTACCATGTGATTTGTTATGATTTTTTTTTTGTTTATATTACTTTTTTTGTATAAGAACGTCTTTACTGTTGTTTGTAAAAAAAAATATCTGATTTTCACTTTCCGTTCACTTTAACGGCTTTGTTTGGTGGCGGAAGTCAATGTTACAATTATTCGTTAAACAAATATATAAGTACTGTATTATCGGGCAGTGTAAAGTGTTTTACTGTAAAAGCGAAAGTTGTATGTTCTATTCCCGTTCGAGCATATTTTTGTAATAAATTTTTTTTCATTTCCCCGCATTGGTGAGACGAAACACGTTCCACCAGTCAAAACGAAATGTCTGGAACTTGGGCAAGAGAACGAAATGGCTTGTAAGTTCTCTCTGCTGCCTATTACGCAAAAAAAAATGTGAATCTGCTAAAAAAATATAATAACATAAACTATCCTACTAGTGCGATTTCAACCCAAAATCATCGCAAGTCACAAACTTCCAAATCGCGCGACGACAGCGTTGTACTTCCTTTTTTGTAGCTTCATACTTTTCTTTAATTTGACATATGAAATTAAGACATGTGGCAGAACTCAACACTGCGCTTTATACAAGGTACTAGAGGATTTGAGGGAAAAAAAAAAATTTTTTTTTTTTTTTTTTTTTTTATCTTCACGCTGTATCCCGCACACAGCAGGGTAGGCAGAGGGAACCTCCGTTCCCCACTTTCCGCCAAATTCGGAGCTTGCGTGTTAAGTGTCGGAACTTAACGCCGCGCCTTACGTCGATACCAAAAATAAATAAATTTTAATATAGTCATTTCTATATGTGATAAGTTATGAATGAGAAAGAACCCACAACCAATCGCACTTACAGTCAGTAACCATCCCATTGCACAACGATGACCTCTTTAATTTCGTTGTGCTTCTTAAATATTTGAATTTACTTAATTCAAAACATATTTATTTTATACCAAACCGTGTAATGAGAAAAATCTGGCCAAGGCTGCCAGTTATAAGACAAAGATAATAAAATGCTATTTTTAGAATTTTCTAGTACGTTTACAGCAATAAATTTAAAGTTCAAGCCAGATTACGTTGACATTTTTTTTAACTTCACGCTGTATCCCGCACACAGCAGGGTAGGCAGAGGGAACCTAGTGTTAAGACACTCCGTTCCCCACTTTCTGCCGGATTCGGAGGCATTGCGTGTTAAGTGGCGGAACTGAACGCCGCGCTTTGCCTCTGATACCAGAGCGAAGGAAATAGAAATATTAAATATTTCCACTCCTCGAATGGGAATCGAACCCACAACCAGTCGTTTACAGTCACACGCTCGTGCCACTGCGCCACGACTGACCCCGTGTTGACATTAACGCCTTAGTTATATTTTGTTTTCATCTTTCTCAAACTATAGCTCGTTATAATTAAGAAAAGGTAGGGTAATGACACATGCTCTACATTTCGCGTATTTATAGATAGTAAGTAGTTACGTTGACGCGTAAAATTTGGCGTTGCCTTAGTAACGTATATATATCACTTTATATATACAAGTGTATATACAAACAAGCCAAAACATTGTGGCCAGCCATGACCCAGTGGCACAAGCATGTAACTGTAAACGACTGGTTGTGGGTTCGATTCCCACTCGAGGAGTGGAAATTATATTTCCATTTTCTTCGCTCTGGTGTCGAGGTAAAGCGCGGCATTAAGTTCCGCCACTTAACACGAAAGCCTCCAAATTCGGCGGAAAGTGGGAAACGGAGTGTCTTAACACTAGGTTCCCTCTGCCTACCCTGCTGTGTGCGGGATACAGCGTGAAGCTATAAAAAAAAAATAAGAAACATATTACTTGAGTATGCCAAATTTCGTACTTCTTTGTCTCGAAAGAGTTTGATTTCCGATCGAGATTCGATTTATATTAATAATCTAAATAGAATTATTATGTAGGCTGATAAATTTATACATACATATATTACAAAATATTCTGTGCTGAGGAACATAACTCAACACTGCGCTTTACCTTGCCTGAGCGGAGAAATAAAAATAATATATTATCTATTACTTCGAATGGGAATCGAACCCACGACTAACAGCGTTCACAGTCAGACCTATCCCCACTGCACCACGTTAGCAACAATTAAAATAAAACATTTATATATGCCAATTAAAATAAAATGAATTCGTATATTCTACAAGCGGTTATTTTCCACTTGCCGCTATCAAATATCGCATACATAATACATACATACATACCTACATATCCACTCGTGCGATATCGCCATGGCAACATTTGTGCAAGTGTTGTTCCCACGAATATTTTATTTTAAACAACTACTAAAGACTATAATGCGTTGACCTTTGATTGTTAATGTGTTTATTTTACTTTGTTACTAGTTGTTTTGTGGCAAAAGTAAAAATTATATGATTTGGTTATTTTGATGGTTTGAATTTATTCTGTGGGGAGTTCTGTAAGCTTGTTATACTAGCTGTTGTACGCGACTTTGTCTGCGTAGTAATGGAAATGTTTATGTCATTTTTTAAGTTTGTAGTAAGAAGACTTTAGACTTGCGAAAGCATTCAACCTCCTTAATCAGACCCTGTTGCACAATACGTTTTTAACAGACGTTTATTAGCTATAAACTATCTCTTTGAAAATTTTTATCTTTGTACATCGTACAAGTACGTATGTACATGTATATGTACGTGGTATTTTCGCAATTCCGTAAAAATAAATAAGTGCATTTCGGAGGCCATTATCGTGATAGTGTTTGACAGTATACGCCATGATTGTGGGTTCGATTTCCACTAAAAGAAATAATTAATTTTATTTTACCACTCTGCTAATGCCAATTGCGGCGTCGAGTTCTGCCATTCAACCTGCAATGTTTCGGATTCAGGCAGAAAATGGGAAACGAAGTGTTTTGACACTATCTAGCTTTAGGCTAACTAATTCTCTCTGCATGCCTATACTTTCTAACCACAGCTTTACGGGAAGGAAGGAAGTTAAAAAAGGATACATTTCGTATTTATGCGTTTGACAAAATACATTTAATTTTTGAATACAATAACACACGTACTCGGTTAAAATGTATAAATAGTCATGTATCACTAAGTCCTTTATGCAATCTTACAAAAATAAAAAAAATAATAAAAAAATGTGAAACTTGAAGTGAACGTGTCTACCATATTTTAGCTCAATTTAGAATAACTGGTTTAAAATTTGGAGTTTTTGACCTATACATGACTAACAAGGACAAATTAACAAAAAATGTTGATAAAATTCTCAAAATGATATCGTGTCAATCGATATATGTATGCCAAAAGATTATTTAGAGCTTTTAAGTACTCTGCTTAAATGACAGTTGTAAGTTCAAGTTTAATAAGAGAAAATATTCAAATCTGTTATACTATAATGTCCAGCATATAGAATAAAGTAGGTAATGCGTGGAGTGAAAGAAATATCACAACTAATATAAAAACTTTTAAGCAAAAATATGTTTTTTTTTTTGAAAATAACTTATTTTAAATATAATTTTTCAAATTTGGGGACTAGTCGTGGCGCAGTGGCACTGTGAACTGTAAACGACTGTTTATGGGTTCGAATCCCACTCGTGGAGTGGAAATTCCATTTTCTTCGTCGTTTACAGTCACACGCTTGTACCACTGGGCCACGACTGGCCACAACAAACAGAAGAAAGAGAACAAAGAGAAGAAGGTATTTTCAGTATTTTTAAATGTTCGTTGTCTGTTAACTACTTATGGACTGTAAATATACACGAGTATATGATAAAATAGTAAAAAATGATAACAGTACTTTTACAACCCTCCGTGAACAAACAATACTAAAATAAAAAAAACATATTATAAAAAATCTATTGTTAATTTTATTATTAAACCGTCATTTAATATACATAAAAACCAATTTAACTACCATAATTATGACATAAAGCGTATACAAGTGTCACTTTGATTACAGCTTCACGCTGTATCCCGCACACAGCAGGCTAGGCAGAGAGAACCTAGTGTTAAGACACTCCGTTCCCTACTTTCCGCTGAATTCGGAGGCTTGCGTGTTAAGTGGCGGAACTTAACGCCGCGTTTTACCTCGACACCAGAGCGAAGAAAATGGAAATATTAAATATTTCCACTCTTCGAGTAGGAATCGAAACCACAACCAGTCGTTAACAGTCACACGTTTGTGCCACTGTGTGACGACTGGTCACTTTAATTACAAATGTGACGTAGACGTATATGTACTCTAGCTATAAAGAAATATTGCAATCGAGGCCTTGAATCCGTAGTTTACGATTGAGCCACGTGTAAAACCAAACAACGATAAGAACGGCCGTAACAAAATAAAACTACGATTCGATAACGTATATAAATAGACTTCCTATTTAACTACGATTATTATAAAACCGTTTCTATTTCGATGATAAAAATAATAAGTTAGTTTTGAAAGGAACTAAAAGATCACGATCTAAAGCAAGTTCCGCTGAGCATTTATTTAGATCACAGATATTTTTACTCTTCTGTTTTTTTTAGTTTCACGCTGTATCCCGCACACAGCAGGATAGCCAGAGGGAATCTAACGTTAAGGCACTCTGTTTCCCACATTCCACCGAATTCTGGAGGCATTACGTGTTAAGTGGTAAAACTCATCGCCATGATATAGCGCATAAACAGAAATATTAAATATTTCAATTCAAGAAACCCAAAACCAGTCGCGTTTACAGTCACACTTCGTGCCCCTGTGACACGACTGTTTTAATTAGCTAATTTTAAGTAATATAAAGACTACGACACTTAACACGTAATGCTTCGAATTCGGCGGAAAGTAGGGTACATAGTGTCTTAACACTAGGTGCCCTCTGCCTACCCTGCTGTGTGCGGGATACAGCGTGAAGAAAAAAAAGCTTAGTAGATAGCGAAGTCACAGTCAGTCACTGACAGTATTATTGTCAAGCGAGATCAGTGATAATTTATCTTTTATGAAATTTAATGGAATATGGTAATGGTAAGACTGGCAGTACTGACCCTTTATGATAATTAAGCATATTCGAAAAGCATACCATTTCGAAAGTTCTGTCATTGTACCCTATATTAATATTAAATATATTGATTTTAGTTTTGGATATCGTTACGTTTAATATATTATCAAAATATGTGTGTAAAAACGGTAATAGTACGTAATCCTCTTGTTTTTTTCTTTTCCTTTTTTTTAATTTTTTGTAGCTTCACGCTATATCCTGTACACAGCAGGGTAGGCAGAGGGAACCTAGTGTTAAGACACTCCGTTCCCCACTATTGTATGCTATCTAATTCTGCCACTTAACACGCAATATATCAGATTCAGACGAAAATCGGAGAACAGACTATATTTAAACTAGGCACTCTTTATATGTCAATCTAATCCTGCACTTTATCTTAATATACTGAAAATGCTAATAATACCGAAAATAAAACACTTATAGACTTAAACATAATGGAGTCAGAAATTACTTTAAAAATTATATATTTTTTCTTATATTCAAGCATAGAATATGAGGAACAAATCAGCCTAGCAAGTAGCATTTTAAAAATAGAGTTGTTGAAATTGAAAGTTTATTTCCACCATTATCTTAACATTAAATCAAATTTGCGGTCACTTAATAAAATATTACTACGAAGAAATACTAATATACAGACAGCTAAATTACGTACAACATATTCGCGTTAACAAATTTTATTATGTGCTAAACATTACTAAAATCGATTAAGCGGTTTGGCCTAGATAACGATTGAAAACAGACGTAACCACTTACAAATAAATACAAGCCTACATTTAGATCAATACTATAATTTCTAACTTTTTAATGTTTGTTTTGCACTTGCAGAATCTAGTGACAAGGCACTCCGTTCTCCAACTTCTGCCTGAATCAAAGACATTGCGTGTTTATTGGCGGAACTAAACGCTGCTTTATATCTAGTCACAAAGGTGGAGAAACAACAAGAAATTAACATTTTTTAACACTTTTAAAGTTATTCCACACTTAGGAAAATTGAAAAAACATCTCGTGTTGCCTTGTTGAAATGTCTTTTTCAAGAAATAAACATATTGATTAAGTGCAAAACGAACACATTACCATCGCACATACCGTCAAATGCTTCCCAAACTTCGAATACTGGGTCAGCCTTTGATTTATTTAAGCCTCCGCCAAAAAAGATACAGTACATGCACATTAGTGGAACTCAACCCTGAGCTTGAAGTAACTTAGTCTTTGAACCTATTTTTTTAATTATCATTAAAAATACATCTGAGTTATATTAAACTAAAACTAATACTAACCAATCATTACTTTAAAAAAGAAGAAGAAAATAAAATATCTGAACACCAAGTTCCCTTAACATACATCACTACCTTATAAAGTACTTTAAAAATTGAACATTAACAAATTAAATTAAATTAAATTAAATAGCTTCACGCTATATCCCGCACACAGCAGGGTAGGCAGAGGGAACCTAGTGTTAAGACGCTCCGTTCCCCACTTTCCGCCGAATTCGGAGGCTTGCATGTTAAGTGGCGTAACTTAACGCCGCGCTTTACCCCGACACCAGAGCGAAGAAAATGGAAATATAATTTCCACTCCTCGAGTGGGAATCGAACCCACAACCAGTCGTTTACAGTCACACTCTTGTGCCACTGGGCCACGACTAGCCACAATTTAACATATTCTCAATAATCTAAATACAAAAATCGACCTAATCGTATTCGAACCCACATACAATCAGCAGTCTGATCTATCAACTAACACTTGCACCATCAGTGCCAACATATTACGCAATAACCAATAACATAATCTAAATATCGTTATTAATCGTCAACGAAGCAAATCAGAAATGAACGTGCGACCTGCATTCTAAATCGAGTGCAGTGAGTCACCGACCACACGTGGATGTAAAGGAACTATGTAACGTATTACGTGAAAACCAATTACATTGCGAATATTGAAAATGTTACAGTGTTTTGCTATGTTGTATGTATTGCATAATATCGATTTGAAAGTGGTTTTAATTTTTTTTTTTAGCTTCACGCTGTATCCCGCACACAGCAGGGTAGGCAGAGGGTACCTAGTGTTAGGACACTCCGTTCCCCACTTTCCGCCGAATTCAGAGGCTTTGCGTGTTAAGGCGGAACTTATAATTATATTTTTTTTTTTATTTATTTTAATTTTAAAATTAAAATAAAAATAAAATTAAAATTAAATAGCTTCACGCTATATCCCGCACACAGCAGGGTAGGCAGAGGGAACCTAGTGTTAAGACACTCCGTCCCCCACTTTCCGCCGAATTCGGAGGCTTGCGTGTTAAGTGGCGGAACTTAACGCCGCGCTTTACCTCGACACCAGAGCGAAGAAAATGGAAATATAATTTCCACTCCTCGAGTGGGAATCGAACCCACAACCAGTCGTTTACAGTCACACTCTTGTGCCACTGGGCCACGACTGGCCACGATTAAGAATAATATTTAGTATTTGATCGATATTCAATTGAAAAATGCACGTTTTAGCTATTTTTTTATGTTTGTCTGTCACGCTTACACGGCTGATCTATCGGTCCGATTTGGAGGAAAATTTAGAATGAAAGTAGTAAATAATCTAGGGTCAAACATAGGCTACTTATTTTTTCAAAAATCAACCTCTAAAGGGCTGAAATAGGGGATGAAAGTTTATATAAAAAATCTAAACCACTGGATTGATATGAATTTTGGAATATATATTCCATTGTTGATACATATTCCAAAATTTCGTATCAATCCAGTGGTTTAGATTTTTTATATAAACTTTCATCCCCTATTTCAGCCCTTACCATAGTTGATAAACCGAGGTTAAAGAAAGGCAAACATATTTTACTAAAATTCACCCCCGAGGGTTGCAATATAACGAAACAGTCAAGTAGTTCAAGCAGCTAAGCCTCGAGCGGGCTGCTAGTGATTATATAAATAACACTAAAGTAAAGGTTTTTTTATAGCTTCAGGCTTTTTTTTGCATAGCAGTGTAATCAAAGAGATTATAGTTAAGATTCTGTAGTTTATAATTGCACACAAATCGCAGATATTACGTGTTGAGAGGCGGTACTTATCACCATATGTTGTCATTCCAGATCATATGAAAATAATTTAATTCCTCCAAATAGTTATCGAACACATAACCAATTGCGTTTACAGTCAAATGGCGGCCCACTGTACCACAATGACTTCCAATATTAAAATATTTACAATATGTCCATTACACTAACTATTATTTTAATTACTCAAAGTAAGGGAAAGAAAAGAACAAAACATACTTGGAACGGCTGGTCCGGTAATATTTTATTATTATTAACTAGCGGCCCGCCGTGTACATAGTACATACTGTTTCGATATATTGCAACCCTCGGAGGTGGGGTTTTGAAAAATAAAGTAGCCTATGTTTAACCTCGGATTATAAACTATGTTTGTGCCAAAATTCATTTCAATCGGTCAAGCGGTATAGATTTTTCATATAAACTTTCATCCCCCATTTCAACCCTTTAAAGGTTGATTTTTGAAAAAAATAAATGGCCTATGTTTGTCCCAGTATTTTTTTCTACTTTCAATCTAAATTTCATCCAAACTGGACCGGTAGATTAGCCGTGAAAGCGTGACAGACAAACACACAGTCATTGGCATTTATATTTTATTTATTAATTCTAATAAGAATATGAACTATGGATGGACAAAAAAGTCCTTTTTACGTCAACCAGTGCTCAAAATTTAAATAATTATAAAACTTAGGTAAATTTTTAAAGTGAAAATAAATTGTATATGCGGTAACGCAGACATAACTTTGTTATTTTTTGCCACTTTGTTATTCAAAGACGTAAATACGTCATAATCAACATACTTGCTACTTTTGCTTTTTGATTTTGCAACTCTGTATTCATAGTAGATACTTACTTATAAGCGTATTTTTTTTAAATATTTTTTCTACATTTACATGCTTATTCCCATATAGCTAGGTAGTCAATGGGAACCTAGTGTCAAGATACTCCGTCAAGACATTACGTGTTAAGCGAAATTAAGAAAATTTAAATATAATCATTCGATGAGTGAGAATCGAACTTACAACCAAAGCTTTACAGTCAGATGCAGTCCCTTTTTTCAATATTTTGATACCTATTAACTATGACTCAGCGTCTGACTCTAAATGCATTATTTGTGGGTTCGATTCCCGCTCAGTCAAATGATTATACATTTTTTTTTAGCTTCACGCTGTATCCCTTGCAGGGTAGTCAGAGAGAACGGAGCGCCAAGCGCTACGGTCCCTGCATACATCTTTCGCCTCGTCCACTGTCATCAACCTCTTCATACACGCCCTCCGGGGGGTCCTCATGCTTTTTACGTGACCTTCCTCCAGTACCGTCGATACTGTGTTTTCGAAGGTCAGCCGAGGTCTCCCACTGCCTATCTTACCACTCACCTTTGCTTCATATATCTTTCTTACCATTATACATACATATATCATTTTATTCGCTCTGGTACCTAAGACGAAATGTCGGCATTAAGTTTCATCACTTAACACGCAATGTCTCAATTTTAGCAAGTGGAGAACGGAGTGTCTTAACTCTATTTTCACTCTGACTACCCCGCTATGAGCGAAAACGGATAAGACTATAATGTGTATTATATCTATTAGTTATTACATAAACATAAATAAAAGTAATCATTTTATGAAGTCATTAAAATTTGTAAACATTGCAATTCCTACGTGACTTTTTAAATTAAATCGCGCTCAGCCAGCACGACTTAGAGACTATAAACAAATAAATAGTTTCGGTTTGCGTTTCAACTTTTAAATGTTTATATAATATTTTACACGTGTTATGTGTGAGGTTATCATACGCAGTAAAACAGTGTCTATTTTAAACGTGGTTGTTAGTTCGATTCCCACTTGGGAAATGATTATATTAAATTATTTTCTCCGTTTTGGTGCAAAGCGTGAGGTTGATTCTCATTAATCTTAACAAACAATCTAGCAATTTTCGGCTGAAATTGGACGACGGAGAGCGGAGTGTCTTAATACTAGATATCTTCTGCCGACACTGCTATGAGGTATAAGGAACGAAGCTTGAAACATATTGAAGAAGGTACAATTCCAATATAAATATTTATAAAAACATACGTAAGTAATAAATAAAACTACTAGAAATACAAGTAAGTTATCTAAATTTACTCATGAGTCTAGAGTGAGTCATAATTCTTATAACAATTTAATATAAAACTATGTTCGCGCGGCGTTAAGTTCCGACACTTAACACGCAATGTCTGCTAATTCGGCGGAAAGTGGAAACGGAGTGTCTTAACACTAGGTTCCGTCTGCCTACCCTGCTGTGTGCGGGATACAGTGTGAAGCTACAAAAAAAAATAGTTTCAATAACTTTATTAAGACACCATCATGACAAATAACGGTAATAAAAGTAAGGCACACTGAAAAAATAGTACCTAAATAAAGTATAAATTCATTAAATCCATGCAAAATTCTTCAAAATAGGCGACATTATCGATTTGACTATCAATTTCGGCTTCCAAGAAATGAACGTGAGGTAACAGTAACCATCGCATGTTAACCAAAAACCAAATATTCTAGTACAAAACGTATCGGGGTCAAACTAATTACTAAGTCTGGTGGAATATTGCAAAAACATGCGTCACGCGAAAGAAAGCCGTTCACCGTTCATCTCGCTAACACGGCGCGCCGTCACGCTATTTAATGTCTACTGTTAAAATGTGTCAATATTATTGTATTTTTCGTTTTGTGAGTGGAAATATTTACTATTTCCATTTTATCCGTTCTGGTATCGAGGCAAAGCGCGGCGTTAAGTTCCGCCACTTAACACGCAATGCCTCCGAACATCGGCGGAAAATGGGGAACAGAGTGTCATAACACTAGGTTCCCTCTGCCTACCCTGACGTGTGCGGGATACAGCGTGATGATAAAAAAATCTATATAACTAATTAAAACCGTTGTCAATCGTCCAGTATAGGTTTTAGCTACTTAGCATAATTATTCTTTAACAATATATTTTGCGCTATCATCCTTAACAAAACAAGTACTAGAGTGAATAGAATTTCTCCTATAAAGAGCAGTACAATAGGAATAACTATAGGAAAATATAATAGTTAGTCACCACTTTCACTCGGTGATTCACACTCAGCGGAATTGTCATATTTCAATTATTTTCATTACTCCTCTCTGGTAGGGCACAGCGTTGAGTTTGTATGTTAAAGGCGCAATGTAATCAATTCGAGCTGAATATGCAGAAGGAAGTAGGAAGTGCCTTGACACTACGTTCTCTTGGTCTAACACGCTATGCGGACAATGATGCTGTTGTTACTATTTTTTGTAGTCTATTAATCTATTAAATAAAAAAATACTAATAAACATTTTAACATGTTCCAAGTGTTATTTAATACTTTAAATACTTTAACATGTTTAAAGTGTTGCTCGTACACTTTAAACATGTTAACTTAAGACAAAAGTTAGAACTCAGCGGTATATAAACAGTCAAAGCGCTGTAGTCGCTAAGACATGCATTCTACATCTGACTATGTCGAAACTCAAGAACTTATCTTATACATTCTTTTTACGTCATCTAAAAAAAGTTTTTAACAAAAAAGACATTTAGAAAACGTATAAAAATATGAACGCAGCGGGATTCGAACCCGAATCCGCCTCCTGAATACCGTCCAGGCGTTCTCACCACTCAGCCATGCGTTTTACTATCCGCTGCGTCGAAATTCCTATACGCTTTATTACAACTTATTTTTGTTGTTAGCAGGGTTCGAATCCCGCTGCGTTTAAATTTTTATACGTTTTCTTTAAATGTCTTTATCAATTTTCCTAAGTGTGGAATAACACTTTAAAATGATTTTATTAAACAAAACCGAATTCGAATCCGTTACATACGAAATGTAACGCTTATAAATGAGCGAATCCCGTTGTTATGTAAACTCGGTAACGGCGGTGTAACGGTACACCGCGCATTATGCTGAAACCTGAAAACACTGAATACTGCATTAATGTCTTTCTCTGACGATATTGACATACTATGGAGATTATTTCGTCATTTACAATTGTATCTAAAAATACTTTATGATAATTGAGTGTTTTCTGTTAGTTGTGTAACTGTTTTGTTAGTACGTTTGTGTAGATAGTCTGATAATAGGAGGTTGTGTGTCTGTCTGTGTTGAAAGTTGTTTTTGTATAAATAATATTGTGGCCAGTCGTGGCCCAGTGGCACAAGCGTGTGACTGTAAACGACTGGTTGTGGGTTCGATTCCCACTCGAGGAGTAAAAATATTTAATATTTCCATTTTCTTCGCTCTGGTGTCGAGGTAAAGCGCGGCGTTAAGTTCCGCCACCTAACACACAAAGCCTCCGAATTCGGCGGAAAGTGGGGAACGGAGTGTCTTAACATTAGGTTCCCTCTGCCCTGCTGTGTGCGGGATACAGCGAGCGTGAAGCTAAAAAAAACCATATATACATATATATATAATATGTAAAGGAAAACGTTGTAGTTATAGGCATTGTTATGTAAAATTAACAAACGAGGGAATATAAAGTTTTTATAGAGAAGAAATGGATAAAACTCATATTTTTTAATAATTCATATCGCTTATATTTATATTTACATTTTTTCACCTGTCATGGTACCTAAGACAAAACGTGGTGTTGATTTCGGCCATTCAATACACATTGTTTCGATTTTAGGCGGAAATTGAGGGAGGGAATGTCTTGACACTAGATTTTCTCGGCTCGACTCGGCGGGAAAAAAAAAAAAAAATATATATATATATATATATATATATATATATATATATATATATATATATATATATATATATATATATATATATATATATATATATATATATATATATATATATAGTTATAGGCATTGTTATGTAAAATTAACAAACGAGGGAATATAAAGTTTTTATAGAGAAGAAATGGATAAAACTCATATTTTTTAATAATTCATATCGCTTATATTTCCATTTGCATTTCTTCACCTTTCATGGTACCTAAGACAAAACGTGGTGATGACTTCGGCCATTCAATACACATTGTTTCGATTTTAGGCGGAAATTGGGGGAGGGAATGTCTTGACACTAGATTTTCACTGACTCATCTCGGCTCGGCGGGAAAAAGCAAAAAAATACATTTTAAAGAAAAAAGTTAAAAATACTATACTTTAATTAATGAAATATATATTACTCTCTCTATAATTTGTTTGACATAAACTTTTATATACAATGACAAACAAACATATGAAACCTTCGAGTGGGAATCAGTTCACTGCCGTCTCCCACTGCGCCATTACTAGAAAGAATATTATGAAATAATTTACTAATATGAATTGTATGTTTTCATCTATATAATATATCTATCTATATCATACGTGGCTCTTGCTCAGAACACTGATCCAACGGAGCCCCCGAAAGGCCTATATACTACCCTATCGTAATCTTTTACAATTTATTGTACGTACCAAAAAGCCTCCGAATTCGTATTTGCCAACAACCTCCCACATTTCCTTAGAGAACACTGAATATAGTATCTATTTTAAGCAGTGGGTGTGGCACGAACGTAACTCATCGCAGCTTCCAACCATTCAAGGATCCAAATAAATATCTTATTTAACTTTTGGTTACAGTTTATACATAAATTTATATAAATATATATGTTAAAAGGAAGAAAGGACTATAACAAGAATATATAACTTTATTAAGAATATATAGCCTTATTTGCTTTCACCATAAAATGCTTAGTGGCCATCATAGCACAGTGGGACATCGGACGTCGACTGACTTTGACGGTTATGGGTTCAATCTCCACTCGTTTTTTTTTTTATTTATTACTGTATAATATGTTTCATAAAAAGGAAAGGTTTGATTAGAGTGCCGAATTCGTTTTATTTACATACTTTTATAATAGTTAGAATAATTATATTGAAACTAAACTAGTCGAGGCAAAGTGCGGCGTTAAAATCCGCCACTTAACACGCAATGCCTCCGAATTCAGCGGAAAGTGGGGAACGGAGTGTCTTAAAACTAGGTTCCCTCTGCCTACCCCCTGTGTGCGGGGGCAAAGCGTGAAGCTAAAAAAAAAAAGTAATTCCTCCACTCTAACAAAAAAAGCGACATTGAGTTCCGACATTTAACGACCGGTAGGTCGTTAAATGTCGGAACTATCATATACCTCTTATACGTTTTCCCTACCTCATTTAGTTGGACAAAGCTTGAAAACGACATATAAAATACATAATAACAAATATAAAAATTATAATAAAACCTAACCTACAATTTTCCATCTCCTTGAGTGAAAAATAGTATAAAAGCTTTTTTAGAAGCTCAAAGCTATCATAATATTATGGTACATTTCCTTCAAATACACTTCCACCCCACGTATTCCTTGTAATACGAATACGGCGACCCCATTGCATTCGAAACGCTTATACTCGTATTTATATTAATCCGGGTTCGATTTGCGTCACAGCTATAATAAACTGAGGCCGCTCAGTCGCCGCGCAGTCTCATATGTTTTATATTTATATATATTTTTCAATAACTTACCGTCCGTGGAAATTTAGTGAGCGAGGTAAAAACGGAATGAGTTGTTATTTTTCAAGATTTAATGTATGTTTTAGCGTAACTTAAGTGTCTTGAGTAATTTTTTAAAAAAATATTAAGTATAAATTTAAGCTCCTATAGTACTTATTTTATTTATTTTCATAACCGTAATGCAGATATATTGTAGGCTATTCATATTCAATGAGAAAGAAATTTTAAAACTTTTAAAAAATAACTAAATTGACATCATTAAAAATTTGCTAGTTTCAGTCAAATTCCAAAAGAAACCATACATTAAGTCCATACTAACATTATAAATGTGAAAATCTAACCGTCTCTCTGTTACGATTTCACGCGTAGAACTAACGGCCCAATTTGCATTAAATTCAACCCCCAGAGAGTTAAAATAAGGGACAAAAAAAATTAACCGTTTGACTAATTTCGATCATCTTTTACAGGAAGATAGTTCATGACGCAAGATCTAAGGCACCTATTTTTAAAAAACAACGACGTATACTACGAGGATGAAAATTTGTATAAAATATAAGCAAACAAGCGAAAACGGGGGCCGTCGGAAACACGATTAAAGATGTAGTTCACGAAGCAATTATAGATATAGTTCATGTAGGCGAAGCTGTGAGCGGGTTGCTAGTCCCTTTACCTGTGGCCCCGGATAATGGCGGTCGAGGAGCACCATGAAGTTTTAGTGGGTATATGGACGGCTCAGTCCGGAGTCCCACATAACCACGTCCGAGTCCCCAATCGAGCTGGTATCCATAACGGATTTTCTCACGTATAAAAAAGGGTTGATAATCCTTAATAATTTACAAATAATTTTGTACATATTATTTTGTCATTCTCATATTTAAAATATAAATAAATTTTTTTTTTTTTTTTATTTTTAAATTGATGAGTTAGCGATGCCAAATTATAATAATAAAAAATAAAAGTTTGTCTGTTCATTCGAGGTTATATAGGTACAACCGGATGTTATGAATTTAATTTTGACTGGTAAAGAGTGACGGCTGTCCACAGCTGGTACGTAATTATTTATAAAAGATATTATAGATGCATTTTTTTTTTTGCTGTACCCCACATATAGTAGCGTAGGCAACACTCGACACCAGAGCGAAACAAAGGTAAATATTAAATATTTCCACTCTTCGAGAGGGAATGGAACCCACAACCAGTCGCTTTACAGTCATACTTTGTGCCTTTGTCCTATAATTAGAATTTTTCTAATTGAACAGGGAATATAAGTTGAAATCCATTGGTAAATAATTAATTTCTCTTAAATGAAATAACTTAAAAATAAAAGTTTTCTGCAGAATATTTGTAAAAATGAGTCCAAAAATGTTCTTTCACATATTGATATACGAGTAAAGTAGACTAAGTAACTCGCAACAAGTGATATTAGAAAAAAATATTTTTAATAACTAAGCGGTAATTTTCAAGGTATTTTATCTGGAATACCATACATTAAACTACAAACATTGTCACTTAATGGCGTATGCAACTATGCAGTCCGCTCTCTACCATACTGCATATTTGTTTGAAGAACTTAGTGTCCCAATTCATGTAACTAAACCAGATACCTAATCGGTTTTACTTCTTTGACAGTTAAATAAATGATAAAATATGATAGAATAGTTGCTTTTTAACGTGTTAAAATTCACACATTGAGGAAATTCAAATAGATATTTAGAAAACTTATAAAAAATTGAACGCAGCGGAATTCGAACTCGTGCCTTTTGGACCGCTCTACTACTAGCTGTGGATTCGATAGGATAGTTCATTTTTTTTGTTTACAGGCTGACAAAGTCCAAAGTATGATCATATTAAATTATTTTCAGTATTTTCATTATTTTCATTAAATTATTTTCCATTAACCGCTCTGGTATAACGAAACAAAGCGTTAAATTCGGGTGAAAAGTAACGAAGGAACTGTCTTGACACTAAGTTACCTTCAAATACATCTATCGTATACATTTTATAAACATAATATTCTATGAATTTTATTTTTTTATATTAAAAAGGCCATCGCGGCACAATGGGACAGCATATGATTGTAACCGCGATTGGTTGTGGGTTCGATTCGTTCCCACTTGACTTAAATATTCCATATATTTAATTATTTTCACTGCTCTGCACTAGTCAAAACAACAAAGCACGGCGTTTAGATCTACCTAAATAAATAGGAAAAAACGTGAAAGTGCTTTTTATAAATATAAAATTTTAAGTTTTATCAATCAAAAGTGCTCTTGAGCAAAACAACAGAATTAAAATTTTGAAAGGAAAATCTTTGTCATGTACGCCTTTGATTCTTTGAAGTGATAAATGTTTTTATAATGAATCGTGAATTTTGTGAAAACACGCGAGGTAACAAATATTTTTTATGAGTCGGCCGATTTCCACTGAGTTGTTTATATGAGAGGTTGATGAAAGATGTTGAAATCTGGAACACTCTGTATATAATTTCATTTGTAAACTGCTTTAATACTATAGCTTCACGCATTCAAAGCCAACAGGATAGGCAAGAAGAACTTTTTAATACATTTTTTTTTTTTTTAGCTTTACGCTGTATCCCGCACACAGCAGGGTAGGCAGAGGGAACCTAGTATTAAGACACTCCGTTCCCCACTTTCCGCCGAATTCGAAGGATTGCGTGTTAAGTGACGGAACTTAACGCCGCGCTTTACCTCGACACCAGAGCGAAGAAAATGGAAATATAATTTCCACTCCTCGAGTGGGAATCGAACCCACAACAAGTCGTTTACAGTCACACTCTTGTGCCACTGGGCCACGACTGGCCACAATTTATTATATTCCACGGTAGTAATGTAATTAAGAAGAATGTAAATGATATTGAAATCTAAAAGTTCATAATCAAACTACCATATGAACTGTTTCCCTAGCTTTGATAAACAAAGAGATCATCGCTTAAGAGAAGTAGGCTGTAATTCAATATTTATTTTTTATAATAATAAATATTTTTTTATATTCAACTACAACACAATTTCAGAATACAGTAAAATAACTTATAATAAGCACAATATTACAATAAGATAAGTTATAACATAACCAGTTAAAATAATATAAAAGAATATTATAAAACAATAAATTATTTTTACTTAAAAGGAATTATGTCCATAAATATTTAAAATTTACAAAAATAATATAAAAAGATAACATAAATTTTTAAATTCGCTGCATATAATATAACTAACAGCATATACGAGTACATATATTTCATAACTAAAATAAAAAAAAGCTACTTAAATGTCATGGAAAATGCCTTTCACTTTGTATTTTTAGCGGCTATTTCATTATGGGTAATGAGTATCGATGTTTTACGCGTTTGTTTTGTATCAGCCGCACAAAGTTCTTTGATCTCGCGCTGAGTTACATATAGTCCAGCTAGAGACATCAGTCAAGTAGCTACATGGGAAACCTCTTACTATTATTAAATTGGCTTATTTTTAGCTAACATACGAATATATACAAGTAAATACTATTGGAATGTTTGTTTGTAATATTAAAAAAAACGATTTTTATTATGTGCATATGTATACACGGTACATGTACCAAAATAACATTTCTTTTACAAGTATTTATCCGTCTGTCTGTTTGTTCCGGCTAATCGTTGAAACGGCTGGACCTTTTTGACGGGATTTTTACTAGCAGGTTGCTGATTTAATAAGGAGTAATTTAGGCTATTTATGTTTAAGAATTACATTTTTCTTTAATTTTACGCGGACGTGTTCGCGGGTACAGTTAGTAGGTATATTATATATTTACTGGATATATTTATAGTATATTTTAGTTTAGATTTCACAGTCGCGAGGGTATCGTGACGAAATTAGGGAGAGTTGTTGAATCGAATACCACTATGGGAATTATTTTCATAATATTTTAATTTCTCCGCTTCAGTGAACTCTCTCGGCTATTTCAAAAGTATCCCTGGCAGCAATAAATCTATATATAACAAATACTTTTAAAAAAAAGAGTCCCGCTGAGTTTCTTGCGCCGGTTCTTCTCAGGTCTGAGGCATTAAATTTAGTGGACCGGTGGTAAACTTTTGACGTTCAAAAAATGAAGCTTGTAACTTCTAATTTTGAATAAAATTATTTGACTTTGACTTTGACTATGTATATAAAACTCTCTAATATTAAGTGACGACTGACAGACAATGTACACGTGAAATTACTGGACACGGATAGTTGAAATTTAACATGTAAGTTCATTAAGGAATATGATTAACAAGTGAGAATTTTCCGTATTTTCTAAAGGACTAGATATTATTTCATAAGCCTCATACTGTATTTACAGAGTAGACAGAGGGAACCTAGTGTTAAGACATCCCAATACCCACTTTGTGCCCAATTCTGGAGGCATTACGTGTTAAGTGGCGGAACTCAATGACGTGCTTTGCCTCAGCAACAGAGGGAAGAGAAATTAAATATTAAATATATCAACTCCTTGAGTGAGAATCAAACCCACAAGCAGTCGCGTTTACAGTCACACTTTGTGCTCCTGCGCCACGACTGGCCTCATAAATAAATGAGATCTTATAATCCGGTACATTTAACGGGCGGAAGTTGGGGGCGACAACTCCAAGAAGTCTATAAACCAATGTTATGTTTACGAAAACATATTTAGATGTCTGGACATATTGCGCTGTAAGAACTGAAGATGAACGTGACATGAGTATGATGACAGAATACTAAAGAATGTATAGGTATGCCAAAGTAAAAAAACGAGACATCGATTGATCTTAAAAAACACATGTCAACGATACTATAGGAATGTCAATATATTTCAGGAAGATGACTACCCAGGGGACATGTGTGAAGATATTGATGATTTGGATATAGATTCGAGGGATATACAGTAATATGCTTAGTTTTCTTAGCCTCGTGTCTCGTTTACCTGAGGGTTGAGGCAGGGGCGGATCCAGACCACATTCAATCATATAAAAATCATCAAAATCGATCCACTCAGTAAAAAGTTATGCCGTAACACATAAATATATACAGTCGAATAGTCGAATTGACAAGTTCATCCTTTTAGAAGTTACTTAAAAAGTATAAGAACGCTGATATGTTACATATCTCTATACGAGTACATATACAAACATTGATATGTGAGTAATTTTTAAAAGAAATTTCAATATAAATCACTCGGAACCACTTAAAGAATTGCAATTTAAGTCTCAAGATGGTGATATAAGCCGGTAGTCGTGCCAAAAGTACCAGTCGAGACGGAGTACGCACAACGTGATCTCTGTTATTCAAACTTCTTGGCAGAGAACCGGAGACATCTTTCAGCGATTAGTCCTACAATTTATCTTATTGTTGCCAACAGGTTATACCTAGTAGATTTTATGTTGTTACACATAACAGTTCATTGAAATTAGAATGTAAACATTGGCTGTTAATGATCGTTTCCGCGATGTTTGTTTTTAATATTAGCCAAAACAGACAGGCGGATTGATAAAACGTTAAAAATATTTTTTTAATACAAACCCCTTTTCCTTAACTTTTCGTTTTGGGGGCTTCGAGGAGAATAAATTCACCTTCATATATAATATGATTAAAAGCAACAATTGAGGGTATTATAGTACACAATAGTGTATTATCGTCTATGTGATGATTGTGGGCTAGAACTCAAAATTATCACGTTAATCATCATGAAGTCTCGAGTTATGCATCTTCAGTCGGGGAAATAGAATTATACAAATAGTGACGTTAAGCTCCGCAGCTCAATACTTTTATAGGGAATAATATAGGCACGCAAAGTAATATCTCCGGCTATAATGGCTTGTGGATCTTTACAAGTAATTTTCTCTCTCTTATTGTTCGGAAAAAGCGTAAATCTGAAAAAAAGACATTAACCAAAAGCATTCCCAGAAATAAATTTACAGTTAAATTCATTATTCTGATTATACAAAACTATTTTTGCTTATATTTTCCTGTTTTTACCAATTAGGAAGTTTGACTGCAACATATACACATACTCGTATGTATAATTAAGAGTATATAAACATATAAGCGATATAAATCAAAAGATATGGATCTATTCCAAATCAGATAGCTTCTTCAGCAACTTTCGCGTTAGAACAAGGAAAATATACCAGATTTTCCGAGAAACATCGATTTATTCGACGTCGTCAGTTAATTTATTACTCCACAGTTTACAATTACAGTTAAAGACTAAACATTTCAACGAAACTACTTTAAACATTATTATGAACGTAATTTATTTTAGTGAAGCATATTAAATTTTCTTTTTCTGAAGTAATTTCAGAAGTCAATAAATTATAAGATAAATTGTTAAATGTGATATTTTTTAATGAGAGATATACATTCACGCTATATCCCGCACACAGCGGGGTAGGCAGAGGAAACCTAGTGTTAAGACACTCCGTTCCCCACGCACCGCCTAATTCGGAGGTTTGCGTGTTACGTGGCGAAACTTAACGCCGCGCTTTACCTCGACACCAGAGCGAAGAAAATGGAAATATAATTACCATTCCTCGAGTGGGAATCGAACCACAACCAGTCGCTTACAGTCACACTCTTGTGCCACTGGGCCACGACTGGCCACAACTTTTTTTTTTTTTTTTTTAGATATACATTTTAAAACTTACTATCATATAAAGCATCAGAAAAATATTTTTCCAGCTTTCCCTGTTATAAGGGAACAAGGAGGCAAGCAATTCGCCGATCTCGAAAAGCCTCAAAAAGGCCTGTAAACAATTACAACATAACTTGTTCCTAAGTAACCAAGGGCTTCGTCATAGCAAAAAATATAGTTCATTTTACTGAAATAATTATTGATAGACACTCTGTTCTCCGTTTTTCGTTGTTCGCATAGCAGGGTAGTCAGAGCCCTAGTACCTAGACCTAGTATCACGACACTTAACTTTCCGCCCGAGTTCGAGACTGCGTATTGGGTGGTGGAACTGAGAGCCACTTTGTTTTTCTAGAGATAAAAAAGTAAGTAGTTTGAATACAATCATTCCACCGCTTGGGAACCGAACCCACAACTCCGTTACCAAAAAAATAATACCTACTAAATTGTAGCTACCTACGCAGTGATTCACTTAAGAGACCAAGAATATGGAAAAAAATATTGATTAATAAATTATTATTTCAAATAATTTATTTATCGTCAGGCCATTCGTGGCGCAGTAGCACAGAGTGTGATTGCAAAACGACTGGTTGTGGGTCGATTTCCAGTCGAGGAGTGGAAATATTTAATATTTTTATTTTCTTCGCTCTGATGTAGAGGCAAAGTGCGGCGTTAAGATCCGCCACTTAACACGCAGTACCTCCGAATTCGGCGGGAAGTGGGGAACGCAATGTCTTAACATTGGGTTTCCTCTGCCTACCCTACCGTGTGCGAGATACAGCGTGAAGCTAAGATAATAAAACAAAACAATAATCATATAATAACCATTTATTTATCAATAATGTTTTTTCTCCACAGCTAATTTGAGATAGCTTATGAATATAATAAAGTTGTTTTACAAATTACCCACAAATATATACTTTCAAAGAAAATAGAAACCGCAAGAACTATATATATGACCTACATAATCGTTGTGAATACAAAAAATTGTAAGAAAACGTTATTTTTTGTTATAAACAGAGCCAGTGTTCTAATATCGGGTCGTAAGTTTTTATAGCTTCAAGATTTAAAACTCAAAAGCTTATTATTTATTAATAACAGTATATAATATGTAATAAATTCAATTTTATAGTTCATTTGAACAGTTTTAAATAAGAACTTTAAAAGCTTTTTTTATACAAAGGTACTCAAAAGTAATACTCAAAGCTCTTAAGGCCTTTGTAGCCCGTTGGGACAGACTGTGAACACGACGATAATTATATTAACATTATTTTCATTTTCCTGTACTGGTAAGATAAAGCGCAGCGTTAAGTTTCGCCACATAACGTGCAATGTTGCGAAATCGAACAGAAAGTACAGAGAAGAACGTCATGACACCAAACTTTTTCCACCTACCTACCTAAGCGTGAAACATGTATAAAGCTTCACGCTGTATCCCGCACACAGCAGGGTAGACAGAGGGAACCTAGTGTTAAGACACTCCGATCCCCACGCACAACCAGTCCCTTTACAGGCACTTTGTGCCACTGTGCCACTATTGGCCCCCTTGTATAAAGCAGAAGAAATTAAACTACTTAATAACTGTTTTTTTTTACTACTAATAATATTACATAATTTGAACGACCTCGATTACTCCATTGATTCAGAACACAGTCGGCACAACAATAGGTACCATTTACACTGAGTTATTAGACGGACTCTACGCCAGCCTTGCTCTATTTATGTAGCTATTTTCAGAATTTACTCATTTCCTAAGAGAATATAATAATATGTGTATGTGGCCAGTCGTGGCCCAGTGGCACAAGAGTGTGACTGTAAACGACTGGTTGTGGGTTCGATTCCCACTCGAGGAGTGGAAATTATATTTCCATTTTCTTCGCTCTGGTGTCGAGGTAAAGCGCGGCGTTAAGTTCCGCCACTTAACACGCAAGCCTCCGAATTCGGCGGAAAGTGGGGAACGGAGTGTCTTAACACTAGGTTCCCTCTGCCTACCCTGCTGTGTGCGGGATATAGCGTGAAGCTATTTATTTTTTTTTATTTTTTATATAATAATATTTTGGCTGATAATATGTTTTGACAACAATACTTTGTTATTATATAGAAATACAAGCGTATAGTTGATATGACAGGGGAATTCATTTTAAAATTCCCTGATTCGATATGATAAAATGTGGTTTCAATTTCCGCACCTAAACCCCAATATAAAAACATGTTTTGAAAGCAAAATGAACCGACTTATTTGTAAAATATTTAGAGTAATATTTAATCTATTTTTTAATTGATCTAGACTGAACTCGCTAAGATACCCTATCTCTATTCTTATGTGTAAAATTTCTTAAGCTTAAGTAGGTACTTTAAATCTACAATTTTTTATTATATTTTTCATCTTTTCCTGCATCTGTTGAGAGTCTAGAGTAAAGACACTCCGTTATCTACTTTCGAATGTTTTCGTTGACTGACAAAACTCCACGTCCGGTTTAGTCTGGTCACCAGAGCGACGAAATGTCTGAATGAGAAAACAATTAAATTATGATTATTCCACTTCACTTCACTTACACTTGTTTAAAAAGTCATCATTCCACCAAGTGGAAATCGAACCCACAACCACAACTACCCATCGCGACCTGGCAAGTGTTATCCTACTGCGCCCTATGGCGATAAATTATTTATTTGGCTAAAATAATATATCAATTATTTAGTTATCATACTGCAAGCTCATACTAACTTGAAACCCAATACCTCACTAGTTCTAATTAAAAATATCACTTACAAAACATTGATTATGCGCAAAGAAATAAGTAAGTATACTTACTTACTTTAGAAGTTAGACTCTTAAAGGAATTACTTGCCATATTAATCGGAAAACGCGGCGTTGGGTTCCGCCATCTAATGCATAATACCAAAATGGAGAATGGAATTGGTTTTACGTACTATTTGCAAAGTTAATATTATAGTAGCAAAGAGTTTTCTGTTTTATATTGCAATATACCTTTTTCTTTTTTATTGTGTAAAGTACGTGTAAGTAGTGGCGGAACTTAACGCCGCGCTTTGCCTCTACACCAGAATGAAGAAAATGGAAATAATAAATATTTCCACTCCTCGACTGGGATTCGAACCCACAACCAGTCGTTTTGCAATCAGACGTTTGTGCCACGACGACAGGCCCCAACCTTTTTTAAGACCGAAATACATCAAATTCACTATACTCTTAACTCCAAATGAACAAACAAACAACTTATTTTAACACACTATATAATATAAGTGAAGTTAAACAAAATACATAGTTATATTTACAATTGCAATACTATTAATAAATGCAAACATAGTAACGCTTCGCAGAAGCCGCTGGCCGGCCGCCAGATGTAAATGCTGGCTTAAAAAATAAAATGAACCCCACTCCTGTTTTAGATCATTAGTCATATAGCCATTATGGAAATGTTTTGAGTTTTCTGCAGTATGTTTTTTTTATTACTGGTAATCCCTTAAAGATATTTAGTAAGGTGAGGTGTAAGGTGTATGGCGGTTAATATATATGTATAAGCCGAACAGATAGAAGTGTGGGCAATATTTAGATTTTTCCTATGAAAAATATTGTTTTTCTGCACTTATTCATATAAACATTTGCTTGCTTCGAATCTGTGTTTTATACTCTGTCTGCTTTTCGTACAAAAAGGTTAAACATTATTATTCAATATACTCATATATTATTCTTATATACTCTCGTATTATTCTTATATACTCTATTCTTATATTTGAGTGACATATATTTCTTAAAAATGTCTTCAAGTGCAAAAGAAATCTTTCATTTGAGGCCAGTCGTGGCGCAGGAGCATAAAGCGTGACTGTGACGCGACTGGTTGTGGGTTCGATTTCCATTCAAAGAATGGAAATATTTAATATACTCATTTTCTTCGCTCTGGTGCCGAGGCAAAGCGCGGCGTTAAGTTCCGTAACATAACACGCAATACCTCCAAAACTCGGTCAAAAATGAGGAACGGAGTGTCATAACACTAGGTCGCTCTGCCTGCTCCCTCTACCCTGCTGTGTGCGGAATACAGCACGTAGCTAAGAAAAATGTTTTTTATAAATAATGCATACTTCGACATTACTATAATTATGTACCTACTGTGGTCAGTCGTGGTCCAGTGGCACAAGCGTGTGACTGTAAAGGATTGGTTGTGGGTTCGATTCCCACTCGAGGAGTGGCAATATTTAATATTTTCATTTTATTCGCTCTGGTTAAGTTCCGCCACTTAACAGGCAATGCCTCCGAATACAGCGGAAAGTGGGGAACGGAGTATCTTAACACTAGGTTCCCTCTGCCTACCCTGCTGTGTGCGGGATAGAGCGTGAAGCTAAAACGAATGTACCTACTATGTTTCATAATATTTATACGTTCAAAAGCGTTTGAGTACTTAATGTCTATTCACAGGGAGATTTGTTATAAAGAGCATTTAAATAGACCTTCATACATACCTTTTAAAAGACGTTTACTAAGGATATTTTTATCTCGACGCAGCGTGGGAATTACATTTTTTTGTTCTCGTTTAAGGGTATAAGCTTTAAAGAGGAAGTATTCCCATTGATGGTATTAATAGCGTATTAAGGAGCTTTTTTTAGTAAAAATAAAAATAAAACTTTATCTATGTTTAAAATATTTTTCTATTGTATATATGTTGTATAAATAGAAATATGTTTTTATTTAATCAAACAGCATTGGTCTCTACAGTGTTCTTGTTACTTGTGTGATAAGAGACCTAAGAGATCTAAGAGTCAAATTAGTACGAAAAAAGTGAGAGGAACCCGCTTCTAATAATCGTATTCAAAATTTACATAATATCGAGAAATCAAATAGCTTGAAATTATAAAAATAGCGTAGCAATATTTACTTGTTTTGATTTTACATATAATATAGATTGACAATAAGATACTAGGCATGGATATAATGGAAGCCTTTATTTTTTTTATTTTTTCTTAGCGTTAAGCCCGTTTCTCCACCACCGCACTTTTGAACACACAGAAAATGTAACTGCATATATGCAGTTTTGCAAATGAGATTAACTACCATATTACGAGCGAATATATTGCAAACGATTATTATAAGGGGTTTTTTTTTTGTTTTTGTCTACGTTGTAATGTAAACATCTCTTAATCGGATTCGAATCCGCCATTAGTTTCCCCAACACAACAGACAAAAATTATAAAATAAATTAAAACTATAATAGAGCGGTATTAATATATATTTTTCAAATGAAACCTCATTTATTTTACAGGTTCAGGTGACAGCGATGACAGATGTCAAATTATTTAACTTTTTCAATTTTCAAAAGTGACAGTGACAATTTTCATTTCATATTTTTGTAATTAAATCAATGTGTGTCAAGGTATCGGGTCCATCAGTGCAAGGCTATTCGTAAATTGTAATAGAGTACACGTTTTAATTCCGTATCTGTTACAGACGGCCTATTAATTTTAGATATTTTTTTTTATCTGTGGCATACTTTCATTTTTAACGTGTAAATAGATTCTGCTTTATTCTACTTCATATCAGTAAAATGTATGTTCGCTGAAATTGAAAAATATAAATATTTTTTAGATTATTGTAAAATCCCAACTTAAGTGACTAGTACAAAAAGTTGCATTTAACAGCATATAGTACTATAGTATACTATAGTATAAGCGTTATTTACTTGGTGCAAGTTTTTCCTAATAACCAATTTATTGAAATATAAAAGATAATATTTTAATATTTTTTTTGTAGCTTCACGCTGTATCCCGCACACAGCAGGATAGGCAGAAGGAACCTAGTGTTACACTCCGTGCCCCACTTTCGACACTAGAACGAAGAAAATTGAAATTTTAAACATTTCCACCTCTCGAGTGGGCATTGAACCCACAACCAGTCTCTTTACAGGCATACTTTGTGCCTCTGTGCCACGACTGCCCCCTATTTTAATACTTTCTTACAAAAGTTATGAGCACGAAGGGGTATGTGATTGGTACAGCTAAAGTTTACAAAAAATACTTAATATTTTTCTTATAATACCGCATTAGAAATACATACCTTCAATAAGACTATACGACGAGCTTCAACGAAGCTAGTCGTATATTCACCAAAAATACGACTAGCTTCGTTGAAGTGTTACATAAATTTTATTAAGGCATTTTATATTTTGGTAGCCAGTCGTGACCCAGTGTCACAAGCGTGTGACTGTAAACGACTGGTTGTTTCGATTCCTCCTCGAGGAGTGGAAATATTTAATATTTCCATTTTCTTCGCTGGTGTCGAGGTAAAGCGCGGCGTTTAGTTCCGCCACTTAACACGCAATGCCTCCGAATTCGGCGGAAAGTGGGAAACGGAGTATCTTAACACTCGATTCCCTCTGCCTACCCTGATGTGTGCGGGATACTGCGTGACGCTAAAAAAAACACAAAATTAATAAAATTTCAAAAAAGTCTACTAGAGTAAGCTTCACATTAACACACTCATCAAACGAGCTCGCAGTGTTATAATTAATCGTTAATTACTCGTTATTCGTAATGCTTCAAGGCATGGTATTTCGGCGAAACATTTTTTCATTTGTTCGTCTGGCAAATGGCTCACACCCTGCTTGACGTGGCATTCTAATTCGTTTATTGTATTAATTGTAATTCCCTTTCACGCCCTAATGCGCTAATTAGAACTAGAAATTCACGCTATAGAGGCGTTAAGTGTCTGTAATGTTTATATGTAAATTTCGTTCTGAGGTCATCGTGGCGCAGTGGAAGGTCTGATTGTATATGTGATTGGTTGTATGTTCGATTCCCATTTGAAGGAATTATTATATTTAAGTTATTTTCATATCTTCAAAGTGCGGTAGTAAGTTCCACCCTTCAACAGGCAATATCACGATTTCAGACCAATAGTATCTTGACACTCTAGCTAGTGTTCTCTCTGAGTGACCCTGCCATGCGATAAAAATCGTGACGTGGATTTCTTATTTTTACTGTCTCGATTTGGTTCTTAAGATAATGAAGAGCAAAGTCTCACAGCATATCCGGGTAAAAAAAATTTGTTTAGTAAAAATATTACAATTATATCCACATCCATAGATTACAATAAATGTCGACCTTTTGTATCCCCCCATGTAATCCCACTAGAGGATAGGGAATCCCTGCTTGTCTATGACAATGTATTTTGTGGCTCACGTATACTTTTTGTCTAAGTTCCACATAATAAATACATTTCGAGAAAAATAAGCAATGAACAACAGTATTTACAACAAAAATGAATTGTAAGAAATGTATAGTAGTTTTACGTTATTGACGTAGCTGAATAGAACTTTTGGCTTAGAGGAGAGTAATGCGAATTTAATTCCCGCTACGTTCTAATTTTTATACGTCTTCTAAAAATATTTTTCAAATCAGTTCATGTACTAATATCATAAATATAAAAGCCTGTATGTATGTCTGTTACGCTTTCACATTAAGCCACCGACCCAATTTTAACAGTTGAAGACCCAGTGTCAACAATAGACTACATTTTTTCAATAATCAATCTCAGGTGATGCAAGTTTATATAAAAAGATAAGCCGCTTTCGATGAATTTTCTCAGGAAGATAGTTTATGAAGCAAAATCACATATAAACTGCTTATTTTGTCAAAATCTAGTCTTTAATGAGCGGAAATAGGGGGTGAAAAATTGTATGAAAAATGTAAATTTAGTGCAAGCCGGTCGTTAGTATTTAATATGTGATTAACACAAGATTCAGAATAGTATTCATAAATTGTAAATCTTCACGTGATAAGATTGAGCGATATCAAAATGTATATTTACTGAGTTCAGGAAATACCCTAACGATTATCTAGGAGGTCCAATCATATGCTATAAAGATTACATTATGTCCCTGTTAATCATGTATTTATGGATTTTCCATTATTATTTACATATACGTAACATATGTGTTTGTATAATTTTTATTGGTAGTATTATAATTTAAATATAGGTATGTCTGTATAGCTAGTATATTTTTTTAAATATATTTCACAGTAAAGTTTGTCAATGCGATAAAAACTAATAATATCATGTACATCATATAAAAGGATTATCGTTTGTAGAAAACGGAGTGTCTTGACACTATGTTTCAGCGGTTACAAATACGCGGGATATAAATTAATTAGGTATCTGATTACGACCCCATTAAAAACATCTCGCAAAGTAATAAACTATAGTACTATAACTTCTACAGAAATACATATACAGTTCTACAATTCTACAGTTGTAAAAAATATGCTTAATCAAAAAACACCGCTTAAAATAAAACAATCATTGAAAATCCACTTTAATAAATGTTTTCCTGAAGTTTCGCTACTGAGAAGCCGTGACAAATGACAACGTGCAATTGAATTAAACAATTATAAATTTTCTAGAATAGAATGTTCCTGCACTGACCTAGCTAGGTCTCTAAGGAATACCATACTAGGAATGTTGGTATTTTACTAACAATACTTATTTTTTAAGCTAAAGCAGAAAAAAGCTTTTTTCCTATTTAGTAGGGAAGTCTGAGAGATTCTAATATCAAATCATTCCATTTTCTATGCGCGTGTCTAGTGGCGGAATTCAACGCCGCACCTTTTACCAAGGAAGGAAATAAAAATATATACTTATAATATAAATGTCAAAGTCTGTCTGTTTGTCTTTTACGCTTTCACGGCTAATCTACTGGTCCGATTTGGATGAAATTGAGAATGAAAGTAGTAAAAGTGACTGGGTCTAACATAGGCTACTTATTTTTTCAAAAATCTACCTCTAAAGGGTTGAAATAGGGGATAAAAGTTTATATGAAAAATCTAAACCGCTTGGGACGATTATAATGAATTTCAGCATAGATTTAGTTGATAATCCAAGGTTAAACATAATAATAATTTAACACCAGTAATTTATATATAATCCTTTTCCAGACTGCATCACTATGGTATCTATTAATATAATATTTTTGTAAACGTTACATATTATCCTGAGTTAGTAATTATCATATCATTTATACATATTTAAATTATGTTTTGCGTGAAAGTATATGTTGATTAGCGCGAAAGTATATTTTCATCTCGTATTCGAGCGAAAAGTAGCGGACGGAGTGTCTTGACACTAAAAAGTATGAAGCTATCAATAAACTTAGTAAAAAAAAGGTAGCAACTATTATATATTTTATTGTTAGCAACACGAATTCTCAATGGATGTCTTAATATAGCACGAGTTCTTCATATCTATTTAAGTATCACAATGTAGATCTATATATTTACATATAGTGGAGGACAAACAATCATTGTTGCTCAGCCTTATCAGTTGTTTCCGATATATTTTCGGTACGCATTGTTAGGAATGATTTAATCGTTCTTCATATTTTTTTTTTTGTATTGAAATATGAATGAAGCTATGTGCTGACAAATTAGTTTAAGAAAATAGCTAAAACGGAAGTCTAAAAGTTTTTTTTTGCTTCACGCTGTATCCCGCACACAGCAGGATAGGCAGAGGGAACCTAGTGTTAAGACACTCCGTTCCTAAGTAACTTTCCGCCAAATTCGAAGGCATTGCGTGTTAAGTGGCGGAACTTAACGCCGCGCTTTGTCTCGACACCAGAGCGAAGAAATTGAAAATATTAAATTAAATATTTCCACTCCTCGAGTGGGAATCGAGGACACAAGCGCAAGCGTGAAGCTAAAAAAAAAAACGAAACAATATCGTCACTCCTCTGGATGGGAATCGAACCCATAATTATTGTGTAATGTCCCACTACACCATGATGGTCTCGTAAAAGTTTGTAATGTAGAATAGCCTAACGTGCCCATTTACCTTATATCTAGTTCAGATCGGTTACGTCGATGAAAACCCAACACTTTCTAATCTAGGACATCTAACTACATTCGTGTTTTTATTATTTTCACATATTATGAGGCCATGGCCATTATGGCACAGTGAAGCAACATTTTACTGTAATAGCAAGTAGTTGTAACTTCGATTCCTACCTGGTGGAATGATTATAATTTAAGTGTCTTAATTTTTTTTCGTTTCTTTGGTTAACAAGACGAAGCGCAGCGTTAAGTTCCCTCACTGAACGGAAAGCAGAGAACAGAATGTCTTGATGCTAGATTCTCTCTGAATACCTCGCTATCTGAAAATAGCGTGAAGCATAACTAAAAAAATTAACAAAAATATTATGACATAAGTATCAGTACATTTTTCACTACCTACAAAATAAATGTAAAATCAAATTATGCGGAACGAAATTAATTTAATTTTAAACTTTATTACTGCAATGGTATCATTTACTCGTATGTATGTATTAATTTGAACAATTTATTGCAAAAAAAAGTGTACTTTTACGTGATTTTTATCGTATTTCCGTAACAATTTGCACGGACGTCAATGGGGTGTTCTACGTCACTAATAATGACCGTTGATTTGGTACAACTTATAGTAGAGTTACCAAACGTTTTATTTTCCCAATATAGAAAACTTCTATTCGCGGTATTTTCTCGCATAAGAGTGTAGTCAATGAGAACTTATATAAGACACTCCGTTCTCCACTTTCCGCCCAAAAATGCTTGTTGAATGGCGGAACTCAACGCCACGCTTTGTCTCACTAGAGCTAGGAACAGGATAATATACCTACCTATAATTATTTCTCCGAGTAGTAATCAAACCCAAAACCAATGACGACTTGGCTACCTTTAAGCTTTAATTCCATAACCTGTTGTGGCCAGTCGTGGCCCAGTGGTACAAGCGTGTGACTGTAAACGACTGGTTGTGGGTTCGATTCCCACTCGAGGAGTGGAAATATTTAATATTTCCATTTTCTTCGCTCTGGTGTCGAGGTAAAGCGCGGCGTTAAGTTCCGCCACTTAACACACAATGCCTCCGAATTCGGCGAAAAGTGGGGAACGGAGTGTCTTAACATTAGGTTCCCTCTGCCTAGCCTGCTGTGTGCGGGATATAGCGTGAAGCTATTTAATTTTAATTTACGAGTGGTTACTATTATTAGTTATCCTTCAACTACCGTCTTTTTCGTAGAATTCTATAATTTTCAAGAGAGTCCTGGATTTTCCTTCCTAAAATCCCTGTTTTTGGAAAGGGGCTGGAAACCCTACTTAATAGCAACAATAACCCGGTTGATACAAGAGTATGTGGGTTATATTACGCGAATTACAACCAGAAATAAGAGTTTGACGCAAGCGGGAAGTAGAGTGGATCGATATACCCACTAATCTTACCACTAAGATTGATTTTAATGTTTTTTAACCTAAATTCATTATAATTCGTTAGAATTAGATAAATAAACTTAATATCTGTTTTGAAGCCATCGTCCATCTATGCAATGGTTATTGGTTCGATTTCCACTCTGAGAAATTATTATCTTTATTTTAAAATATTTTTTTTTTTTACCGGATTAATTGCGTGTATGTATTTATGCTATTTGAAAATATATTTTTAGAAAATCCGACATGTCGAACACTTTACAATAGTCCGTGGTAATAGATGGTCTCCGATTACGTAATTAACCATGTTAAAAATAATTTTATTTCAAAATATGTAATAATCACAAAAACAAAAGATGTTGTGATTACATTTAATTATTTGTGTATATGTAATGTAGCCCAGTCGTGGCACAGGGGTACTAAGTGTCACTGTAAACTCGACAGCTTCTGGCCTCAATTCCTACTCAGGAAAGGAAATGATGTCGAGGCAAAGCGTGGCGTTAGGTTCCACCACTTAACACACAACACCTCCTGAGTGTCTTAACACTAGGTTGCCTCTGCCTACCGTGTTATATAAAAACAAAGCTTAAAGCTGTATAATGTTCAAGAAAAGTCTATTCTATTCTCAAAATTAAAATCCATATCAAAAATCTTTCTTAAAAAAATCGTTTTAATTCAAAGAAAATCGAGCTTAACAGATAAAGCTAATGACGTCCGCAAAGCTCATCCTTGGGCAACTATAAGTTCGTTCCCCTTTCAGCGTAATGAAGATTTATTTATTCTAGTGATTGATGAATTTGTTTTGATTTGAAACACTCGAGTGCGGTACTTATGAAGTGAGATGTAAAAATATTGATTTCGGATGGGGAAATATATATATTTTATTGGTTTAATTATTTAGAAGGTCAATTTTTAGCACATGGTCATTATTAACTGAACTCGTAACTTCGTTAGCGTGGAATTTAATAAAAAGAAAATAAAGGTAGCCTAAGTTATACCTTATTATATCAGTTATGTGCTAGTGAAAGTTTCGTCAAAATCGTTTCAGCCGTTCAAGAGGTTAGCTGGTGTAAAAATGTTATTTTGGTGTATGTACTGTGTATACATACATGTTCAATTAGTTAAAAGCAGTTATTATTTAATATGACAAACAGACACTCCATTTTATATGTTGTTATAGATATCTGAAATACTTATAAAACTATTTACTCAAAATACGCTCAAAATGGATTTCAGCTTTTATTGAATATAAATATACATTTAATTAAGCCTAGATGGCCTTAGTTTTATTAAATTTAGCTACAGCATTAAAAACTTAAATGATTTCTCTTATAATAATCTACATACATATGTAAACTCTTCCTTGAGTAATTGACAAACATGCAACAGCAAAACCACTGGGCGCAATGTATGGAAAGCGTGAGGGGGAGCTAAGAGAGGGTTTGACAAAATTAATATGAGAACGGGGAAAAGGGTTTTAACTTTCTACAGCCCACGCGTTTGCGAGCTGCAATCTTTATCTATAAGAGATTTAGAATTAAGTAAATTTAGAAACTTATTTTTTGAATATGTTCTATCTTTACTATTAGTTTAGCTGCAAACTTAAGCGCTCTAAATCAAGAGATTGCACGATGATTGGTGGAACTCAACGCCGCCTTTTTTCTTAATTACCTAAATAAAATAAAAAATGAAAATCAGGGAATCGAACCTACAACCAATCATATTTACAATCAAACGGTATCTCACTGCGCCACAATAGTCTAATATACTGTACGTAATATAAAAAAATAGTCTCAGAGGACGTGTAAATATTAAAATGTTGTTTCTCTCCCCTATAAAAATTCAACCCTTATTTTAATGACACTGCACCAGATTGCAGAGCACCCTTAGTTACGGACCAACCCTGCATTTTTTCCGCTACAATGTACTTAGGTGTGCACAATGCACCCTCTCTCAGTTCATTGAACTGTATTGATTATGTATTTCCTATATTTAGTTGCAGTATTTGCTTCTCTTTGATCTTTTAAGTGAGAATATTAGTGAAGAGGATTAACATTTTTTTTAAACAGTCTGTTATTAAGATTAAGATTGCTTAAAGGACATGTTAACTTTTATTATTTTTTTTTTAGCTTCACTCTGTATCCCGCATGGCAGGGTAGGCCGAGGGAACCTAGTGTTAAGACACTCTGTTCTCCATTTTCCGTGTGTTAAGTGGCGGAACTTAACGCCGCGCTTTACCTCTGATACCAGAGCGAAGAAATGGAAATATTAAATATTTCCACTCCTCGAGTGTGAATCGAACCCACAACCAGTCGTTTACAGACACACGTTCGTGCTACTGCGCCACGACTGGCCCCTTTACTTGTAAATGCCCTTAACAAAGCGTCAGCTTAGTTTTGGTTCGTTTGGGAACAGACAAGGAAATATAGCTAAAGTTATACTTTTAAATGTAAATGTTTTTACAATTATGATACAACCTCAAAACTTTAAAGTCGTAATTAACAGTAGCGAACAACTTACGCTATGTCTCTACATAGGATCTCTATCCTGACTATATGAATATGGTTTAAACAGATGGGTAACTTAATATTAATTGATATACGTGTATAAAAATGATATTGGCGCACCACGATAGCCTCTGACCATACATGCGATGGTTGTGGTTGCGATTCCCACGTGGGTAATGATTATATTTAAATTATTCCCCTACTTAACAATCAATACCTCAGTTTTAGACGAAAAGTAGAGAGCACATTGTTTTGACACTAAGTTCTTCCTGTCATTTCTTCGCCAAGGCGTCCCTTTGCTAAGGTAGATAAAGCGTTAAGCTGAAGCTATAAGTTTATACTTCATCTAAATATACAGAAAGCTGATTTTTAAAACGATCCAAATACATAATATCGATATTGTACGAAAATAACTATTTAAACTACTTTGTTTGAAACAAGTCTCCCACACTCACAACCTTACAAATATAGAAAAGTAATATCAAAATAAGATTACCTTTTTAAAATGAAATAAGTTTGCAATGCTTTCAACATTATTAGAGGTAGAAGTGCGGTGGAAATAGTTAGGAAGCATCCCCCTTATGTAGTATTTGCTGATCCCCTAACAACCCCATCTCAGATTTCCACCCTTCACGAGACGAGAGGGGTGGTAATGCATTTTCCTTACAGTATTGATTTTGTGTGCCACGTTTATAGTTCCTTGTAGATCTTGTTTGAGCATAATATAGTAAGCTTGTGTTAATATCTGTGTTATAGTTATATGAATATGGGCATGTGTGGAAAAATTTGATATATATTTGTTTTTGTGTAAATAACCATTTTTTTATATAACTTTTAGGTATATTATTTAAATAAAAGAGAATTGGTGCAATTTACAAAAAAAACTGGAGGCAGGATTATGTTTGGCATATCTTATATGAAAAAAGAGTGCAGTAAATATTTGTACATTTTAACAAAAAAAAAGCAGCTTCCTGTGTTATCCTGCATAGTTAAAAAAAGGTAGTCAGAGAGAACCTAGTGTCAAGATACTCCGTTCTCCACTTGTCTGAATAGTTTGTTTGCTTCAGGGTTAATTGACTCTGAATTACGGACAAAGAAGGAAGGAAGAAACGGAAGTAGAAAAAGAGTGTTACTAGTTTCTATCTAAGTGAAAAAATGAAACAAAAGCATAAAACATATATTTCATTTCAATTTGGTATAATGAAAATGGATATATTAATACATAAAGAAAATTTACACACATTTTTTACAGTAATCATGTGGAGGAGCATGAAATTTAGTAAAAATAGGTAAATTTTGTATGCAGAAAGCCAATATTTATCCTAATAATGAATTACAAATACATTAAACTACTATTAATATTAGAATACATTATACTACTATATAATATATTACACAAGCATAAAAATAGTCGATTTTTGATCCTTCAAAGCATTTTAAATTTTCTTTATATGCACTAACCCGTTTCTGTTAAGACCAAGGTTCTTTCTACAAAGGTTGTCTTTCGGTTGGCAGAGATGGCTACCAGCAATAAGACCGCCTTTGCACACTGTATTATTTTATGATTTATTGTGTACTGTACTCCGTATTGACTTTGTGTGCAACAAAGAGTTTCTATCTATCTAAACTACTGAAATAAATAAATAATACCAGTATGTTTGACATATGCGTCGTATATACTAAAATGAAAGCTACTAAGACAACGCATATTTTATGCATCAATTTGATTTCTAGCACTTTGTATTGATTTAGTAGAGAAAAATAATTTTGTAAATTCAACGAGTGGAATTTGAACGCATAATTTTGTTTATATTATTTTTTCATTCAATCATTTTTGTCAATACTGACATTCGTTTTTTTTTTTACATTTTTTTTGAAACACGTTCTAGTATGTTAAACAGATTCAATCATCCATTCTTGTCTCGAATTGCGCAAAAGATTATCCTATTATGCCTGTCAAAACAACCCTGACCTGTTTGAATACTTATTTTCAAAGTCCATGCTTATGGTATTTATTGTTATTTTTGAAATACAGCTAGAAATACGAGATTTTTCAAATTTATTCAAATCATCAGCCTTGTGACTGTTGTGAACAGTTTGGGACGCGTGGAACTGCATTCTATGATTAAAGTCACAAATTCCATTGTAGAAAAAGTTACGGCGTTAAGTTCCGCCACTTAACACGCAAGCCTCCGAATTCGGCGGAAAGTGGGGAACGGAGTGTCTTAACACTAGGTTCCCTCTGCCTACCCTGCTGTGTGTGGGATACAGCGTGAAGCTAAAAAAAAGAGTTGAAGTGTATTGATTTATTGATATTTCACGGCACCTAAATATATTCTTGTATATAGACAAAATGCAACATTTTTGGAGAAGTAAAGCAAAATTAAAAAAGAACCTATATTTCTGCAGATACATTCCCTTAGTGACAAATCACTCTGTTTTCTATTATTCTCAAATTTACACATTATTTTCTAAGTAGCGACAATGTCACATATTCACCATTCCCCTAAGTTAACAATGTATATTCCCAAAATTTACTTAAAAAGCACTAGGTGACAATATCACAATTCATCTACTAATTTTAATTTTCAGTATTAAAAAATGTACATTTTTTCCTCTAACGAGGTTAGAACTTGCAACTATCACGCTCAGTCAAGCATATTCTAGATACACTTCAATAATCACACATATTATATAATATAAGTGTAGAGTATGGCTAGTAACTTCAATGATTATCTTTGGTTAAAAAAAAACATTTTTAAAAACATATAAAAAATTGAACGCAAAAATTGAATGGGATTCGAAACCACACCTCTTAGAAGCTAAGCCATGCGTTCTACAAACGGCTACGTATAAAATTCTTGTATGTTTAATACACCTTATTTTCGTTGTTAGCGTCTCTCTATAGATATTTTTACTTAAGCTTCTGGTACTTATCCAAAGAATATTCTACAAACATTTATTTGATAAGAGAGAATGCTATTTATTAAATATTTTTTAATAATTAATTCATTAAATGATTACTTAGTTCAAGTATATTAATTTAACGATATCATTTACGAGTAATTTACAATATATTATAAGTATATAACAAGGTCAACAGTAAAAGAAACAAATTAATAATTTCTCGGTTATTGTTTACGCCCAGTGTCTATGGCTACTGGTAGGTGAGAGTACCTAAGTATGGCGGGCCAAGGACTGCCCCACTAACAGAATGGGGCTTATATGTCAATGTCGGACTATGAATTCCTTATTTTAGGACATATTTATAGTAACTTGTATTGTACTTTAGAGAGATATCATTTAATAGAATTTTAAATCATTTATTTATTTATTTATTTATTTAATTATTCTTTCTAGGCACAGGGTATTTAGTGTTAAGACATTCCGTTCACTTTTTTCCGCCGAATTCTCGTGGCGTTGTGTGTTAAGTAGCGAAACTTAATGCCGCGCTTTGCCTCGACACCAGAATACGAATACGAAATTAATTATTAAATATTTCAAATCCTCGAACGGACATCGAATCCACAGCCTGTCTATACAGTCACGGTTTTTGCCTCTGCACCACGACTGATCTCAATTTCAAATTAGGAATTTATATTAATTTTGAAACATTGGGTTCATCTGCATCTGTCTGTTTTCAGTTCGTCCATCGTTCTGTCATGTCCATGCCAATATGACCAGGATGACGACTATTTCTTTAAAAAAAATGATTTTATGATTTCCTTTAACCTACCTCTAACAAAAGAATTCTTATTAAAATCACCCAGCACTCTAAAACATTTTTTTAGCAAAGTACGTGGAACTAATATATGAACAGTGCCAAATCTGACTGAATATAAATGTGAATGTTTATGTTGGTTTTTTTTTATGTGTTTATCTACACATTAAGGACACGTGGTAAGTATCTTTTGTAAATAGATTTGAAAATATCACGTTATTACTTAGTTCTGTTGCTGGCTAAGAACTAAAAAATGTTTATGTTTAGATATTTGTTTATATGTTGTTGAAGTTGAAAGTAGAGAATAAAGTAAATTATGACAATTATTTTCTCTCTTCTTTACAAATTACAAAAAATGTATGCATTTTCAGTATTACGAGTATGTACAGTAGTAGTAGTAGTTAATAAAATAAATATATAAATGTACTTTTTTTTCAGTTTTTAACTATAGCGGTATAGGTAGACAGAACCTGCCTGCCTATTAAGACATTCTAAAATGAATTACTAGTTCATTAATGGAACTAAACGTCATGTTTTAATTTAAATATTATAATTTCTGAAAGTGAAATACGAATTCACTACCATAGTATGTACAGTCAACAATTTTACACTGCGCCATGATTACCTTTTATACAGAAATTTTAACGTAATCTATACTTATATTATAAATGCGAAAGGCTGTCTGTTTATCTGTCACGCTTTCACGACTAATCTACAGGTCTGATTTAGATGAAATTTAGAATGAAACTAGTAAACAATCCAGGGTCAAACCTAACGCTAATTATTTCTTCAAAAATCAACTTCTAAAAGGTTGAAATAGGGCATTAAAATTTATATGAACAATCTAAACCGCTTAACCTATTGTAATTTTGGAATAACTATAGTTGATAGGCTATTTAATTTTTAAAAAATCCACCCCCGAGTGTTACAATATAATTAGACAGTTATGAAGTTAAAGTAGCGAAGCCGCGAGCCGGCCGCTAGTATGATCATATATGAGTAGAAACAAAAGCATAAACATGTTGTTGCCATGCTCCCATAGCCAAGCCTCACACCACCAGGTCAAGGCCTGCCCCAGAAACAAATGGGACCAACACTAGTAGTATTGTATCTGAAATACCATCGCATTATGTAAATTAATTGTCACGGTCGTATCTTTTTTCAGTGATGTATAATTTTCTTTGTATACTCTGTGTTCGGAGACAAATGTGTCATTTTTTTGTTTGACAGGAATGTTAAAGGCATTTTTTTATTTGACAGATGTATAAAAACTGTTTTGTAATCGTTTAATTTAAATATATTTTTGCGTCGTTGTCCGATTTCGTGTGAGAATATTCTTTTGAGCTTTTTTTCGTAAATGCAGAGAGTACTAGTGTCATGACACTGCGTTTTCTACTTTTTGCCCGATAATTTTAATATTAAAAATTTAAATATTAATACTTAATGTTATGCAAAAGTTATATTGTGACTTACGCAGGGTATTTTCAAGTTAAATTGGCGGACATTTTTGTTTTCATTTGCTTGTGATTAGCAGCACATAATGTTACACAAATGTTCTTTTCCCCTCTTTTAGGCTATTTCACATGTGTTATAATGAATCCTAAAGACACATATTAATAAGGCAACATTGTAAATATACAGATTTCCTTGAATAATTGAATAAGTTGCGCCATCGTGTTCAAACAAAAACAATAGATGTCAAACCATTATTTTTAAGTTATTTCTATTTTAATATCAAAAAGAGCTATACCGTTATATGCATTATGTAATAATATCGATCTGTAATGACACTCAGCTCACTAATTTCCAAAATTAACAAATTCAAGAAGATTTTATAGTTTAAAAATCTAACATTTAGGAATATTGATAAAAGACATTTTAGAAATCTTTCTACAGGAATGCTAACAACAAAAATAAGTTGTAATATAGCGTATAAGAATTTTGACGCAGCGGATAATAGAACGCATGGCTTGGACGGCCAGAGTGCCTAAAAGGTTTTCAGGAGGCGCGGGTTAGAATCCCGCTGCGTTTAAATTTCTATACGTTTTCTAAAACGTCTTTTTCAAGAAGAGATCGCTACGCTTTTTTTTACAGAGAAGAACAGAAAACAATTTTGAAGGGAAAGGTAGAAGAACCTACCTCAATTTAATATAATCTTTTGTTTTCGCGATTACTACACAATTTGAAATGAAACTATTCTTAACTGGATTAATCGCGTATATTTTTGGTATTCGAAAATATATTTTTAGAAACCCGACGTTTCGAACACTTTACAGTAGTCCGTGGTCACAGTTAGACTTCTACCTCAATTTGTTTTACCAAAGTTTTAATTAAATAAATACAATAAATAGCCCAGATGGAAATCGAACCCAAAATCATCAGAATAGAATCAGACACTTCAACTGCGCTACATTCACGTTAATATATGTTAATACATCATATATTCAATGGACAAACATTTAAATGATTTCATTGTTTCAACGTGATTGTAAATTTTCAAACATAATTCTTTAGTAATTATGTTGAAATTATTCTTATGTATTTCTTAATGACTTGTCAAATGAGGAAGGAAACTACGGCGTTAGAATACCATTGTTAAATAATATAGGTGCCATTAGTATTAACCACGTCATTGAATAAGTTTGTTCAGTTGTATGTATATGTTTTTATTATTCTATAGTCATTGCTTTTGTAATATATTATACGTTTTAAATGAATAAAAAAGGTTTTATAATATTTTAAGCCAATATTTATATATGTTACACGTGTAATGGTGAGGAAACGTTTGGTTTTATATATTTTTTTTAATGGACGGACTGTAAGAGGTGTCGATTCGAATTATGTGAATATTTTGTTATATTCCAATTGTTTTCTGGCTTTAATTGTTTTTCGCACACTGCAAGGCACCTAGTGTCAAGATACTCCTTTCTCCACTTTCCGCCGGAGGATTCCTATTGAAGAGCTGAACTAAATACTGCGCGTATTTAGTTTGCATTTGTTATTTTCATTAAAGCAGAGAAATTAAATTAATTTTAATTTAATGATTATACCTAGTGAAAATCGAACCTACAACCATTCACGAGTCAGGTCATACTTTGCAAAGACGCTCTCTTTCAATATTATGCTTATGAAACAAAATGATTTATAATTGCCTATAAAAATGTTTTAATAAACATGCTTAAACAATAAAGATTTAAAAAAGCTTTTAAAAAAGCATAAACTGCTTATAAATAAAAAAAAATGGAAGTAAAATTAAAACGGACAACCTTCAAGCTCAGAGAGTTTGAGACATTAAACTGAATAACAATTAAGGAGATATAATTTTTTACATTAACATATTGAGATACTCCGTTCTCTACCGATTATGTAGCTTCACGCTGTATCCCGCACACAGCAGGGTAGGCAGAGAGAACCTAGTGTTAAGACACTCCGTTCCCCACTTTCCGCCGAATTCGGAGGCATTGCGTGTTAAGTGGCGGAACTTAACGCCGCGCTTTACCTCGGCACCAGAGCGAAGAAAATGGAAATATTAAATATTTCCACTCCTCGAGTGGGATTCGAACCCACAACCAGTCGTTTACAGTCACACGCTTGTGCCACTGGGCCACGACTGGCCACTACCGATTATGCATTTTTATATTATTCACTATTCAGTATTCTTAAGATATTCAGGGGTTTTGGCGTAACCCAACGTTACACAGTTTTATTTACATCTTTGTTCCAATTATATAATGAACTAAATGAAATGTGTAATTTGTAAAAACCAGAGATTCAAATCGACTGGCGTTATATAAGTATCTGGGTTCGAAGTCATTTCGTCAATTCACAAGGGAATGTATTATATAGTTATTTATACTTAACCGCTTTGGGGCACCCGGCGTTAAGATCCGCAGACATATGTTGTCTAGACTTTAGGCAAAAAAGGTAGAATGTCTCAACACTAGATGCTCTTTACAGCTAAAACAATACTCAATAAAAAATCTTTTATGTAACTTCGCCATAACGAAGGATATACTTATAATTTTTTATATTCATTTCACAATATTGATCTGAATTTATGAATGACATTGAAAAAGTCAGACACCAACTGTTTATACTTAAACACATAGACATTGTATATTGAATACTTTGTAAATAATGTAACTGTGATACACGCTTACGAAATTTTAATTATTATAATTGAATATTATTGTAATAATTGTGAATAAATTTATTTTTGCGAGTTTTATTCCCACTCGGGGAGTGTTATACTTAACACGTTCGATGCCAAAAAATTATTTTGCCACGTTGGTCAATGCTGACCGTGGATACTTTCAATTCATTAATACATGCCGTAGAGCACTGTTATCTCATTAAAAACTTTACGTATTCACCCGCATGGCTCACTAATTACTTTAAAATAAGTTAATTTTTGAAAAATGTAAAATACTTGGAAGTAAGATGACGATTTCAAGTACTGACCGACGTTCAATGTCTTCACAAATAGTGGCATTGACATTTTGATACAAATGTGATTTTACTTTGGCCTGTCATTTAGTCTGGCGAAAAATGGAGAACATAACGCGATGATACTATTTTCTCTCTGACTACATTAAAGGGAAAGAAGTGCAAAGTGGAAAAATAAATAAATACATAACGTTATGCAATTAATTTTATATTGCGCAATATATTTTTCTATTACTCATTTTGTTCTTTCCGATTCACACGTTTTCCTACGTCGCGGTGCAACAGGAACCTATTAAAATTCGAGACAATGTATTTTAAATGGCCATGGCCTAACGCGGCACCTCTGTATATCAGATCAGAGGAAAAGGATAATAATAATATTAGTATATATATTAATCTCACAACGGAGAATTGAAATCAATTCGAAAACCACGGAACGGCGAACGGAAAGTCTCATTGTCGACCAGCACTGACCGACGCGGCCCGAACGGGAAGATGCATAATTTTGCTTGGCGTTAAACGTGTTAATGATTTTAACTCTCTCATAAGATAAACTACAGCGTTGAATTCCACCATTAACCAAAAAAAATAAGAAAATAACTCTACTCGTTCCCTCAAACAGAAATTGAACGCACAACTGTCAGTGTCTTTTTGTAACTAAGCTACAATGTTGCTATAGACTCAAAGGAAAACTACCAATCAATAAGGCAGTATAATATATTTCCGCTTCAGATTATAATGGACATTATAAAAACTGTTTTATTGGACTAGTAATAAAAGCAATAAATGTATGGAAAGTTTTCAACTAAATTGATATACAATCGTATCGCCACCTCTTGCATCACATTTTAATGGCATATAATGGAGCTTGTGTCTGTTCGTTTGATCTTAGGGTTAAAACTGTTAATAACTGTTAAGAAGTACAATTTCTTCACGTGTTCTCTTTATATAGGAACTAGCGGCCCGCTCGCGGCTTCGCCGCGTGGACTGCCTAATTGTTTCGTTATGTTGCAACCCTCGGGGGTGGATTTTTGAAAAATAAAGTAGCCTATGTTTGACCTTCGATTATCAACTATATTTATTCCAAAATTCATTGCAATCGGTCAAGCGGTTTAGTTTTTTCATATAAACTTTCATCCCCTATTTCAACCCTTTAGCGGTTAATTTTTGAAAAAATAAGTAGCCTATGTTAGACCCATGGTTATTTACTACTTTCACTCTAAATTTCATCCAAATCGGACCGGTAGATTAGCCGTGAAAGCGTGACAGACAAACACACAGACTTTCGCATTTATAATATAAGTATGGATGTAGCTAATTTAAAATTAATAGCCGCTAGTGGCGAAATTGGAATGTATTTGATTTGTAGTAAGAGTGGTGAATATAATTAGTTTCAAGTTTTTTTCCCTAGTAAAAGAGACGTAATATCAAAACACTCCAGTTGTCCCCATATTAATCCAAAGCAATGCGTGTGGTGTGGTAGAAAGAACTCAGCGCTTTATCATAAACACTAGAACAGGAAAACTAAATAATTTTAATATATCCTTTCTCCCGAGTGGAAATCGAACCTACAACCATTGTTTACAGTAGTAATAATAAAAATGAAAAAGATCGTCATCTTGGTCCTCTGCTAAGCACTTCACACAAGATTGATGTCATAAAATGCTATGCTATGAACTGAATACTTAAAATTTTTAACCTATGTAACTAGTACGAAGTATAAAATATATATTTTATAAGAAACGTTTTGTGATTTTTACACTCCGTTTTCGGAACTCAACGTCGCGAGGTGGTAGAAATTGAAATCATTTCACGAATCAATCAAATCACGGTAGTCAAAGAGAATCCCGTTCTCAGAACTCAACGCCGCGCCTTTAAAAAGCAGTAAATTTGTAAAAAAATACACGAGATAGGAGAAATTGAAATCATCTCACGAATCAATCAAAGCATGGTAATCAAAGAGAACTTCCTTTCTCCATTTTGTGTCAGAAATCGAGACATTGATTAATTCAGGAGAAACATTATATTAAAAGAAAATAACTTTAATATAATATTTCTCCCGAGTGAAGATCGAGCCTATAACCATAGTTATCAGTCATACGATGTCTGACTGCGCCATGATGTAAACTACATTAAATTTGTGAAAAAAGGACATAGGAGAATTTCAAATCATATTACGCGTCGATTTTCCGCATAGTAGACTAGTCAAAGTAAACCTCTAATCTCCATTTTCTGTCGGGAATCGAAACATAAAGTGGCATAAGTGGCGGAACTCAACGCAATAATCAATCCATAATAATCACAAATTACGATGTACATCTAACGAGTATATATCTTTTTTACAATATTATTGTCAGTTCAACGTATAACATAGTCATTCGTGAATCCAAGGTTGAAATAACCTACTTAATAGTTTCATTTCACATGAATCCAAGAATGAACCTATAACCATCGTTCTCAATCACACGCTGTCTGACTGCGCCACAGTGAAAAATACAGTACATTTGTATAATAATATACAACAGGATAGAGAAATTAAAATCAATTTACGAATCAATCAAAGCAGGGTCAATGAGAACCCCGTTCTCATGGTTCATTTTCTGTCCGACATCGAGACATTGCGTCTTAAATGGAGAAACTCAAAGCAATATAGTTATTGGATTAATATCCATAACAATCCTAAATTACGACGTAAAACTAACGAGTATATATCTTCTTCACAATATTATCGTCAGTTTAACGTATAACATAGTCATTAGTGAATCCGAGGTTGAAAAAAGCTACGTAAATAGCGCAATATTCCACCTGAATCGCATGTGGAATGGTGGAACTCAACACCGCGGTTTGTCTTAGACACCGGAGCGGAAAATGAAAATAATTTTAATATAATCTGTCGCCCGAGTGGAAATTGAACCTATAACCGTCGGTTATCAGTCACACGCTGTCTGACTGCACCACGGTGATAATACAGTAAATTTGTATAATAATATACAAGAGGAAGGAGAATTTCAAATCATTTTACGAGTCGATTTTCCGCATAGTAGGTTAGTCAAAATAAACCTCTGATCTTCATTTTCTGCCCGGAATCGAGACATTCGTGTTTAGTGACGGGATTCTACGCAATAATCAATCAAAAAATCAATAATCATTACAAATTATGACGTAAAACTAACGAGTATATATCTTCTTCACAATATTGTCGTCAGTTTAACGTATAACATAGTCATTCGTGAATCCAAGGTTGAAATAACCTACTTAATAGTTTCATTTCACCTGAATCCGAGGCGTTGAGTGTGGAGTGGTGGAACTAAACGCTGCGGTTAGTTTTGGACATCGAAGCTGGGAAATGAAAATTATTTTAATATAATGTTTCTCCCGAGTGGGATCGAACCTATAACCGACTGCACTACGATGTAAATTATAGTAAATTTGTATAATAATATACAAGACGAAGGAGAAAGTAAAATCATTTACGAATCAATCAAAGAGAATCTCCGTTCTCCATTGTCTGTCCGAAATCGAGACAATAGCGGGACTCAACGCAATAATCAATTTATAATAATCAAAAACTACGACGTAAAACTACCGACTATATATCTTCTTCACAATATTATCGTCAGTTTAACGTAATGTGGCCAGTCGTGGCCCAGTGGCACAAGAGTGTGACTGTAAACGACTGGTTGTGGGTTCGATTCCCACTCGAGGAGTGGAAATTATATTTCCATTTTCTTCGCTCTGGTGTCGAGGTAAAGCGCGGCGTTAAGTTCCGCCACTTAACACGCAAGCCTCCGAATTCGGCGGAAAGTGGGGACGGAGTGTCTTAACACTAGGTTCCCTCTGCCTACCCTGCTGTGTGCGGGATATAGCGTGAAGCTATTTATTATTTTTTATTTATATACGTTTAACGTATAACATAGTCATTCGTGAATCCAAGGTTGAAATAACCTACTTAATAGCTGTTTTCCAGAAACAAAGAGCACAAAACAGTAAACATGTTGTAACAATGTTTTAAAATTATTATTTATGAAATGAAAACAATACCTACCATTTAATTCGCAAATTATCCTCGAATGAATTACATGAGTTCGACTCGTGATGCGCTGTCATTTGTAGGGCGCTTCAGACGAATGACTTGTTTGTACGTAAAATATATACCTACGTATGAATATATTATTTTTTTTTTTATATTCGCTCATTATCATGCTTATCTGAATAGGCAGAAAACTGAATGTTAGGATATACCCATTTTTCAGTAATAATTTATAATTGTTATAATTTATAATCCATACTTATATGTATTATAAATGCGAATATCTATCTATCTGTTTGTTTGTCATACTTTCACTACTAATCTACCGGTTCGATTTAGATGAAATGAATCAAAATAGCAACTAATGTAGGGTCAAAAATACTTATTTCAAATATCCCCCTCTAAAGGGTTGTTGATATAGGGACTGAAAGATTATATGAAAAGTCATAACCACTTGACCGATTGTAATGATTTTTGGTATAATTATAGTTAATAATCCAAGGATTAATATAGGCTACTTTATTTTTCAAAAATCTACCTACGAGGGTTGTAATATAACGGAACAGTCACATAGCCGCCGATAGTAATTAATAAATGATTATTAATTATTTCCGAAATCGTGATTATCATGACACTCCGTTTTCCTCCTTTCACATAAAGAGACATTGCGTTGTGTTGAGTGTCGAATGATGATGATGAAATGAAAGTAAATTAAAATCTCTAACTAGTAGATTTATTTCTTAAAATGCAGGCAAGGTTACGATTTGTATATCTACCTAAAAATAGGTGAGATTCATGAAAATTCACTTACATATTATTTGTTGAAATTTCGGAATACTTCTCTCAGTACTTCGCTACAATCTACGAGGAGTTTGACTATTATTTCTTTATATATTGATTAATTATTTTCAAATTAAATATAAAATCTTTAAGAAAGAAAGACGCAAAGAGATATAATAAAGACAAATACTTATATTGTATTTTGTTTTTAAAGTATCATCATTTTCTTCGTACAGACGTCAAGAACTTTATTGTGTGAAGACGCTTTACATACTGGTGCTGTCCAGTGCTATCAAGAATTACATATTATTTTCAATCATACCTTCAGATGTTTGGTTTCCTCTAGATTTTTTCCATAACATCTCATTACCAATAAACATTAACAACTTTGTTGTAGTAGATTTACATTTTAAAAAATAATAAAAAGTTACGGTACCGCGGCGTTGAATTTCGCCAAGTATACGTCTCAGATTCGGGTGGAAAAGGAAGGACCTCCGTCCTTCCTTTTTTGGGTACTAGGTTCTCTCTGCCTAGGATTGTTATCTCAAAAATCTCTACACAAGGCCGAGAAACGTGAAAGCGCTGCATTTTAGATTTAATTAGAGTATGTTTTCAAATTATTTAGTTGAGCTAAATATAATTTTAATGATCATAAATCAATTATTATTTATTTTAATAAAATTTTATGGGATCTATATTTTTAAAAATAAAACAGAATCTTTTTAAGCTTTAATGGTACTATTAGCAGTCAACTCATATTTTAAAATTATTATAATTATTATATCTGTAATCATACCCCACATTACAAATGCAATCCCGCTTGGATGCTTCCTGGACGTTTTTTAAAGTAGAACAAAGGAAATCACAAGCATTTTCTGTCGTCAGTCCTATAGAAAAAAGCTACCACCACAAAGCGGGTAAGAAACTCAACAACTGTTCCTTTGCAGATATATTTTCACAAAAGTTCACAACTATGATTCAGTTTCAAAAGTTGAAATTGAAATTTTGCATATCATTAAATAAGATATAGAGATGTAAGGTGATTTATACCGGATGAAATCACAATACTAACTTCTTCTGAAAAACTACTACTTAGAAAAGAGAGAAATTCATCACTATATTTTATACTATTCTACAGTACAATATTCTACGTAGACGTATGCGCAACGTAAAAAGATACTAGAGCATACTTCTATACAATAATTGACTAATATACTATACTAGTAAAGTCCGGTACAATCAAGGAGACAGCTACCGCAGATCTAACAAGTGGTGATGATTATAAATTATTTCCGAAAAGCGTGTGTCATATTAATTTCAACTGAGCAAGTGGATCATTTACACTTTAAGCTATTAAATGGAAATATGATGTAGAGTGACACAGTAGAAACTTGCCAAAAGGAATGCGATCGTTATTGGTTCGAATAGTCGTGGATTTTTTTTATTTCTTAGTCTTAGTATTTTTATTTAGATTTTACGCGGTGGCTAAAGCAATGTATGGAATTTCGGTTCCCTCTGACATAATGTGTCCGATATTCCATATCTTATTTTATTATGAGGCCAGTCGTGGTGAAAAGGCACAAAGTGTGACTGTAAAGCGACTGGTAGTTGGTCGATTTCCACTCGAGTGGAAATATTTAATATTTCCATTTTTCTTCGCTCTGGTGTCGAGGTAAAGCATGACGTAAAGTTCTGCTAACTAACACACAATCCCCCTAAAAGTTGGCGAATAGATGGGAATGAGGTGTATCAACACTAGGCTCTCTCTGCCTATCCTGTGCACCCTGTGTGCGAGACAGCGTGAAGCTAAAATATAACTCAAACCAGCCTATATATGATATGATTCATATTACGAATCTAAATATCCTGTTGCTAAGGCAATATGTAACCCCATATATGAGACAAAGAAGGTCTAAAAGATAGTCGGCGTATTATGAGGCAGTACTCAGTGCCGCGCTTTGAGCGGAGAAATAATAATGATATAGGTATACCTAAAAAATACCCCGCGTTAAGTTCCGCCACTTAACACGCAATGCCTCCGAATTTGGCGGAAAGTGGGGAACAGAGTGTCTTAACACTAGGTACCCCTCTGCCTACCCTGCTGTGTACGGGATACAGCGTTAAGCTAAAAAAAAACAATACCCCGAAGGGGAATAGAACCCTAAACCATCACGTTTACAGTTACAGAACAAGAATTAACCAAACAATTAATAATATAATATACAGACAGAATAATATATGCTAATACATTCAAAATTGACTTTATACATAAGTATATATATATGTACTTATAAAATTTATCAAATTTCCACATCACGGTAAACTATTTTTAGAATTGTGATAATTAAATTGATACATTTTTTTTAAAGTATGTACACATTTGCATTAGGAGTCGACGTCAGAGTATCACGCGATGATGAAATATAGTTGAATTCTATCTAGAATGAACGATATTCTATAAAAAATATATAGATATAAGAATTTTAAATATTAATGGATGGAATTTATTTTAATTTCATGTTATTTATGTGTGGGCTCAGTTTATTAAGTTAGCAATATAGTTGTGAAAACTGTGACCGTAGACGAAATTAGTAGGTTTGAATCGCATGAAAGGATTACTTATAAGTAGGTGGTTTTCAGTGTTGCCAACAGCAAAAAATATGTCTAAAATAGACACAAGAAAAAACAAAACGGTTCATCCCCCTATTTTTCTAAATCCCAATGCAACCCTCTCCACGTACATGAGGCGTAGCAGGGTCACTCATGCATTCGACTACAATGCCTCGGTACACAATTACCCATTAATTTAACTTAACTTATACACCTAATGAACAGCTTCACACTTTTTCCTACATAGCGAGATATTTAGAAACTACCTAGTGTCAAGATCCCTCCACTTTCCATCATGAATAAAGACATTATATGCCAAGTGGCTGAACACAACGTCGAGCTTTGTCCATTAGGTATCAGAGCGAAAGAATGAAAATTGAAATATAATCCTTCCCCAAGAGGGAATCGAACCCACAACCATCGTTTTAAAGTCAGACGCTGTCCCACTGGGCCACGACGGCCTCAAAAGATTGTTTTTGAGTACGGTACTCTGCGATACGTTTATGATCCTAAGTTTAGCTCATACATCTAATGGTGAAGATATGGGAAAACAAAGCATATTAGTAGAGACTAGTCGTAGCGCAAGGACACAGTGTCATTGTAAACGCGACTGATTGTGAATTCTAATCTCACTCAAGGAATGTTTAATCTACAAAGAAATTAACCTTTGCTCTGGTGTTGAGTTCCAATTGCAAAAATGAGTAACGGGGTGTCTTAACGTTAGGTTCCCTCTACCTAACCTTTTTTTTTTACGTCAGGAAATCCTGTTACGGATACCCGCCCGGAGTGGAGGGGTCCCGGGACGTGGTTATGTGGGAGTCCGGTTCGTTCATGCATTCCTCTCCCGCCACTAGCCCAGGTCTCGGGTACTGCCCCAATCGTCCGCGGACCTGGGCGGCCCCTCTGCCTACCCTGCTTTGCTCGGAATATAGCGTGATGCTAAAAAATAATACATTGTACAATTTCTCGTATATTATTATATACAATTACATTATGCAAGTCATCGTGAAATAAAAACCTTTACATTCTTACAGCTTAGTCTAAGATAAGGATAAAGTTTCGCAAAGGGATGAAACTTAAGTAATAAATTAGATCCGTACAAACTTAAACTACTTCGAAGTTACTAACTAACTGATAGTGATAACCTTATGAAACTTTACACATACTAAAGTTACTGAGACTTTTCTAGAAAATCTCTTTAGAACTTGAAATATAGCTTTTATAATAAACAAAGTTTCTAATTCATTGGGGGCCGTCGTGGCGCAGTGGCACGAACGTGTCACCGTAAACGACTGGTTGTGGGTTCGATTCCCACTCGAGGAGTATATATTATATATTTAATATTTCCATTTCCTTCGCTCTGGTATCTGGTTCTTCACAGAGGTAAAGCGCGGCGTTAAGTTCCGCCGCTTAACATGCAATGCCTTCGAATTCGGCGGAAAGTGGGGAACGGAGTGTCTTAACACTAGGTTCCCTCTGCCTACCCTGCTGGGCGCGAGATACAGAATAAAGCAAAAAAAAAGTTTCTAATATTATTTGTACATTGTTATTGCGAAATAGGTACATTTAAATAGTAGGAAATCGTTACATTATGATAAAATATAATAATATTTACAGTTGTTTTTCTGTTTGTGGTTTATATGATAGTGGTATTTATTTGGTAGGTACCTAAAGTAAAATAAAGTCAATTTTATATAGGAGCTTCACGCTTTTTCTGCAGCACAATATACGCTTATTTTCATTTTCCGCCTTGTAGCACAACTCGGGGTTAAAGCATTCTTTTTTTTAGCTTCACGCTGTACCCCGCACAGAGCAGGGTAGGCAGAGGCAACCTAGTGTTAAAACACTTCGTTCCCCACTTTCCGCCGAATTCGGAGGCATTGCGTGTTAAGTGGTGGAACTTAATACTGCGCTTTGCCTCGACACCAAAGTGAAGGAAATGGAAATATTTACACTCCTCGAGTGAGAATCGACCCCACAACCAGTCTCTTTACAGTCACACTTTATGCCACTGCGCCACGACTGGCCCCAAACATTATAACATTTTGTTTTTCGTTTTTCGTATATGCATAAATAATACGCATTTCATAAAAGGCTCGATGTGTGTGATAACTTGAGAATAAAGTACCTATATTTTTCAAAATATCGTTTTTCTTTTAGCAAAATGAACAAAAAAAAGAAAAAATAAGCAAGTATAGATTCTTTGACGTTTTGTGTACTTTATAGAACATTAGCGATTTACTTAATAATATTTAAAATACGTGACTTATCAAATATAAAAATTAAATTTGCTTTTTATATATAAATACGTAAATAATATGTAAATATATATTTTTTTACTGTAGATTACTTGTTAAATTCAAAGAAACGTAACAAGTGATAAGTAATGTAACCGAACTGAGCCGGTTTCGATTTAAAAAAGTTTGTTGTTTATCTTACCACTCTGAACTCGTCACTGTTGTGATAAATACATTAAATATATTTTTAAATTTGTTACTTACTGCAAATTTTCCTTGAATCTATGGGCGAACTTAATAATGCTCTTTTTAAATTACTAATTAATGCACAGATATACAGGATTTTGTCCAAGCAAACCAAATTTACCAGTTTTTAAATAAGATATATCTATATTGAAAAAATATTTAGAAATTAATAAAGGCATGTAGCTAAATTATCGCTATTTTTCTGTTTCGCCCTTTTATTCGCTTAGCAAGTTAGCAGAGAACACCTAAAGTTATGACACTTCGTTTCACACTTTGGATCCGCCTATATGGAGGAACTCAACACCGCGGTTTAGTTAATTACTTAAATATAACATTCAACAAGTAAGAATCGAACCCACATCCATTGCCTATACAGTCAGGCGCTGTCACAATGTGCTACGATAGTGCTAAATACTTTCCTTTAGTATTACTTTTTAAATATATTTAAAAAAGTAGTAGATACGATTCAGTCATGTCATGCCTTTAGTTATCAAAATCCTGTGGGATACCATTATTTTTTGTATAATATTCTAATACTGAGGAAAGTTCTGCAAAATATTTTTTTGTTATTTTAATACATAAATTTCCCACATTTTGGTAAAAAATGTATATTTTATAAATTTGAACTTCAAATACAGTTTTCCGGCATCAATAAACATTAAAATAATATATATATATGTATACAATCTATTGACATTTTTGACATTTCTAGAGTGTTACTTACATTTGAAGGAAATTGCAAAACATTTTTTTTTTAGCTTCACACTGTATCCCGCTCACGGTAGGCAGAGGGACCTAGTGTTTAGACACTCTGTTTCCCACTATCCGCCGAATTCGGAGGCATTGCGTGTTAAGTGGCGGAACATAATGCCGCGCTTTACCTCGATACTAGAGCGAAGAACATGGAAATACTAAATATTTCCACTCCCCGAGTGGAAATCGAACCCACAACCAGTCGCTTGTGCCACTGGGCCACGACTGACGACTTTTATATCGTACGATTTTTATATCGTATAAAAATTGGACCAAAGCAGAATTCGGGCACTCTTGAAAGCCATACAATTGCCCTGATCGCTAAGCCATGCGTTTGATGACTGTATTTTTATCGATATAAAAAATATGATCTAGTAAACTCTACTAGTATATTTATTTCCTTATAACAATAACGGCGTAATACCGGTTATAAAATCTATTACAAGGCCGCGATTGATAACAATGAAGTGGTTTATCTTATTGTTACGAAAAATTTTAATATTTATAAATTTTCCGCTATGAGACAATTGCAACTCCTTCATCTTTCTTTTTTACAACTCTCCCCGCTCTTTAAGTTGTTAGAAAGTGTCGATTGGCGGAACTCAACGCCGCGTTTTGTCTTTGGTACCAGGGCGACAACATGAAAACTTAAATATAATTGTTCCCCGAATAAGAATCGTACCCAAAACCACCGCGTTAACAGTCAGATGCTGTTCTACTACACCTCAATGACATGAATCTTTAGTATGTACTAAGAAATTATTGGTTAAAGATCTTTATTCTCATAAGAACATACAACAATGTATGTATTTAACATTAAATAATGTTAAATACATACATTGATATTTGATACATGGAATGGCTAGTGCTACTTAATATTGTCTAATATATATTTTTTAAGTTTATTTTTAAAAACATTTAAACATTCACATTCTTTTATGTAGTTCGGCAAATCATTGTATATTTTACTCCATAGTAATATCCTTCTAAAATTACCAAATTACCTATTAATTTACAAATTACATATTATTTTAATTATTAAATACTATTTTTTTACCATTCGAGTTTTTATCATTACACACCTAATTGAATAAACATTGCGACATTAAATTATTTTTAATACTACTTTATCTCTTTTTTACAATTTTATATTACTCATTTTTTACAAAAGTGAAGATTTTTTTTCTAATATATCACTTATGCTAACTAGATAATATTACGGGGTAGAGTATCTTGATTTTTACACCTTATGTAGCCACTTAAATCATAAGTCTCTACTAGTAAACCCTGTCTTATAAAGTTTATTTCACGGTCTTCTATAGCACAGCCTCTCTCACGCATGAACTTAACTTGATATGAACTTAAGACCGGGATGCCGGTATAGTGGTATACTTCACGCGGCAAAGACGCGAGCGGTCGCTAGTTTTAAAAATGTTCATAGATTATATACTTAGACAACACTACGCTACACAATGATTTAAAATTAGATTAAAATGTCTCCCTTAAATTCAATGAGAAACTTAAATAACAATACGATAGACTTCTTCTAGCTTCACGCTTTATCTCAAGCACGTTCGTTAGAGGGAACAGAGCATCCAACGCTACGGTCACCGCATACTATTTTCACCTCGTTGACTTGTCATCAACCTCTTCTTAAACGCCCTCCTCACGCAAAGAGTTCTCGTGCGATTTACCTAATCTCCCTACTAGCATCATCGATACTATGATCTCGAAGTTTAACCAAGGTCTCCTCCTATCTCTCTTACCTCACTTTTGCTTCACATCTTTCTTACCATTTTTCATCACTTATCCTCTCAACATGGCTAATACACCAGGAAATGTTCTTCTTTTTTAACATAAGATTAACTTATCTTATGGTAAACTAGCGGCCCGCTCGCGGCTTCGCTGCGTGGAATGCCTGCTTGTTTCGATATGTTGTAACTTTCGAGGGTTTTGGATTTTTGAAAAATAAAGTGGCCTATGTTTGACCTTCGATTATCAACTATATTTATTCCAAAATTCATTGCAATCGGTCAAGCGGTTTAGATTTTTCTTATATCCTTTCATCCCCTATTTCAACCCTTTAGCGGATAATTTTTGAAAAAATAAGTAGCCTATGTTAGACCCATGGTTATTTACTACTTTCATTCTAAATTTCATCCAAATCGGACCGGTAGATTAGCCGTGAAAGCGTGACAGACAAACACACAGACTTTCGCATTTATAATATAAGTATGGAAGTGGTTTTTTAGCCTCTTTATTTTTTCCGTGCTATTGAACTTCGCACCTATTGTTACTTTCAAGTGAGTTATGACGTACAATGACGCATGTATGTCGTTTGCATGCAAAATCACTAAATTGCTTTACATGTAACTACGTAAGTAAAACTAAAAACAATACAAAACAAAAATTTAAATTTTTAAGTAGACAATGTACGGTTTTATGACAGTCATAGAGTTTAGTACAAAGAAAATTATTATTTAAATCACAAAAATATCTGAATTGTTACTACGACTGTAATAAAATATGAGAAAAGCTGAATATTTTTTTTAATCTGTGTATATATATACCTACCTCTTGCGTTGCTTTGTAACTGACAGATAACACACAGCCTAAACTCATTGGCATTGTAGACTAAAATTTGAATCATTTTGAAGTATAATGAAGCAAGCATTAAGAGTGGATTACTTAAAGTTCTAACGGGAACGGGAGAAAACGAGATTATACATTGTCCACACAGACAACATATATTAATAAACTTTAGATATTTCAATTATATTACTTCTTACATTTACTACTAAGCCACTACTACTTGGGGCCAGTCGTGGCGCAGTGGCACAAGCGTGTGACTGTAAACGACTGATTGTGGGGTCGATTCGAGGAGTGGAAATATTTAATATGTCCATTTTCTTCGCTCTGCTGTCGAGGATAAGACCGCTATATAACACGCAATGTGATGCGCAATGCACTCCGAATTCGGCGGAAAGTGGGGAACGGAGTGTCTTAACACTAAGTTCCCTCTGCGTACCATGTTGTGTGCGTATAAAAAATCTACTACTAGGCATCTATCCCGGCCTAGCCAGAGTTTGATTTCCTACTCAACCTACATAAATATTGCACGCCATATGTTTGATGAACTATTTTTTGTAGTGTCTATACGACATTTCCCAAGAAAGATTAGGAATACACAATTATCAAGCTCAATCAGACAATTTTAAAGTAAATAATACTTTTACATATGAAATAACGATTACATTGTTTGATATAGTTAATCTATGAAGCTTAAACTCACTTTATGACAGTATGCGTAAGTGGAACTAACGTAACGCAACGTTGACGTTAACCGACGCGTGAAGTGACGCCACCTAATTATATGATTTAATAATAAATAACCAGTCTCAGCCCGAGGTCGTTGTAGCCTTCGAAACGTGTGAAATTGACGGGATTTGCTATACTTTTAATGGAAAAATTGTATTATGTTTAGTATTTCCCATGGCGTTGAAAAATGTGGTCAAAAAGTTATTGTTTGACTTTCCTTTTATTTATTTCGTGATTATATAAATTCGTAAAGAATAAATATTCTTTTTTGTCTATCTTTTTGAATATTTTTATATTAAAAATCCTATTAAATAATATCTTATTAATAAGTTTCTAAATATGTCAATATAAAATTAATAAGTTATTCACATTATAATATTTATTTTTATATCACTTAATGTGGCAAGGTCGGAAAGTCTATCTTTCTTTTTTAGCTTCACGCTGTCTCCCGCACACAGCAGGGTAGGCAGAGGGAACCTAGTGTTAAGACACTCCGTTCCCCACTTTCCGCCGAATTTGGAGGCTTTGCGTGTTAAGTGGCGGAACTTAACGCTGCGCTTTACCTCTGATACCAGAGCGACGGAAATGGAAATATTAAATATTTCCACTCTCGAGTGGGAATCGAACCCACAACCAGTCGTTTACAGTCACACGTTCGTGCCACTGCACTACGACTGGCCCAACTAACTGCGAAAGTCTAACTGCGACCCAATAAATAGTTATAGGTTTAACCTCCACCCTCCAATTTAAGCAGCAATTTATTCCTGTAATGTTGTTCCAAGCAGAAAGGGAGGAGATTACAAGTTCTTGTATACACACTTTTTAAAAAACAATGTTGCCATCGCAAAATAGACAGATTCAATAAATTAATCATAATAAAGTTATTAATTTAAATAATTAATACGGAAATATATTCTATTAAATTTATAATATATAATTAACATATTCAAAATAAAGTATATTATATTTAAGTATGTATTTAATTAATCGTTACACCAAGTTTCCTCTAAATACCTTGCTACAAAGGGAAAAACGGAAAACTGTAAAAAAAATTCACAGAAGTACAAAAAATATGAAAGTACAGTAGTAAGGTAGACGTATGTGTAGCATAGGTATGTCACGTGTATTATTCACATCGATCTGACTAACACGTGTCCCGTAACGGTCCTTTGTTTTGTAAACCGAGTATGTTTTGTTAACTCGTTCCCACGTACTGCGCTATTTAAGATGAAAACATAACACTTACAATGAAAGTGTTTTATATGTACTTACTTAGTTGTTTATGAGATATGACTATTTTTGAGTTTTACCCCGTGGGGGGACGGGTTAAGAATACAATTCCCCCCCGCCGCTGGGTAGCGTCCCGTAAAAGGCGGGTAACCCAGTTAGCTTGGTGGTAGGAGATTCCTTCTCCGACTGGCTCGCGACCACTATTGTGTCAAAGACGAACCGCCAAACATCTGATGATGTGTTCCGGTTCGATGGCATGTAAGCCAGCTCTCCCTATTCCCAACATTCCCATCCTCCCTCCCTCCTTTTGTCCTACATCCCCGAGGCTGGCAACGCATCCATAACTTTAATGTTGTGGATGTCTATGGGCGAAGGTTACCACTTAACATCTGGTGGGCCTTCTGCTCGTTTGCCTCCTTTATCCCATAAAAAAAAAAAAAAAAACCGTAAAAAGTGCGTATTTTTGTTAATTCTTCAATGCGATGGGTATAGATTCGATTCCCACTTAAAGAAAATATCAGATTATTATGAAAATCAATTACTTGATTGGTTTTTTAATGGCGAAATAGAGGAATGACGTGTGTATATGTACATTTAGGACGTAAAATACATCGGTCAATTACATTATACGAAGGACAAATTATGATAATAAATAGATTACAACGCCAAATACGTAGCAACGATTGTAATATAATGAAATATGAAATGAAAAGCAAATAAATTTTTCTTAAGTCATTTTCCTAATATAGTACAGAATAATATTAATAAAACAAAAATACAATATTTATCTATATTTAGCTGACTTGAAGAAAGCAAAGAATGGACAGCGAAACCTGCGAAAGACACAATTTTACTATTTCAAGAACTATTGTTGTAGTATATTTTTATTTTAGCTACACACCTTTTGCCACATAACGGGATAGTCAAGAAAAAAGATGAACCTAAAGTTATGACAACCCGTCCACTTCCGTCTTTACGTGTCAAGTGGCGTAACTCAACGCCGCCCTTTGTCTGAGATAGGAGTAGAAAACTGAAAACGATTTCAATTCCAGACATCACAGCCATTGGATAAAGAATCAGACAGTGTTATACATTTTAAACATTTTTAAAGTGTTATTCCAAATTTCCGCCTGTCCCGCTGCGTTTAAATTTTTATACGTTTTCTAAATGTCTTTTTCAGTGTTTTTTTTAGCTTGTTGCCGTCCACTGATGAACTTAGGCTTCCCTCTTAGAGCGCCAACCTTCCCGGTCCTGGGCAGCTCTCATCCATCCGCTGCCAGACACCTTTTTCAAGTCATCTGTTCATCGTGCTGCAGGGCGTCCTACACTACGCTTGCCTAAACGCGGTCTCCACTCTAACATGTGTCGGCTCCATCGACCATCATTTCGCCTAGAGACATGTTTCAGTGTCATACATGTTTATTGTAACTGACATAATTAGTATGTTATTCATTTTATAATATTTGCACTATGTACATCGCAATATGAATCATGTACTCAGTACTCAGCACATGAAGTAAAGTGTAAAAATAAACATGATATACAGATAATACTCTAGTCATAGTAACACGAATAGTCGAGTATATATGAATGTTTACATCATTTTTCCCGTATAAATCGTCTGACGCCTACATTTTCAATAAATAATAACTTTGGAAAACTCACACACGATGTCTTAAACCAATCAATTTATACTGTAGTACTCGTAGATAAGATAACTGAAAATTAATATGTTTTTTTTGTAGCTTCACGCTGTATCCCGCACAGAGCAGGGTAGACAGAGGGAACCTAGTGTTAAGACACTCCGTTCCCCACTTTCCGCCGAATTCGGAGGCATTGCGTGTTAAGTGGCGGAACTTAACGCCTTTGCCTCGACTTAACTTTGCCTCGACACCAGAGCGAAGAAAATGGAAATATTAAATATTTCCACTCCTCGAGTGGGAATTGAACCCACAACCAGTTGTTTACAGTCACACGCTTGTGCCACTGGGCCACGACTGGCCACAAATATGTATTTGTCATTTAAAATACGTAGTTATCGTTATAAACCTCCTTCTTTATGTATCTAGCGGACGGATGAGTCTTCAGTGAAATCAAATATATAAAATTTAGTTAATGCTTCAAAGAAGAAGTGCATAAAACGAATGTTTTTACGAATAATGCGGGAATATGTTTACAGAGCTATATGTTTGATATACATATTTGTATAAAGTGACATATACATTGCTAAAGTAAAATACTAGGTATGAAATAACTCAAATCCATCGATTAGCTAAATTGCTAACTAATAAAACTCAAGACCAAACTATATCTAGCTACTCTGGAGAAATAATAATATTTAAAACAAGTTATTCAAACGATTTTAAAAATAATAGTAGCCTAATGTGATCCTTATTACAGTTATCTGCCTTTGAAAATGTTATCAAAATCGATTCAGCCGTTCTCGCTAAAACGGCTCTATAAATCAGGATAAGCAGACGACAAAAATGGTAAAATATGTTATTTTGTTATACATATGTACTGTGTATAATTACGTTCATACTTATTTATTTTACATACTTACTTTAGGTAGAAACATAGGGAAGACGTCTACTCCAATTTAATATATTTCTATATATGTAAACATTTCCTCGAATAGGACATGTACCCACAACTAAACTTAATGAAATAAAATCGATTTTCCTTTACGTTTAAATTTCTTATAAACTAATCTTTTCCCTCAACATTAGACAACACTTGTACCCCCTTCTTATCATTTAACATTGTTTCTTATCAATCGATATAAATAAAACGGTGATACATAAATACGATAACACCGTCGTATCTGGCGCCAGTTTAACGACACGCATTTTTATTATAGATTATATTTGCGACAAGATTACGATTTACAACGAAATGTTATCTTGAATAAGGTTATATATAAAAACATACTTAAATAAATTAAAAGTAAAAAATATTTAAAAAAAAATACATTTTTATACGTGGGTTAATTGCTGTTTGTTACCTGTTTATATAATTTTATTATTTTTTTACTTTTCCAAAGTCACTCTCAAGGTCTTTCATTTGATATTCATATTGTGGAAGTGCTTTTAAAATAACAAGTCCCCTAATGATTGATTGTTAAAAACAATAAAATTTTAATATTTGTTAAAAAATTGTTATATTTTCATAAAAAGCAGTGAATTTTCAAACAGAAGCTTTTTTTTAAATTATGACCTCTATAAGTCCAGTAAAACAAATTAAAAATGTATATAACATTTTTTTTTTACTTGTCCAAGTCACTCTCAAGGTCTTTCATTTGATACTCATATTGTGGAAGTGCTTTAAAAATAACTAGTCCCCTAATGTTTTGATTGTTAAAAACTATAAAATTTAAATATTTGTTAAAAAATTGTTATATTTTCATAAAAAGAAGTTAATTTTCAAACAAACGCTGTTTTTTTAAAATTATGACCTCTAATAGTCCAGTAAAACAAAAGGAAAATGTATATAACATTTTCCTATCGTGATTCGAATCTGTGACCATAAATAAAACTAAGATATTCCATTTTTCAGAGATGGAAGGTATGATATGGATGTTGAAAGGCGTATTGCTGCCGGTAACAGGGTTAACGGTGCCCTCGCTGCGTTGATGCGACGGCGGAACGTGAGCATAGCCGCACGTTTAGCTGTGCACAATGCAGTGCTGGTACCGACGCTGCTATACGGCGGCGAAACGTGGGTATTGCAGAAGAAGAATGAAAGAAAGATGAATGCTGTGGAGATGAGATCTCTTCGAAAGATGTGCGGAGTCAGCTTAGCTGACCGAATCCGCAATGAAGAGATACACAGAATGGCAGGTATTAGCGAGAACGTCATAGTAAGAATGAAGAAGGGCGTGCTCAGGTGGTTTGGGCACGTCGAGAGGATGAGTGATGGAAGAATGGTAAGAAAGATTTATGAAGCAAAGGTGAGTGGTAAGAGAGGCAGGGGGATACCTCGGTTGACCTTCGAAAACACAGTGTCGACGATACTGGAGGAAGGTCACGTAAAAAGCATGAAGACCCCCTGGAGGGCGTGTATGAAGAGGTTGATGACAGTGGACGAGGCGAAAGAAGTATGTAGGGACCGTAGCGTTTGGCGCTCCGTTCTCTCTTACTACCCCGCAAGGGATACAGCGTGAAGCTAAAAAAAAAAAAAAATAAAACTAAGATATTCCATTTTTCTTATTATACTCGTATATCATATTTTATATTGTATATACTTTCATAGACAGTGTTACATAAAACTTATCATAATCATTATTATATTATAACAATACAATACTCAAACTTTTTCCTATATTAGAGTAGTCAAAGAGAACTTAGTGTCAAAACTCTCCGTTCTCCACTTCCACCTAAGTGGCAGAGTGACAAAACTCAACGAGAAATATAATTTAAACATATCATTTCCCCCACTATAAAACTTTTCCATACATTTAAAATTTATTCTTAACCTATATTCAAACACATTTTGCAATGAAATTCGTCTTTATAGATTTTACGCAATTTCGCCGAACCAATCTGTGGGTGTATAATACATTGTTTACGTTACACGTAAAACCATCGACTGAATGTGGGTTATCTCTTGGACTAATTTCTCTTTGGGATATTTTGAATGGATTTCTTATGAAGTAACGTCATCGGTCCAATGTTTTTGTGTCATACACACAAACATACAGATTTATTGTTTTCTTACTATTTGTACAATTATAAAATATTTACGTCTTATATAATGTTTGTTTGGGAGTTTGTTATTGAAGTTATTGAGTTTAAATATAAAAAAATGAATTTTCGAAAAAACACGCCCAGCGTTATCTGGGGAAAACTATTATCTAACGAATGAACTTTATTTTTTTGATTTCAGATGATTCAGCACCAAGTTATGAGGGGCACCGCAATTCAACTTTTTTTCGAGACATGTCCGAACAATTGCTGCCATTGCCATATTTTTTAATATTTTTTTGTAAAAATTTGATAACACATTCTTCAAATGTCATACTTCAATATACTTTTGGTTGGGTAAACAAATTTAAACTGTGTCGTTGGATAAAAAATCACAAAAACATGACTTTTTTCGTATGATTTGACCTTAACCCCCCCTTAAAGATGGCTGAATGAGTATGTGCATTGCTTAAAGTTTAAGATTGGGATAAATATAGAAAATTAAATAATTTGAATTTAGTACCTATACCTATTCTAAAAATTATTATATATATGTTATAATTAATTAAATTACAAAATAATTAATAGGTATATAGTGGATAACAGAGTTCTTAACACTAAGTTCTCTCTACCAACTCTATTGTAGGGAAATAGCGTAAAGCTTAAAAAACCTTGTTTAAAAACAATAATAAAATTAATTTTTCATTCATTAAAACAGTATCTATAATACCAGCCAGATACGATCAAGAACAAGCAATTATCCCCAAATGGGGAAATACTAAAATCCATCTTTATATCTTTCAATCTTTACATAATCTTTATTTAATACATAAAAAAACACATTAATATCCCTTATTTACTATTTTTTATATTTATTACGCTCTTTGTACAGAGAGAGAGAGAGAGAGAGAGAGAGTAGACTAAACTAATGAATACTAATGATATTGTAGTAGTTTTATTATTACCTGAAACACTAATAAAATCACATGAATGTTTAAAACGTTACGTAGGTAGATTGATTTGTCCCCCTGAAACCTCCTACGTACTAAATTTCATAAAAATCATTGGAGCCTATATATTTAAATCTATACACCTACAAGCAATGGTCGTCCAAGCATATTATATAATATACCTATCACCTTTACAAACCTACGTAACATTGATATTTTATTTACAAACATTGATATTTAAGCCAAAATTGAGGGCGTCATGTCATCGAAGACAGCGTGTAAACACGCGAGTGTAAACACGCTTGTTGTGAGTTCGAATTAACTTGCCACAATTTAAATTATAAAAATTTTAGTGTAACAAAACGCTGCATTGGGCTCTGCATCGCTGCATCGCTATTCTTAAGATACATAAAAAGTCGCAAATTCAGAAGGAAACCAGAAAACGAAGTGTTTTGACACTATCTGTCTAAGTCACTAAGCAATGTCGAAAACAGCATAGAGCTTTTTGATAATAACATACATACCTACATATTATGTAGTAAAAACAGTAAGTCTAAACTGATTCGATTTAATATCTAAATAAAGTATTATTTTAGCTTTACACTTTATCCCTTGATAGTCAGAGAAAACGGCCAAATACTACAAATGTGTTGTTTCGTAGTTATAAATATTTATTTTGTACCTATATATCACAATTTTTTTAATATTAAATGGTCATTATTTCTTTATTTTTATTTATGGTAACATTAACTTCTTTTTTTTTATTACTAGTAAATACATAGCATTATGACCTCCACATTCTGCCTATTATATTAAATATAAAAATATACCTCCCTATCCACGTGTTATCGTGCTTATTTGATTGAAAATATAAATTAATATAATACGGCCAAGGACAGAAGGGTTACGAGCATAGAAAAACATTGTTTTTATTCATACACTTTTATTATAAAAATATTTAATTACATTTAACATCTAAAGATTGATATCACAGATCAAAATAAAATATATAGACATAGGTACGTATAATAGGTTTAGAAATAAAATTAGAGAAACAATTGCAGGTAAAATTATGAGAAATAACATAGAACTTAGAGATTTTTTGGTAATTTTCATTTTTTTTCTTGCATTTTACTTTCATATGTTTCTATTATCTGTTTATTTTCAATTGCATTCAATTTTTTTTTAAATTATAGAACTAACCACTCTGGCATTATGACATAGAGTCATTGACTATAAAAAGAAAAATAACATCCAAAGACAACTATTATACATATTATATAATACCACTTAAATATTAAGTATTTACTTAACCTATTCACTAGTGTTTTACAAGAAATTGCTTTTACACACCTACATTTCAAAAAGTAATATACCTAATTATTGTAATTCTTGAAAGCATGATTTAAATTTCAATTTTGTTGATATTTAAAAAAAAACTAAACATTTCAAAGGACTTACGTGTAACGACCCCTAACAGATTTTTAAAAAAATACCAAGAAATGATTAAAGTATGTACAAATGATTAATTATATTATCGTATAACGAAACATGATTGACAAAGTCTAATTAGGAAATGTAAATCGAATAGAATAATTTTTACAATAATATGTTGACACAATAATTACCTACTAAATACATATATAGATGTAAATATTTGTTTTGTACTATGTAATATAGATAAAGTATTAATATAAAATATCTATAACTATAATTAGAAAGAAAAATGTTAATATTACAATTTCAACTAATTAACCTTAAAAAGAAAAAGAAAGTTATAAAGTATCTGGTTAACTTTTTTAATACATATCTTTTATATAATGTATACACAACATTAATAAAATAATGAAATATTATTCCTTTTATGTCTTTTTTCTAAAGAGAATAGAAAATATTTAATTTAAAATATTCCACTAATAGAATTTGAACCCACAACAAAGCTTGCATTTAGACTAACTGCATTTTAAAGATATTTATAAGCCAGAAGATAATTTCATAGAATATATTTAACACTTATCACAACACCTAAGTATCTTAAAAAAAAATATTACAACAAATATTGAACAAACTAAATCAACAGTGCTCTTCGTTCCCTCGAAGTGACATCGAACCCGCGCCAACAGCTGAACTATCGTCTACACAAATGTGACTTCACTGCAAACACTTTAACTCGGTGAAATTGAAACCTATGACGGTCAAAACATTTCCACACAATTTTTATAATAATAGATTATCAATTTTCATCACTTTCCGGCAACACGGGCAGTCTGATCTGCCGTCTTTGCCGCCTTTTTTTGATGACGATCTTCGTCCTAATTTCTGCGCTTTCCTTATATTCCTTATCTTCCAGTAACGTTGGTAGGTTACGCTTGGGACGTTTCGGTAGTATACAATCCATAGTAAAGTTAAGGTCTTTGTACCTCAAATTGTCAACATCAGGGTATATTTGCTTGGCAAGCATCGCGGCGGCCGTTCAATTGTACGTTAGAAAGCCGACTGATGTCTGATGCATGCGACTCGCGAGTGCGAGAACGTTACAGCTCAATTATTTTTAGATCGATGCAGTGTTTGTATAGTTTTGTTAAAACCGAACTGAACGAGCGACGCCAGATGCGTTGCCCATTTTGAAGGTTATTATTTTCTTTTATTATCCTGGTTTTTTTTTCATGGAAATTGGTTGTTTAGTATGTGTTTTGATTTGTGGCGCGAAATTTTTTTTTTTATATTTTATATTGTAGTCTATATATTGTAATTGTATCTAGATTTGCATATTTACAATAATAAATAAATAAATATAAAAGGAGAATATATCAGAATGTGATGCCTGTTCATGGGTAAAATGACCACAATAGCAATTTTTAAAAGTCGCGTCCGATCCTTTTTTTCTTCCATCTTATTATTATTTTCGCTGCCGTAATTTTGTATACAATATGTGTTCCAATATACATTAAATATTTTTTTAGTTAAGTTAAAAAACGGATTGGATTTTTAATTTACAATGACCGGATATTTTATTTGCATATTTATATTTTCAAAGCATTTAGGTTCCCTTAATTAAACTTTAATACATTCGTCCAGTGTGCATTAGGAAGCTGTGTTTGGTTTTAAAAAAAGTCTATATATTCAATTTCAACTTTAAAATATATAATTTAACCCTGAATTAACTATTTAAAAAAAAGTCTCGGAATGAGTTTCAGTCTACGCCTTCATCCCCACGTCTACCTCTGCCTCTATTTCCACCTGTCTCAGACTGAAATTGAGACTGTATAATATTATAAATTAATACTGTTCACCGTTCAGACCACAAAGCATCAGGGGGCGGATGCTGCAAATGTCACGCAAATGCCACTATAACATTTCAAAGTTATATCCACGATATATCATTTCATTCAATAGTCGAATATTTTTAGAAATTTCTCAACATACTCGTAGCAATAAATGTCACTGTAAATGTATGAAATATTTGATTTTCTTACAAAACCAGTGACGTCAGTCTCACTCAAGAGCTGAGATCACATCTCTCGTAAAACTAGGGAGTTACGAGTACTGAAATATAGGACACGTAAAGCATCTGACTATATGGATACAGCAGAAGGATTACATAACTTTAGTTTCATTTTTTATTTTAAATTTTTCTTTCTAGAAACACTGTAATGATAATTTTAATTATTTATTTGTTAAATGTGTCAATGTGGACTACATTTACACAACTTTAAGTTGGTTCCTGCAAAGCAACTCTACTGTGGGGCCCCAGTAGGGCATAGTGTCTAAACACCCTGGTCTCCTCTCTCCGCGTGAAATAGAGACATTGCGTGTTAAGTTGCTGATTTTCCATTACTCACAAGAGTGAAAAAACCTACAACCAATCGTGATTACAGTCAGATGTCCCACTGCGCCACGACGTAAAGTAATATGACATTTTCCTATCCATTTAATATAATATTATATTCTTTCTGAAAGCGAAGCAAATAAGACGATAAAGAAAACCCTTTTATCTTATTTATGTAATCAAAATAAACGTTTGTCTGCTTTATTTCAAGTGTGAGTCACTGATCCTCTTGACTGCTGAAATTTCAGTAATAACACAGTACAATGAGTCACAGTAATTAGCCAGTTTGTTTGAAATGACTTTCGTAATACATACATATAAAGCTAACGATTCATTAGTATTTACTATTTAGTAATATGTTAAGAACAATATAATACTAATTACATGTTGACACAAGCAGTTAAATATTTCAAGTTAGCGGACCGCTCGCGGCTTTGCTCGTGTGAATTACAGAATTATAGCAATTTCATTCTATGGTTTTTTCTATCCCTTTTGCGTTGGTTACTTTTAAAAAGATAGATTATGTTTGACCATGGGTCTTCAACTGTTTTTATTCCGAATTTCATCAAAATTGTACCGGTAGATTAGGCGTGAAATGTAATAAACAGACACAGATCGAGAGAGTTTCGTATTTTCAATACTAGTACAGTTGTGTAATACATTAATATATGTAGGTATATTGTATAAGCAATCATTTTATAAATACATTTTGAGAAAAACCTTTTGGACTTCTAGGGAAATTATGCAAACGAAGGAGTATGAAATCTGCATAGATAGCATAAGGGGGTTAAAGTGTACATTGAAAGTAAATAAAATAACATTTTAATTAACAAAATAAACACACTGTAGTTAACGATTGACATAGATATGAACGTTGCTAAGATAACGTGTATTTTTCAACGCGAATTACTACGAATTCGTACTTTGAACCAATTTAACAGCTATTTGACACTACTGCGCCACCAAAAGTCTTATCTTTAAACGAGCAAATCTTGTGTATAGATTGTTAAATTGAACGAACAATTCTTGTATATTTTTTATTTTAATTTTAATTTATTATATTATTCATTTTATATTTTTTTATTTAATTTATACTTTTCTAGTTATAATCATATTTTCATAGTCACTATTTCTAAAGAAGAAATACCGAGACGAGCTCCGTCACCTGATATTTATTGTTTACAAATATTTAAAAAATTGGATATAACATTTTTATAAATACAAATGAAGGTCTTTTTTTTCTTAGAATCAGAATCTATAACCATCGCTTGTAATCCGACACACACCAACTGCACCACAATGGTGTAAAGAACCATATATGTTTAACATTACAAGTATTTAATGTACATGTTAAATTAACTAATTATCATCAATTACAATTAATTATTTCTACTCGCCATTATACTGCGTAGTGGCCTGTGATCTCGCCCAACGTGTCTCACACGTGACACACTTTGTCTAATGTATGAAATCACTATCCTACATTGCATTGCTCACTCAAACTGGCATTATATATTATTGTAGCTAAATTGAAACTAAGTGGACCTACTTAATACTTTGTTTCCATGTCGTTAAAATGCACTTTGATCGTATTATAGCTAGGAGCTCGTATGCTAGCGACCCACTCGCGTCCTCGGTGCGTGATGCAACTGTTATCTCCCATTCGAGCCCCTTTAGGATTTTCTGAACTTTCTGTTCAATTATAATAAAATATAGCCCATAGCACTCCTGAATGTACTAATGTAGTACCCTAATTGTGAATGAATTTTCATGAGTGTTTCAGAGGGGTGGCCACCCCTTACAAACAGTTACAAACTTTACCTCTTTATTATATTAGTATAGATTAATATTATATATGTTATATGGCACAGTCAGTATGAATCTGGCAGTTCTAAATCGTTGTAGGCTTAATACTCAGTATAGTTCAGTATGTAATATAAAGAATGTTCATTCGCTCATTAAAATTCGCTGAAGTACATGTACTTTTGTCTTCTCTAATCGATATCTATTTTTATTTTTCAGCTTCAATAATCACCCAAATATAATGGGGTAGGCAGAGGGAACCTTAATTCTTCATTTTCTGTCAATATTATGACGAGAAAGGCGATATTAAAATAATTGATATATAATCGTAAGTGAGAATCGAACCCACTACCTTTACTGTTACAGTTAGCTGCCTGATTCTTAAGTGACATTTACCCACAATGAAGGTTTATTTATTGATTTAAAACAAACGCTTTTATATAATTAATTACCTACATAATATGTGATTATCAAGTTTACTCCATTTTACTTGACCTCGGTACATCTCCTGTTTTTCATCCGATATTGAAGTTGTTTTTGTTTTTGTTATTGTATTGTATTGTATGTTATTCTTATTTAAATTATCCTCTAACCTACTAATGATTGTAAATTATAAAACATATTGTGTTTATGTTACATAAACTAGTGGGAATATTTTTTAAAATAACCATTTCCTAAGTAAGAATAAGCGTTAAGGAGTGGGAATAGCTCTTAATTACTCTTATATTCTAAGAAAATATGGTACTTTTTAAAGAGTTTTAGTTAGTTTTATTAACAATTTTTAAGACTTTTGTAGAAGTATTTTAGAAAATCTTTTAACCAGAGGATCACCTTTTTGTAATACAAACATTATATTACTAATTAAAATTTAATATATTTGTTATTTAATTAGTATCAAATAAACCACGGCCCTTGGCTAAATAAAATTTACGTAATAAAATTTACTACTACGATAAGTACATAATACAACGGTAGTTATCTTGTATAAAATTCAAGGTATTTAATTTGACACTTCTATATACTCCAATATTCCTGGACAGCATTTTTTGCAGCTTCAATTTTTTCTCGCATAGCATAATAGTATAGGTACAATAGTCAGAGCGAAAGTCGTATCTTGGCGTTATGGCACTAGTTCCTGACCTAAATCAATAAATGGGAAATAGAAAGAGGAAATGAATAGGATAATTATATACATAAGCAGAATGTGATCTCCTAAACAATATATGAATATATTTTGAAATATAAACAATCGCCAAGTGGTATTTGGCCCCATAACGATGGTTACGAAGTATCAAATGCACACACATATATAAGTAAGTACACCTTCAGTCATTACATAGGTATATGAAATGGTCTTTTAGCCCTATACTTCTATAGACAATAATATTTATTCTTTAAATATAGTGGACAATTTCACACGTGATTATCACACAGTGAGCTACTGATACATACATATCTAAGTAATATAAAAGAGCTAAACAATGATTAATATATCATAATAAAGAAAAAACGCACATACCGAAGTGGCAAACTTGATAAGCGTCCGATCGTACACGCGACAGTAGAGGATTCGATTCGTTTTTAGGAAACGCCTATATTTACAAAATTATACTTGACCTTACAATGGATATTAAAGAAAATGCTTTATAAATATTTTTAGTTTATTATCGCTTATTTTTTACCTATCTTGATTGTCCTGGTAAGGAATAATCAAACGACACAAAGTGGGTCAATGTACTTTTGCTTAATATTCTTCCATAGATTGACAGATAGATACAAGTGAAGCTAATACGTGTTTATATTCTCACTAGCGGCCCGCTCGCAGCTTCGCCGCGTGATTTACGTGGCTCATTCGGTATATTGCAACCCTCGGCGGTGGATTTTTGAAAAATAAAGTAGCCTATGTTCAACCTGCGATTATCAAGGCATATATATGCCAAAATTAATTACAATCGGTCAAGCGGTGTAGATATTTTATATAAACTTTCATCCCCTATTTCAACCCTTTAGAGGTTGATTTTTTTACCCAGTCATTTTTACTACTTACATTCTAAATTTCATCCAAATCGGATCAGTAGATTAGCCGTGAAAGCGTGACAGACAAACACACAGACATTCGCATTTATAATATAAGTATGGATTTTCACGAGTAAAACAATATTATATAACACAAGAATGTTTAAAAAATATGTAAAGATTGCAGGCGCTTCTTTAAACATGCTTAGAAAGCAGCTTCACTCTTTTTGCCGCTTAGCAGAGTAGTCGGAAAGAACTTAATGTCATGGACGAAATGGAGACATTGCCTGTTGAGTAGTGAAATTCAACGACGCGCTGTGCCTTAATTACCAAAGGGGAAAAAAAAATATATATATCACAATTCCCCCGAATGAGAATCGAACCGACAACCATCGCGTTTACAGTCAGACGCCGTCACTCTGCGCCACTAAGGTCTCATTATTCTTAGAAAACAGTTTATATATACTATACTGTATTACATATACACATTACTAGTTGTTACTAACCAATAAACGAAAAAACTGAAAAAATCTAGAACAATCTAACAAATCCGGTTCTTTCCGGCTGTATAATAAGTATGATACTTAATTGTTCCCATCTCCTCCAATTGCTATACCATGACATCTTCCGCTTGTTAAAACATTACTCTTCCATTTAGCAATTATAGGTTTTAATTAGTCTTAAAAACAAATGCGTGCTCCCACGTGCTCAAAGTAATTATACCTTTCAGCTTCACGCTTTATCCCGCACAGCAGGATAGACAGAGGGAACCTAGTGTCAAAACACTCCATTGCAACATTATTTCGTTAAAAAAATGAAGAAATTTGTTCTATCTGGGGATTGCCAGATTCAATTCAGTAAATATTAGTAAATGACAAAAAATGTCATTTTTCTTACGAGTATAATTATGATTGTATATGTAATATTTACAATAATAAATATTTCCTTGAAAAACTCATTAGAGATAAGCAATTACAAAGCAATTTTATAATGATTTCATATTTATTTATACAAAAATAATTTATATATTACAATTACTTCTGCACGTGTAATTTTAGACATAAATATAAACATGCCTTTAGTTTATCAGGAGAGCTCATTATCCTTATAATAAATAAAAAAATCTGTGTTTTCAAAACTAGAGAATATATTTCAAATCCTTGGCAGATCTACCTGTCAAAAGAAGTTATGGTCACACCTTATATGAACACAAACATAATTAACTGAACTTGGATCAAAGGCAAAGCGTGACTGGTTGTGGGTTCGATCCCACTTAAAGAGTAATTACTATTTAATTGAGAGAAATATCCATTTTCTTCGTTTTGGTACAGGGGCAGAGGTGGATTCCTGTGAAGATCAAGAAATATGACGTGACAAGTCAATTTTAGTTATGACCCAACCCATCATGATCACAACCGTATCTACACTTTTTTCGAAAAGACATAAGTATTTGAAACTAGAAAAAAAAGTTTTGTTTACAAATTTGTATTATTAAAATTTTGCGATAGCTGTAAACAGCCGTTAGTCCTATTAAATTGCAAAACGGTCGGACCACCCATGTTATAAATAAATTAGCTCCCGAACTAAGTATAAACAATACACCTTCGTGTTCGTGTAGGTACAGCCGGAGCAGTGACCTGTGCTTTGATCTCATTTCTCTCAGCCATGTCAAATGTTAGTCGGTCAAACCAACCGTCACGCGTGCGTAGCCTGGCTAACAGTAGTCTGTGATGCCAGCATGTGAAAATTATACAGTTTATTTCAGATTGGAATAAATATAATAATAAAACTGTTGTTTGTACTAAATATTTATGGGCTCAAATATAATTTAAAGTTAATAAATGGAATGGTGCCTTTGTTTTAAGTCGGTAAAACACTGTATTGCATCATGTATTCAACCCTTAACATGTATTTTACTTAGAAATTTGGAGTTATAGAGCGGTGAAACCAGAAAACTTCAAGTTTTGCCACAGTATGCGAAGGAGATTTTTTTTTTGTTTAATTAAAAAAACCTACGCTTTGCAAATATGTTACAACATTATAAAATTAAGAACTTAAATAACAGCTTTACAAAAGAATAAAAACATCAATTGGGGATAGTACAGTAATTATAATTAGTAGAATAAAGCAATAAAGCTCTACGACGTCTTTGCTATAAAAAAAATCAATAAAATCTTTTTTCTAATATTTTAATATATTGTGGTTTTACTAGCAACACTAAAAATGACATTTGTAACGTTCACCCAGCAATTGCCAATTTGGCGGGCGATGATCCATCTTCAGCCAAGTTCCGTATGTTTTATGCCAACTTATCTAATTACTATAATTGCACGTCCCGAACTAGATTTTGACAAATTATTACATTAATCTAAAATATCATTGGACGTCATAAGAGAGGCCTTTGGTAAAATAAATGAGTACTTGCACAGTTAAGGTGTACGTATTAAGTGGGGTAAAATTTATTGCTAACCTTCTGTTTCTATATATTCACTCCGTTTACTTTGGCCGAGATAGTTTAAATATTACTTTAGGGCATGACTAAAAACAGATCCAGGTGTTTATTGTAATAATTTGCGTTAAGAGCCTATTTTTCAAATTTGAAAAATAATATGCATGAGTTCATTTCAACTTTTTTAACTTACTTTTAAACATTTTTAAAGTCCTGAATACCGTCCGCCTCCTGAATACCGTCCGCTCTCACCACTGAGCCACGCGGTGCGTCGAAATTCTTATACGCTTTAGCAGGAGGAGGGAGGAACAGGAGGCGAGGGTTCGAATCCCGCTGCGTTTAAAATTTTTATACCTTTTCTAAATGTCTTTTTCAATTTTCCTAAGTGTGGAATAATACTTTAAAAATGTTTAAAAGTTGGAGTGGTATTAGATCCCGCTGCCTTCAAATATTTATACGTTTTCTAAATGTCTTTAATATAGTTATAACGTTAAATAAACCGAAACCTGTATTAAACCGAAATTTTACAAATTGTAGATGCTGACGTCACATGGGGTATATGACTCCAGAAATTGTTACATATTCCTTCAATACATACTTTAAATATTTTAAAATATTATTTACATACGCAAAAATTGAACGGAGCGGGATTCGAACCCGCGACTCTAGGAAACTTACCAAACGTTCTACTACCAACTGCGTTGAAATTTTTATAACATTCTTATTATAATTTATTTGTTGTTGATAGCATCTCTGTAGAGAGATTGTTACAAATTTCTGCTATCCAAAGATTGTTCGTAAGAATAATCGTTTGGACGGTGTCAAAGAGGCGCAGGCTTGAATCTCGCTGCTTTCAAATTTATATACGATCTCTAAAAACGTGTCAATACTACAATAATTAAATATAATTATAATATAAATGTTATTTAAGAACATAAATGGAACAGTAACAAAGTTATTATACGGCTTATTAATCGTTTCTTTATTCAAATAAAAATATTTCTCATACCATCTTATATACAACAGTAAGAAATATCAGTCTAAGATAGATTTTGTATAGACGGAATGCGCTTTCATGCAAACCAAATACGCAAGAAAACATATACTATTTTAACTTCAGGGTTGATTTTTGAAATTGATAGCGATGGAAATCCCTTCAACGAGCCCTATGTCCTTAATGAGGGTTAAAAGGGCGACATGTTTCATATTAGGTGATCAACAGTCTTCCTGAAAAAAAAACACCTTTAAAATCAGTCTTCACACGACCTCCAGCGTCGCGGTATTGTCCCATGGGCGTCACGTGTCCAATGTGTCGATGGGACCAAGTGAGGGCCACAGCATTACGCCATCTCCTGCAAGGCTGGATAGGCATGACAAGAAACTCTACCTTCCACTTTCTACCCGAAAACCTTGACAGTGCGTGTTGAGTGGTGAATATGAACGCCGCGTTTTGTCTTAGGTACCAGAACGAAGAATTAAACGGACCGGAATCGTAAGTATTTTTAGGGATTGGGGTGAGACCACCCTAGAAAAATGACAAAATCCTAAGAGCGCTACTGCACAAATAAATTTGGGAAGCCCTGTTCTAGGAGATTCTTTTTTTTTAAAAAGTAGACTATGTTTGGCTTTTTAACTATTTTCGTTCCGAATTTCATCTAAATTGAACTACTCGTAAATCTCCTCATAGACAGACAAACAGACTCGCATTTATAATGTTAGCATGGATATATATCTATTTTTTTATTAAAAAAATATTGTACTTGATTTGGGGGACAAGACATTTTAATACAATTTGATTTTCGTAAAACTGTTTTCTCAACTGCTCTCATTATTTAATAATACAAATAGAAATAGACAAATATTTTTATATTATTTTTATATTAAGCAATAAAGTAAAGTTTTATTTTATGTTTTTAATTTATATTCAAGGTAAATAAAAAATATATATTTCTCATAATAACGATTTACGAGTCTATAATGTCAATGTCAAATTTCAATTTAATAATCTGTAACAAAAGTCACAACAAAATGTCGGAAAACATGGCGTCTTGCTAGTGACGTTGTGAGTTTGTGATTTGTGGTTTTATTCAATTGATATCTAATGAGTAGTTTTTAAGCAAAAATTGAGAAAAGCTTACAAACATAATTATTTTTTAGGTAATCTATAAAATATCTACATATGTATATCACTATAAATATAAAATAACGACGCCACATATATTGTTTCCTGTAAAAGTTTTCGTACATATTGCCGGCTTACCACGTAAACTCTTAATAGAATTTACGGTTTATAGTACAATATTATTAGTTTTTATAAATTAAACTTGGAAGATAAATAACATCTAAAAAAATCTTTTATAGGTTATGTATTGAACTCTTGTATGGTGATTACAATTTCGAAATAACAAAATTGTTTCAGTTTTCAGCGTGGTATGGCTACACCAAACAGCTATAAACAAAATACATCAATGTCGATGCCAAGTCCTCAGAACAATCCGCGTTTGTATTCCCATATCTCACTAAAATATGTTAATCACTAGATTGTAAACCATATAAAGAATATGTCTTAGACCTAGATTAATTAGATTTAAAGGCACTAGGATTGCCTGTATTGCAAGTTGATTTATTTATTTATGATTTATGATTAATGTTTAGAATGTTAGATACTAACATACTTAATATTGTAAAGTACGAAACCTGCAGCAAGCTTGGTTGAAGTACTCGGTAATGCTGGTATCTAACCGCTGTCGTACAGACAAGCATGGCGCATTCTCTCCGCTTTCGTTTCAAACAAATTTGCATCTGCAACAGTACTTTATTTTCTCTTTTATTCTTTATGCATTAGACTTACATTCTTATGTTGGATTTGTTTCATGTTTTGTTATGTTGAAACAGACTACATGATTGCGGGGCCCCCAATGAGTTTCGGTATGATGAAAGGTAATAATAATATTGTTGTTATTATTTTCAAAATTACAAATAGGTTTTGGGGTTATTTTTATATGAGATTTATCTCGCAATCACATGTTTGTTAGTGCTTACTAAACTCGCTGGCCGCCGACTAATTTTATTTTTTCATATTATTTGCGCGATCCGTTCCCGTTCCCATCCGTTACGCTTTTTGTTTTTTCTTTCATTGTATTGCCGCGCGCTTGGCTTGAAGGCGGTATGAATGCACCGCATAATCAATACCAGTACCACCCGCAATACCAGGGCGGGTCAAGCATGGGCCCGCCGGGGTACGGGTGGCAACATCAGGGGCGTTTCGCTGCAGAGAGCGCGAGGCGCGCCGGTGGTTCGACGCAGAGCGCGCAGTCAGCCAAAGATGATAAGACGAGCCCGTTCGTATCCACTATACATTCACACCCTGGATTTCAACCGCAGAAGATTGGGAAGGGATCTGGTGGGGTGAGTTTTGTATGTAAAAATGCCCAATACCAATAGACAATCCTAATCCAAATACTACATACTTTAGATTTAACTAGCAATCAATTATTTGAGTAAAATGAAGATTGAATATGCAATCCTCCTATAGGTTAGGTTAGCCAAAGGTGTAGGATCAATTATTATTATTGGGTGAACAGGATATTTATTAACTGTATGTAATTGTTAAATTAGTACAAGATTGATTTTAATATGTAAATTGTCAATATTGTAAAATAAATTTTGAATTTGAGAACTTAGCTTCAAGATCCTCTCTTCTCAGCTTATTTACAATAATAATATTAATATATCTATAACATATGTTGATATTTTTAACCTAATGTTAATACCACCTACTCTAATGTTAATAACATGATTTATAACTTTAGTCCCAATTTATTTCAAATACAGGGTGCAGGGCTACCCAAACCGCCAAAACCTCCAGAAAAGCCACTTATGCCATACATGCGTTATTCTCGAAGAGTATGGGATAGTGTGAAAGCGGCAAACCCAGATCTAAAACTATGGGAAATTGGACGCATTATTGGAGGCATGTGGAGAGACTTGCCACAGTCTGAAAAGTATGCATTTGTTGATGAATATGAAGCTGAGAAGGTATGATATTTCTTTTCTTATTAATATTGTGTGAAAAAATTATATTTATCTTTAGAATTTATTTTAATATGAGAAAAATGGTATAAGCACTTAAAAGCTTTTGAAAAATATATTATATTATTTTAATAACCTGAATCTTGAAAATGCATATATTTAAATTGTAAGAAATTAATTATATGGCCAGTAATTTATTAATTATCTATCAAATATATTTACACATATTTATATTGCTTATAGCAATGTATAAATACTGTCTTTAAAATTTGAACTCACACCTTTCACCAATTTTGACTTAATAAACCATAGTACGGTACTGTTTAGTTTGTATATTTTATTGTTAAAACAGTTTTTTAGCTTATAATGGAGAACTAAATTATTAAACATTTTAGAAATAAATGCTGATTAAAAAGTGGTTACACTAAAAGTTCCTATTATAATTAAAAATATATTACAGTATCATCACATTAGAATTTTTGATGTAAAGAATGTTTTACAGTAGATATACATTATTTGGAGCTAAATTCAAATCAAATAATCAATTATTCTATTACATAAAAAATATTAGTACAATATTCTAATAAGAAAATACATAGTTAATAAATAATATTATATAGGCGCAGTACACAGAAATGTTGAAAGTGTATCAATCTTCCCCTGCGTATTTACAATGGCTGGCCCACAAGAATAGAGGTACATTGTTTACCGGGTTCAAATCAGTTTGTGTAACGCTTGTCTTAATGTGGGCTTAGGTGTGGGACTGTTGATTATATAATATCGGCGAGAATTAAAAAAAAGAAATTATGACATATAAATACTATTTTTAAAACAACCCTATTTGTTTAAATAATCTGTCATTTGTAAAATTACATGAGAGATGAAACTTTATTTTAAAAAAAGTGATAATAAATATTATTTTTAATCTACATGTATTGTTATTATTAAATGTATATTTTTAATTTTTTAATTTTAAATAAAACGTCTCGCCGATATAATTTAATGAATAAGAAAAGCATATATTTTTCATTAATATCAATGTTGGTAATCATCACGAGATAATTTTTTACACACCCGGTAGTGAATGCTAGGATTTTTTACAAAACACTGTAAAAAATGCACAACATATATATTAGCAAAAACACTAAAATTGGTAAATAATGTTAAAACTAAAATCATCATCATGGTACCCATTCATTGAGAATTAAAAAAATATAAGTAATAAGTAGAAAAAGATATTAGATATTTAAAATTACCGAAATATTAATTGAATTTATTTTTAATTTTTTTTATTGCAGTGGATGTCCCCAATTTGTTACCTTTTTTTTAATTTAGTTATTTAGTTAACTAATGTTTCATTAATTGAGAATTTGACATAATTGAAATTAAAAAATAAATAATTTGAAAAATATTGGATACTTTAATTATTTAAATAGTAAAGTCGTATTTTTTCATTATTTAATTCGAAAGGTTGTCTTCAATTTATAGAACATTTTTTCAAACAGAATTATTTATTATCTGTGGCAACATATGATAATTAAATTTTCATAAAAAACAATCATGGCGCTCATAAAAACATTAGAAATACGTTATAATTAGCATAAAAACATATTAATTTCACACAATTGTTAAAATATCTAAAAAAAAAACACGTATTTTAATACACAATGTGACTAACAAGCACATCTAAATTGCTAATTTTCGTTCACATGCACAAATCACCTACAAAATCATATAAATAATGCACGGGTTGTATAGTCGGAGTATGAGAAAAGTTTGAAAACCTATCACAATTCACCGGCGTACTTGGCGTACATCGCGGCTAAGAACAAGGCTGTTGGTAAGGGTATGGACATGTTTGCATGTATTTTTTTATAGATTTAAGTTTGTTTGTTTGTTTTTTTGTTTATTATTGAAGTTTTGTTAGGAAATGTATAAAGTTTTTAAGCAAAGGGATTCGAATCAAGGTCTTTTGGAAACTAAAATCAATTGCCAAAGTGTGTTAATAACACTTTAAAATTTTTTATTTGATTTAATAAATTTTGAAAGATAATAAAGTAAAAGTTATGAAAAATTGTTAGTCTAATAAGATTTGAATTTTGCCTAATTCAATAAGATGTCACAAAGCATTAAATAAAGATTAATTCAGTAAATGATTAAATAAATGGTTACGCTATCTGGGATTTTCTTTTAATTATCTTTTCTTTTTTTTTCTTTAACTCAATAAATTGTGTCCACATAATACTCAATTGTATAAAAAAAATGAAATGAATTCAATTGAGTCACAGTTGAGTCGTCCCTTTAATAATAAACATACGCTTTATCAGATATATATTCTTTTTCAATACATTTGTTATAGATTTCCAAATTTTATCAATCGATAAATTAACTGTTATAAATTTAATCGAACAAATAATAACTTTATTAATTTAACATTTATTTAATAAAATATTGCATGAAATACTAAATTAATTAAGGGAACATGTCCAAGACATTTAATTTCTAATGACAGTTGGTAACTTGGAAGAAGAAAGCTCGAGCAAAAAGGGCAGCTCTCAGAAGGAACAACAGCAGCAAGATAGAAGAATTGATATACAGCCCGCTGAGGATGAAGAAGGTATGTTTTTTATCATATACATATATATAATATATATTTTTAAATTTATTAAACTAGCGGCCCGCTCGCGGCTTCGCCGCGTGAACTTTTTCGATATATTGCAACCCCCGGAGGCACATATTTAAAAAAAAAGTAGCCTATGTTTGAGCTTAGGTTATTAACTATATGTATGCCAAAATTCATTACAATTGGTCAAGCGGCTTAGATTTTTCATATGAACTTTCATCCCCTACTTCAACCCTATATAGGATGATTTTTGAAAAAATAAGTAGCCTATGTTAGACCTAGACTTTTACTTCATTCATTCTAAATTTCATCCAAATCCGACCGGTAGATTAACCGTGAAAGCGTGACAGACAAACACACAGACTTTCGTATTTATAATAAAAGTATGGATGTTTATGAGAATTGAGCCCTTAACTATAACTATAGAACGAAGCGCTCATACTGTACTTATTCATACTAGTAGCTTAAAATTTGCCATTGAAGCGTAAAATTAAGTAAAAACGTTTCCTTATCCACATATATTAAAGACACACACTAGGGTAGGCAGCTTCACACTTTTTTTAGAAGGGTAGTAAGAAAAAAAAAATCCTTTCTCTAGTTCCCGTTAGAAATAAGGACTTGCGTGTTATAGTATGAGAATTTTACCTTGACCATTCATATCTACGTTTTCCGCATTTACCGCAAATTTTACGCATGTACAGTCAGCCATTGAGAGTTGACGATTATGGAGTGAGCTCCATTTTCCCACCTAAATATATTGCATGTCGAAAGGCAGAATTTAACAACTTTCGTCTTAAGTGCCATTGCGGTATAATCAAATGTAAATATAAAAGCATACCACTGAGTAGAATTCGAACCCATGGCATCTTTAACTTTTTTTTTTTTTTTTTTTTTTTTAATATCTGCTATCAGTCTGACTAAGACTATCATCAGATGTGTTGCGATGAAGTGATTTATTTGGAGCAAGAGGCCAGTGCCTCAGCATCCAATCAGAGTACGTGGTTACGTTTAAGCCTCCTGACCACGCTGGCGCTACTCATCATATCCGAGACTAGGGGATTGGGATGGTGTTTTAGGAGTTCCACATGCAGCTTCTTGTGACGCTCTATCTCTGAGAATACTGTTGGCACATTCAGGTGTTCGTGTATCTCCTCATTCTTAGTGTACTACGGCGAATTTGCTATGTTCCGTAAGATGTTATTTTGTACTCTTTGAAGACAAATGATATTACTCTTGCTCGCTACTCCCCACAACTGGATTCCGTAGGACCAAATTGGCTTCAGTATTGAGTTGTAAATAAGCAATTTGTTGTCGAGACTAAGTACAGAGTTCCTTCCCATCATCCAATATAGGGCTCTGTATTTATGATTTATTTGGTCTCTTTTATGTTTAATATGTGTCTTCCACGTTAGGCGTCTATCTAAGTGGAGGCCCAGATATTTGACGCAGTCGGACTGAGGTAGTATGATATTGCCGAGATGCACTGGTGGGCAGGTTTCTTTCCGAAGAGTAAAAGTGATGTGGTTAGATTTGGACGCACTTGGCTTGATTCGCCACCTTTGCAACCAATCAGAAGTACGGTCTAATTGTTCTTGCAGGTTTTTGCTTGCAGTCTTGGGATCACTGTCAACTGCTAAGAAGGCAATGTCATCAGCGTACGTAGCAGTTGTGACTTTATTATCTGAAGTTGGCAAGTCTGAAGTGTAGATATTATATAGTACAGGACCGAGAACCGAGCCTTGTGGTACGCCGGCTTCTATAGGGTACAATTTTGAGCGGGCATCACCGCGTTTAACTTGGAATAACCTGTTGGAGAGATAAGACTCTAGAATGAAGAATACTGAGTGAGGTAGTTTTTCTTTTATTTTGCCTAGCAACCCTCTATGCCAAACACGATCAAATGCTTGTTGGATATCCAGGAATGCCGCAGAACAATACTTTTTGTTTTCAAAACATTGTCTGACTGTGTGGTATATCCGATGAGCCTGTTGAATAGTGGAATGACATTTTCTAAATCCAAATTGGTGAGTAGGAACAATATTGTACTCCACCATGATCGCATTAAGTCGATGTAAAAATATTCTTTCCCACAATTTAGAGAGAGTAGGAGTGAGGCTTATCGGTCGGTAAGAAGAGCATTCATGTGGGGGCTTTCCTTGTTTGTGGATCATAATGATCTGTGACACCTTCCACATGTTTGGGAAGACCGACAGTCTGAAGGTGGCATTAAACAAACTGGTTAGATAAGTTATGCACTTTTTTGGAAGTTCTTTCAGAATTCTTGGTGTAATTAAGTCAAAGCCTGGAGCTTTCTTTACATCGAGTAGCCTTATTTCTCTTGTGATTTCTTTGGATGACGTTGGCTTGATAGGTAGGCACAATTGAATATCCTGACCAAGGATATCGTCCAATTCGAGGTTCCGTTCAATTCCTTCATTTGGCTTGAATACTTCAGCGAGGTGCGCAGCAAAAGTTTCAGCTTTATCCTCATCAGTCCTCGCCCAGGATGATTGAGTTCTGATCGGTGGGAATGATGTCTGAGGTTTCTTCACGCATTTGGTCGCTTTCCATAATGAGTGCCCTTCACTGCCATTAGGGTCCATCATCATGAGATACTTTCTCAAGCTATCGTTTGATTCCTCTTTCAGCAGCACTTTTATCTTTAACTTGAAAAAATATTTTATGCCCATATTAATACATATAATAATTATCTTTTTTTTCCAGACCAAGACGAGGGTCTCTCAGTGAAGCACGTGGCGTACGCTCGCTATCTTCGCAACCATCGCCTCATTAATGAGATATTCTCAGACACAGTGGTTCCAGATGTTAGATCTGTGGTCACTACTGCTAGGATGCAGGTACGTTTTGAGAATTTTAAGATAAAATACATACATACATAGCTTCACGCTGTATCCCGCACACACCAGGATAGGCAGAGGGAACCTAGTGTTTAGACACTCCGTTCCCCACGCACCGCCGAATTCTGTAGGTATTGTGGCGGAATTTAACCGCGCTTTGCCTCGACACCAGAGCGAAGAAAATGGAAATATGAAATATTTCCACTCCTCGAGTGGGAATTAAACCCACAACCAGTCCCTTTACAGTTACTCATTGTGCCTCTGTGCCACGACTTCCTCCAGGCTTTCTTTATTCTTTGAAAAAAAAATACTTAAGACTCGTGTCGCAGTGGAATAGTATCTGAATGTAAATGCGATTGAGTGGGTTTGATTTCTACTTGGAGAATTATAATATTAATTTTTCTGTTCTCATGCCAAGGATAAATCGAGAAAGTAAAATGATATTACGTTTTCTCTGTTAATACTGCCATAAGGGAAATTGTGTGGAAAAACACATGATTACAATTTTTTTATAAATTATATTATTTTAAGATTAATATTAGAAAGTGCCATAGGTCATCTTCTTGTCTCACCTATCTAAATAGAAACAATCATGAACTTTGTACTTGAGTTTCCCACTCAGAGGCTTTGGATCCTCACACTGTTTTAAGTGCGCTCGGAAAATAAGAGTGCCTTAGCACTAGGTTATCTAAACTGTGTACTCTAGTCCATGTTGTGGGAACAAACGTGAAGCTGAAAATGATTAAAATTGATTTTTTTTTCTTTTACGTTTTAGATCTTAAAGAAACAAGTACAGTCCCTCACAATGCACCAAAAGAAGTTAGAAGATGAACTTCAACAAATTGAGGAGAAATTCGAAGCTAAGAAACGCAAGTTCATTGAAAGCAGTGAGGCATTCCAGGAAGAATTAAAAAAGGTAAACATTTTCATATATCTAATACTCTCTCAGTCTTTTGTTTTTGCGTTTTTCTTATATTTTTAAATTAAGCTATTTTAATCTATACCAAAAATATATGTAAATAATCCTGTTAAAATAGACTGATTTTCCTCATATATTTTTCAAATAACATTCCATGTGATCATTTAACAAATTAACTAAATTGGATATTGTAAAGTCCAAAAAATACTAATCGTCTGTCTGTCTATGTATCCCGATAACTGTAGCGACTTTGAAAACAGTACCAAAAACTATCGTGTATAAACACTTACGTTTATCATTTTCTTACTAAATTGAGAATTATAACAATCGCTTCTACCGGAATACAGTGAAGATTTTTATCTTGCCTATTCAAATCCGTTTTTTTACCTATGGCATTGCGTGTTATGTGGCGCAGCTTAACGCCGCGCTTCGTCTCGACACCAGAGAGAGAGAGAAAAAATATATATACTATTTCCACTCTTCAAGTGGGAGTCGAACCTGCCTCCAGTCGGTTTACAGTCGCACTTTGTGCCACTGCGCCACTACTGGCCTGATTCTAGGCCCCATATTAATTACACGTTTTATTATAATATTTTTTGTTAAACAGCACTGCAAACCAGCAGTGGATGAGGATACCTTCTCTCGTATGGTGGAACGCGCTCTAGAGCAGATGCGGCGAGGTGTCGCCCCGCAGCCTCACAGAGACAGACCGCATGAGGTAAGAGATTAAAAAAAAACAGATTTACTCTTCTTAACAGGGCAGTCAGAGAGAACCTAGTGTCAAGGAAGTGTGCCTTTGTCTCGACCAGAGTGAAAAAATGAAATTTTAAATGTTTCTATTCCTTGAGTGGAATCGAATCCCCGACTAGTTGCTTTTACAGTCACGTTTGGTGCTCTTATGCCACGATTGGCCTCAGGTATATTTCTATAAATATATTTTTCTTTGTGTTTTTAACATACTTTTGTAAGCTTTATTTAAACCTAACTGACTATTTTTTTATATTATTTAATCATTTCTATACATATATTTCGAAATTAGTAGGATCTTTTCAAATTTTAAGCAGGTCCTTTAAACCTACACTTGACATGATTGACTGTGATTCTATATAATGCTAATGAACACAAAAACACAAATCCTATTCTATCTACATGAATAACACTTAAATAATAAAATATTTACAGCCAATGGAACAAGATCAAAGTAACGCAATTAAATCTGAATCCGGACCCAACGCTCCCACTCAAGTTGATAAAGTATCCACAACTGAGGTGAAGCCCGATACAAATAATACTACGGAGCTTAACAAACCCGAACCTGAGGCTAAGGAGACTGTTCCTGAGAACAGTGCGCCTCAGGAGAATGAAGGTATAATGTTATAAACTTTTTTTATTTATTTGTATATCACATAACGGAATATGTAGAAAGTATTATAAAGGAAAATCTTTACGCTTTTTCTACATATGCGTAGGGTAGTATGCGAGATAAGCTCTTTCATACTACCCAAGATACTAGGTTCTTTCCTTTCCCCCCGAAGTCGATACATTTTACGTATTGAATAGCAGGCGTTTTGTCTTAGGTACAGCATACTGGGAATGGAACCCACAATCATCGCCTTAACAGTCAGATGCAGGCTAATTGTGCCTCAATTTTTTTTACTTTACTAATATTTGTTTTGTGCATAAAATGGTGTACAAAGAATATGTAGAAAGTATTATTTCTAAAAGAGAGGAGAGCAAAAGAGTTTAGAAAATCGTACTCTACTTTCCGCCACAATTCGAGACTTTGTGTTGATTGGTGGAACTCAACACCGAATTTTGTCTTATCTCTCCAGAGCAAAGAACTAAAGTTATTTAAATATAATCATTAGAATCGAACCCATAACCAATCGTATTTACAATAAGGCGATGTGCCACTGCCTCATGAGCTGTATGTATTCAAAGTCAAAGTAAAATAATTTTATTCAAAATAAGAAGTTACATGCTTAATTTTTTGAACGTCAAACAATTTACTACCGGTTCAATAAAGTTAATGCCTCGGATGTGAGAAGAACCGGCGCAAGAAACTCAGCGGGACAATTTTTTTTTTAAGTCAAGCATTTACAGATATTATATAATTATATATTGACAATGATACCTTTGGAATAGCCTGGAGCGAGCATTTCATTCCTAAGGCGTGTTATCGTTCAAAAATTCATTAATTAGGTAATAACCCTTAACACAAACTCTTCACAATTTTTTGAATTGTGATATGGAACATTCTTGGACGTTTTCTGGGATCCTATTGTAAAAGCGACTTCCTTTGAATTCATCCATTCATAACTAAGGTCTAAACTAAAATAAGTAATATTTTATAAGATTGATATTGTTTTGAATCCATCCATCCAAAACTAACGTCTAAACATATATAAGTTTTTTATTATGGAATTAATGGTGGCAAACGAGCTGAAGGCCCACCTGGTGTTAAGTCAACAACACAACAGTCAAGACATCCACAACATTCAAGTTATGGATGCGTTGCCAGCCTTGGGAATGTAGGACAGAAGGAGGGAGGAAGGATGGGAATGGTGGGAATAGGGAGAACTGACTTACATGCCATCGAACCGGAACACATCATAAGATATTTGGCGGTTCGTCTTTGACATGATAGTGGTCGCGAGCCAGTCGGAGAACGAATCTCCTACCACCAAACTACTGGGTTACCCGCCTTTTACGCTACCCAGCGGCGGGGGGGAATTGTATTCTTAACCCGTCCCCCCACAGGAAAAACGAAGAAAAGTAAAGGTTATCTTGTTTATTAAATTAATAGCACTGTATTAAAATTGTATATTTTATTAATACAGGTGAACGTAAAGATGATAAACCACCAGAGGTAAAGTCAGAGATCAGAGAAGTGCCAGCGCCGGCCATACCACCACAGCCGCAAATGAATTCTGCAGCTCCTCCAGGTATTTATATTACTTTATTTATTTTTCAATTCAGCATAATCTTAATAAACTTAAACATTCCACAAGTGGGAATCCCAAAACCATCGCTGTTCCACTGCGCCACGACGGCCTCATTAATAAACTTATTAATATATTATAATTTTATTTAAAAATAAGAAATAATATAATGGCCAGTCGTGCCCAGTGGCACAAGCGTGTGACTGTAAACGACTGGTTGTGGGTTCGATTCCCACTCAAGGAGTAGAAATATTTAATATTTCCAGTATCTTCGCTCTGGTGTTGAGGCAAAGCGCGGCGTTAAATTTCGCCACTTAACACGCAATGCTCCGAATTCAGCGGAAAGTGGCTATACATATTTTTTACATCACAAAAGTGAAAATATTTATGTATTTAGAATAATGCTGTAAATGTATTTTTCAGTGACAATGATGATGCCGCCAAATCCAAACGCACCGCCAGGTCATACGGCCCCAGGTCCACCGCATGGCGGACCACCGCCGCCGTCTGGTAATTAATATTTAATATTTAGAAAATATTAAAAAAAAATGGGGCCTGCCGTGGCGCAGAGGCACAAAGTGTGACTAAAATGACTGGTTGTGGGTTCGATTCCCACTCGTGCAGTGGAAATATTTAATATTTCTAGTTTCTTCGCTCTGATGTCAAGGCAAAGAGCGGCGTTAAGTTCTGCCACTTAACACGCAATGCCTCCTAAATTCGGCGTAAAGTTGGGAACGGAGTGTCTTAACCCTAAAAAAGAGACAAAATATAACAATTTGACCACAGTGGCACTCGAACCCGCGCCTTTAGGAAACTATGCAAGTGTTTTGACCTCTACACTGTTCAAATTCTTGTAAGTTTATTACCAGTTATTTTTGTTGTAAGCATCTTTGAAGATTTTATTAATAATAAGGTTACTTCATGATCAATTGTTTGGCAAAAGATGATAAATTTATTAAATATTTCGAGTCCATTGTGGTGCAGTTTAACAGCGTCCAACTCAAACGCTATGGTTGTGAGTTCTATTCTCACTTTAGGGAATGATTATATTTAAAATTATTTTGGTTTTTCCGTTCGGATAGCTAAGATGTAATTTGAAATACAATGTCTTGATTTCAGGCGGTGCATAGAGAATAGAACGTCTTGATACTAGATTCTTGAGAAGTTGTAAGAAAGACAATTAAATACTACACAAAGACTGGACTTTCTTAGGATACATCTTATAAGCTTTAGTTTAATGTACTAAAATTGTTAAGAAAAAATATTTAAGATTATGTCCTTAGTAGTAAATATAATAAATGAAAAAAAAGATGCTATCTGAGAAAGTTGAAATTATAAGAAAAATAATCATATATAATTCTCTCCCCCCAGGTGGTTACAACGCGCCGGGCTACGGAGGCCGCTACTACGGCGGTTACGCGGGTTCGTTCCCGCCCTACCCGCACTACTACCCAGAGCACTACGCGCACGCGCAGCACGCTCCCCACCCGCCCCATACGCCTCACGGCCCCCACCCTCCTCCGGGCCTACATCACGAAGTTAAATGTGAGTTGGGGCTCCATTATCAACTCTTATATTATTATGGTGTCCTACATTTTTTATAGTTTAGTTTCTTTTTCTTTCTTAAAAAAAGTTATATTGTTATATTAGTAGTTTTAGATATTGTAAATGTTAAACTCAATTTTAATTTTTTTTTAAAAGCATGTTAATTACAGGGAAAATTGTAAATGCTGTACGTGTCTGTAATTAGAACAAGTTTTGGAACTAGAACTGCGTACATATCACTTATATAATTACACAATGTTAAATGTCATATAAATAAATAAATAAGTTTTAATTATATTAAAAGTAGAATATGTTAGTCTTTATTACATCAACTATTTGTCAGTGAAAGTCTAGTCAAAATCGGTCCAGCCATTCCAGAGATTAGCCGGAATAAACACATAGATAAGAATGGATGTATATTTCACTTATACACATATGTATATATGCATTAATTAAAAGTGGTTGTTTTAGTCTACATATTTACTTGTTACTACGCATTTGCTTATAAAAGTGTATCCTTCTTTTGTCTGAATTTTGTTATTTCTTATGAAAATAACACAAAAAAGAATAAATTACTTAAATTAAAGCTTATTTTTGCCTGTAATATAGATTAAAATTTTAATGATTATTTTATTATTTAAAACACTAAAGATTTCCTATAATGTAATTTTATTAATAAAATGCTTATCATTATAGCTGAGGAGCCACCCGCCAAGAAAGAGGCCGAATGATTGTCACCGAAACGCGTCGTGAAACGGCGCAGAAAGTCCTCTCCAAAAGAAGCACAACAGTAAAGGACTTTCGACATGAACTATATATAGAACAATCGCATTTAAAACTACTATTTTTTTATAATATAGCTAATTTCCACTTTACGTGTTAGAAATGTTGCCTAATTGGATAGGATATATATACTTGATTAGATTTTCACTATGTGGGAAAATTTGATCACTTAAGAGCCCAGAAATATCAAGTTAAAGTTGATATCAAAAACACTTAGTTCTTTCTGCTAATTTCACAATTGAAACCTTTTTCAGAAATCTAAATGATCATATTAGGGGTAAGCAATGTGTAGTCCCCAAGCACATATTCATATCATAAATACTCTCCTGTTACTTTTAACGCCCAATAGCAATAATCAATCCTAAATACAAAAATTAGAGCCATATACAACTAGACTAGTAAATCAGAATAAATCCATAATCTATATATTATTGACAAGAAACGCATTGGTCATATGGTAAAGGAAAAATCGTAAATATGTAGGCCATGAAGAAACTATTGAAATTAACTATTTAAACTTTATTATGGAACCGAACTGATTTTTTTTATTGACACGCGATTTTGTTCTATATGTGTTTGTGTAACTAAATGAACATTATAATGTGAGTGATGTAAATTTAATAAAAGTGACAAAAAATGAGTTGATTATAACTAATTCATAATATTTTTGTTTAAAATTGTATTATTTTTAGATAGTGTGTAGGCTTATATTTAAATAGTTTTAAATAAAAATAGTGTATAAGGGAAATTAATGTAATTTAGATCTTATAAGGAAAAAAAATAATTCATTGAGCTAGAATATATTATAATGTATGTTAAATACACTTAGACATTGATCATAAACTTTTCTACTACACGTAAAATATTAAATTAAGCACTTAATCAAATAGTTTTAGTTTGAATGGTTTCTTTTAAAAATAGTGATGTAACATGATAATCAATACATTATTTACAGATATTAAATTTATATATTATATTAATAAATATTTAGTTACTTAGAGTAAGCTTAAATAAAATGCATATAAACATTGTTTGTTTATCTGTTTTCTTCTTGTATTCTGTTGGTGTTTCTCCCAAACTGTGCTATTATGGGCCGACCGCCCATTATGGTTCCGTTGACTTCGTCTAATGCTTGTATGGCCAGGTCTTCAGCTGTAAATAAATGAAATATGTATTGGATTTCTTGTCTTTTTTTTATTTATTTTAGTTAATAAGAAACAAAAAAATTGTTCAAATGTTATAAAACTTTATATATAAATAGAAAATATTATTTTATAATTAAATATGAATTATACAAAACACTACTAAAAGTTAAAATCTTTTTTTATATAGTCTCATTGTACTTTAATAATATATGACCAAAAGGGATTTTAGAACTTACTTTGAAATGTAACAAAAGCTTGTCCCCGCAACCTTCCAGTCATTACTCGGAGGTCCACAGGACCACCATTCTCCAAATGGAACTGATTGAACAATAAGGAAAGCTGCTCTTGTGGGACTGAAGGTGCTATGTTTTTGAGGTATAGAACCTGAAATTTTTAGTATAATTTTAAAATAAAAACAAAACTTTTTGGTTTTTGGTAAGGACCATTACGGCAGAGCGGGAAAGTGTCTCACTGTAAAAATGATGTTCAGATATGGGTACCTTCCCTAATCAGTGGAATAATTATATTTATTCTTTTTTCATTTTTCCATTCTGATACCTAAGACTAACAAGCATGGCAACGAGTTACACCACTCAACATGTGTAGAAAATAGTGTCTTCACACTAGATTCTGTCTGATTATCCTGTAATTTTTTTAAATTAACAACATAGATTATAGTTCATTTAGATATGGCACATTTAGAACATTCATAGGAGATGCAACCAATATATAAACAAGATGTTCTGGCCCATAATAGATGGCTGACGTGTTAGAAAATAAACATTTATACCAGACTACAAATTGTCATTGAATAGTAATTGCACCTATAATTTTAAACTTTAAATATGTCTGAAAACCACTTTCTAATTATAGTTTTTATTTACCGCACATTTTTAAAATATTCTTATTAGAGTCATGTTAGTAAAAAAATATAAAAAAATAACTTACTTTTGATGGTATTCCTGGTTCGTAATCTTTAAATCTGTCAATCTTTTTTATATCATCTAAGCACATTTTGGTGCCTTCAAGTAGCTGTTCCTCGGCAGGATTTACAGGGACCACAATATTCACAGCTTGATATTCCTCCCTTTCCTCATTCTCTTGTTCCATCGGCTCTAGCCTTACTATTTTATTTTCCTTCACTGTATACATTGTTTGTTTCTTAGGTCCAATTACATCTTGATGAGTTTTTAGCTTTACTTGAGATTTATCTTTCACATCCCATAAGCTGCCTTCTTTCACTTGAGACGGGCCAGCAACTGGTTCAATACCTGGATCTTTTTGCTGAGCGATTATTTTTTCCTTTTTCCTCTCAAGGCGCCGTAAAATTTTTCTTCTTTTTGTAATTGGTAAGAGATTGTCATTTTTTAAGTGTCCAAATAAATCATCCTCTATTTCCTTTAACTCATTCATAGGATGACCTTCAGGATAAAATTTTAAAGGATGTTTGTGTATTCTGTTGATTATTTCATCTTCTGACGATGCACTTGTTGTGTTTGGGCCACTTTTACTTTCATGAGAACTGAATAAAACAAAAGACGTAAATATTTCTAATTAGTGTAAAAATACTTAACAAAAATATATCAAGTAATATGTCATGGTACATATATTATCTCTCAAATATTATAGGATAACGAATTTAAAAAAAAAACATACCTCCCTGATGCATTTTGGAAATCATTTATCTTATTGTACAGTGCTTCCAATTTCGATTTTAAAACAGTCGATTCAATCTTTTTGCGTTGGTCTAAGAGGCCAGCCTCATTTTCCTGATACAGTTTTATTTCGTCGTTAGTTAATCCTATCTTTTTCAACCATTCTAAATGCTGAATATCTTTCTCGACTTTTTTTAACTCTTCGACTGAGGACATTCCATATTTAGTAAAAGGTAACACTTCTGTTGTTTTCAGAAATTCTTTTGGCATTTCAGAACTAAAAGCAGAACATAACATGTTTATGCAAAGATTCTAATAAGCATTAAAAATATTATGATGATTTACTATATTACCACATCTCGAGATATATTTATTTATTCGTATAATTTTCCATGTGAAATGCAACCATTACACTTTTAATACTTTTAGAAAGGATATTTTTATTAAACTAGTACATTTAAATATACATATACTCAATAATAATAAATGACACCAATTTTAATTCACAAAACAAAGCAAAACTGTCAAATTGGCTTTGTTACGACCAAAGACTATAGAATTTAGGGCGAAACTAGAAACTAGAAATAAAAAAAAGATAATGCTTTATGGTTAGAATTATGATATAAAAATGGAGAAATGTAATTTTTTGAAACTACAATTCAAATTGTTTCAACCTTTTGCGATAGTGATGAAAAAATTAATCGTATTGTCATTATGTAAGTTCCCCTTGCTATTCTGGTAGACATACTGAGCCTTTTTTGGCATAAAATACAAGTAAACATTATAACAATATTAAGGTAATTAATATACTCAATATTTTTATTTCAACATTGTTTCTTTATTTTCACTCTTAATTTTTGTACAATTACTATTTTACTTATTAAGGATAATCTAAACAGTCACCATTCATCTTTCATCATTGATCAGAAAGTATGGTATGCGCATTTTATCTTGAACAGTCATACGCTCTCTGAAATTTCGCGCAAGTACGTACAGTCAATTAGCTAATGACAGTTAACGAGTAATTGACATACAAGGCACTGTGTGTAATAGAATCTCAAGTATTTGTCTGCTCATTACCTTTTATAAGTCTTTAAAGCTCCCGCAATCGCTAAAAGTTGGTTCTGCGAGCTAGTCTAAGTCCTTTCAAGTTAGAATGCGCGTACTATAGTAAGTAATTAAATAATGCAACTCTCATTGATCATTAAAATGCATTACTTGCATTAGTACCTGATCGACTGGAAGTCTAAATGCACTGCAAATTTGCAAGAAACATTATAGCCATTGTTCAAGGAATGGTATAATTAAAACTTTATGATGATTATGACGAATGTTTTTTTTTTCTTAATATATATTTTCTAAGTAAACATTAAAAAAATAAGTAAATATCTATGACAAATGTCAAACTTGTTCTCTATCAATAAGGCATGGTGTAATGTCAAATGTCAATGTCATTAAACTTTTAAAGGAGTTTTGCGGGACGGACGTGTTTATGTTTTGTTTTAATATAAAAAAATAAAAACAATGCAAAAATGGTGGAATTGGATTCTTATAATAGCATTAGTGTGTTTTTTATTTATTGCTGTGCCTTTAACATATAATACAAGCCCGAGTGGCACTAAAGAACAACTGCGACCTATGTTCGATAAGTATATAGAAAAGTTTAATAAGTCTTATAGAAATAATCCAGCTGAATATGAGACAAGATTAGAGCACTTTGTCGTAAGTATAATTAACCTATGTATTATTAATTCATAATTTAAAATCAAATTATCAATTATTATTTTCAAATAAAGTTATCAATGCTTAAGGTCAACTACTTTATGAAAACAAATTATTGTGAAACAAATTTAACTTAATAACTGAATTATCATTTAAAACTTATATTTGCAATTAAAAGACATTAACTTTACGTTTATGAATAAAGCTGTCTAATAATGAATCAGTAATGAATTTAGTATAATACATTAAAATATTTTTTTTTTCATAGGCGTCAGTACAAGAAATAGATAAATTAAATGCAGCATCACGAGGACCTGAACAGCAAAGAGCAAAGTATGGCCTAACGAAACTCTCGGACATGTCCAAAGCAGAATTCAAAGATATTCATTTATCTGACGAGAAACCTCACCATAAACACTTAAGGGAAGACTGGAGCAAATATGAAAATAGTATAGATGATTCTGAAAGCCATCATCATAGACTTCAAAAGTTCTTTAGGAAGAAAAGAGCAACCCTTCCTCTACACGTTGATTGGTAAGTATATATTTTTTTTTTTTTAAATAATTAAGTATCATAAAACTTAATGTGGTATAAATTTGTAAGGATAATAAAGGGTAGTTATTTTTATTATTTATAGAAGCAATGCCTTAAGGTGCACTTATAAACTTATTAGAGTTTTACTTAGTACAAGCATCGTTAAAAATCCTTTATATAGTTAAAGATGTATATAATCAAATATTATTTTCATTTCTCTGCTCTGGAATTTCACACATATAAAGTAAACCAGTAAGAAAATATATAAATAAAAGAGGAGGTAGACTTATTTAAATTTCTATACAATAAACAAAAGGCTTTAGTGTATTAGTATGTAGTATATATTTTTTATTTGTAAGGTTTTAATGATAATTAAAAGTAGATTTAAAATAGTTTTATACATGAATATGTCATTAATTAAAAATCCATTAAAAGATAGAAATAATTAAGTGTCAATTTTGGATTATTGAATCATTAGTTTATTGGTATTATAAAAATTCATATTTTTCTATTCTGTATGTTTGTTTATTGTCTTTATTATTTTTTTACTCATAAAGCTTTTTCATTTCATCTTAGAAAAGAATGGCAATGGCAATGGCAATAAATATTTCCATTATTTAATACTTATAGTGAACATTTTATTTCAAACACTATGGTATTTCTAAAAAGTTTTGAAAAATAAGAAATCTGGCAAAATGCAGCAGAATTTTGAAAATTAATCACTATGTTAATTTTGCTTTCCTATTCTACCAACAAATTATATGTTATTATATAATTTACTAGTACTTGCGGCTTCGCCTGCGTCAACTACACAACTATTTCACTATAGGCACGCGCCGCCACGCCGACATCACACTAGAAACCTCTAAAATTATCTGTGTTACTCTACTATACTATGCGCGTATTATACATATAAACCATCCTTTTGAATAATTCTATCTATTAAAAGAAACCGCATCAAAATATGTTGTGTAGTTTTCAAGATCTTAGCATATATATACATACAGACACGCGTGAAGCGATTTCTCTTTATACTATGTAAAGATAAATGAAGGTAAAAATTCTATACATACTCATATACATTTCCCATGTAACTTAATCTGATTGACATTGAAAGATAATATAATTAGCTATAAACTTATAAAGATTCAAAGAAGGTTATTGTTATACATTACGACAGTGACAGTAAACGCGGCAATTCTGAATTCAGTTCTGACCCGAAAGAATGATTATATTAAAATGAAGAAGATTATATTAAAATTATTTACATTTATCTCGAATAAGATGTAAGCAATTTTGCAATGAGTTTTGCCGCGCAAAACACAACGGCTGGAAATTAGGCGGAAAGTGTCTCCTAATTTCTCACCTCTGTAGTGTTTAGTGCAGTGATTCTCAACCTTTTTTTTGTTGCAGCACATATTTAACGATTTCAAAATAATCATTCCACTTCATGGAATGATTATTGAAGTGAAAACTTGAGCGTTTTGGTAGAGGGTAAAATCCTCGGTTCGCGTCACCGACATGCTAATGATAATAGTATATCTATAGCTATGGAGAGCCAGACTAGCGCACGCGCAGTAGCCTGTGTACACGTATACACTAATACATAGACTATTTCTGACTGTATTATGTGCGCGTAAGATAATTGTATATTAATTATTTTTTCAACCACTTTGTATTTATATTTTGTTCATGATTTGTTTAACCCATCATATGTAACTAATAAATAAAACATAAAAAAAATCATATAATTTTTGCATATAGTTTTAATTACACTCAACTTAATAGTTCCGTTTTCACTTCTATCGGCAGTTCCACGACTGCTATTTTTTTTATTATTTTGATTTTTCCAGTCTGATAAATGAGACAAAACGCGGCGTTGAATTCCGCCACTTAACACTCAATGTCTCGATTTCAAACGGAAAGTGATTGTCTTGACACTAGGTTCCCTCTGATTATCTTGCTATGCGGAAAAAAAGCGTGAAGTTACAAGTATGTAATTAATTCCGCCGTTAATATACTAGAGAAATAAGATACGTATATATCTGCTGGCCACAATAATTGATATACGGACGTAATTACAATGCAACATAGTAACGTATTGTAATCGTTGAATGTAAATATAAATAATGAAAACTTCTAGTCGTGGCCCAGTGGCACAAGCGTGTGACGGTAAACGACTGGTTGTGGGTTCGATTCCCACACAAGGAGTGAGATATTTAATATTTCCATTTTCTTCGCTCTGGTGTCGAGGTAAAGCGCGGCGTTAAGTACCGCCACTTAACACACAATGCCTCCGAATTCTTCAAGCCATCGTGGCGCAGTGGATACTCGTCTGACTGTAAACACGGTGGTTGTGGGTTCGATCGATTATATATAAATTATCTTCATTTTCTTGCTTTGAGAAGACAAAGCCCGACGTTGAGTTTTGCCACATAGCACACGCAATTTACGAATTCAGAAGGAATTCGGAAAACGGAGTTTTTTAACACTAATTTTTAAAGTTTAAAGGCTTAAAAAATCTTGTTCTTAATATTTTGCGTGAGTAAATTTATAAAAATAATAATATAACAACATTTTTCGAAAGTGGCTCTCGAAAACCCCATTGCCACACTTTGAAATTGTCTAGAATATATAGACCTAGAAGTAGTTAAACATCTATAATATAAAAATAAGTAGCTGAGTGTGTTGCTTAGCGCAAAACTTGACAACGGTTAGGCCGATTTTGCTAATTTTAGAATATTCCTTAAAGTACGAGGATGGTTTTTACGGAGAGAAAAATTATAAAGAGTGCCTGAAAATGTCTATAAACAATAGTTTTCTATCCTCCCGTTAAAAAAAGGTTTAATTTTTCCAGATTTTTTTATTACTAAAAGAAATTATTGCGAACATCACTTACTTAAACTTCTTTATCGAATATTTAAAAAAAAGAATTAATCTGATAACTGAAGTAAAAAAATCCTATTAACCGGAGTAAAAAATGGATATTTTTTGTAAATAAAATGAAATAGCTATAGTTATGTAATTCACACGAGTGAAGCCGCTAGCAGGTCGCTAGTATAGGTACATATATACTATATATATATATATATATATATATATATATATATATATATATATATATATATATATTATATATATATATATATATATATATATATATATATATATATATATATATATATATATATATATATATATATATATATATATATAAATAGCTATAGTTATGTAATTCACACGGGTGAAGCCGCTAGTAGGTCGCTAGTACAGATACATATATACTATATATATATATATATATATATATATATATATATATATATATATATATATATATATATATATCTATATATATATATATATATATATATATATATATATATATATATATATATATATATATATATATATATATTGTAGCTTAAAGCTAAGTAAGCCGTTATTTAGATACTAAATCAAATACTGAGGCCATCGTGGCGCAGTGGGATAGTTGACTTTACACGTTATGTTTATTAATGTATTATTTATTATAATTTACTCACTCAGGTGAGAAAAAGTGTAACATTGAGATCACGACACTAAAAGGAAAGAGGGGAATGGAGTGTCTTGACACTAGATTCTTTTTAATAATCCTATGAGAAAAAGCATAAAATGGTTTTTTAAAGGATTTGAAACTTAATAGGTTCAACAGGAATCTGTTGTCTAATCAATGCGCTAATATGGCGTTCTATCTTATATAAAAAAAATAAATAAATAGCTTCACGCTATATCCCGCACACAGCAGGGTAGGCAGAGGGAACGAATCGAACGATCGAACCCACAACCAGTCGTTTACAGTCACACTCTTGTGCCACTGGGCCACGACTGGCCACTCTATCTCTATCTTATATATTTTGCATATAAACAAGTAATTTTATTCTAGTGGCCAGTCGTGGCCCAGTGGCACAAGAGTGTGACTGTAAACCACTGGTTGTGGGTTCGATTCCCACTCTAGGAGTGGAAATTATATTTCCATTTTCTTCGCTCTGGTGTCGAGGTAAAGCGCGGCGTTAAGTTCCGCCACTTAACACGCAAGCCTCCGAATTCGGCGGTGCGTGGGGAACGGAGTGTCTTAACACTAGGTTCCCTCTGCCTACCCTGCAGTGTGCGGGATATAGCGTGAAGCTATTTTTTTTTTTTATTTTATTCTAAAAAGAGAAGACACTGTGAAACAGAGATATAAGCGCAATAACACTTTTAAAATACGCATTGACTTTCGCCTCTACTCTCTGAGCTTCCTAAATACTTCCTACCTAAATAAATTTGTAAAGATTCTCTTAATGCTGTGTTAATAACGTGTGCTAGAAATGAATTGGCGATAGTTTACATAATTTATTAAATATAACCTGTAAATTGGAGTTGCTACGCAAATTATTATAATTTTGTTTTAAAAGCCGGTCCTTCCAAGGATTAACGTGAGGATAACGGAATTGAATTATCGTTGTCGCCTTTAAAAATCTGTTTAATGTATACAAATGAATGAAATTGGAGTGTCTGTTTTTAATATTAAAATAACCGCTTTTTACTAAATTTATGTATATACGATACATATAAAAAAAAAAACACGATTTGTACAGATTTTGTCTATCTGTCTCTCTGTATATTTGTCCCGGTTAACTTTGAAACGGCTGGGTCGATTTTGAAGAGACTCACTGGCAGATAGCTGATGTACTAGGGACTGACTTTTTTGTTAAATCCAACGCGGACAAAGTCGCAGGCAAAGCTAATGTTATATATACATATGTATATGAAGTGAATAATTTAGATTTTATCTTCTCAATATATATTTTTTTAAACAATTTCTGTACATAACCTCTTTAATTAAAACTGTTAAAGTCAAGGACGGATTCGAGCTTATTATACTTCATGAATATTTATATTGTTGATAAGTCTATTGACGTTGTTTGTTTTTTGATACACTTAGAACCGGTAGATTATCTCCTTTTTTATTTTATGATGTAGACCAGGGCTTCTTAAACGTTTGTCATTCACGACCCCCATTTATGATTGCGAGTTTCTTGACGACCCCCGACGACAAATATAAAAGAAAAATAACTAATATTTTTTGATGATTTATTTATTAGGCAACAATAGATATTCATATAAAATGGTATACCTACATAAATATGTGACATTAAAATCTCTCGACCCCAGAATTTTTTTACGCGACCCCATTGGGGTCGCGACCCACAGTTTAAGAAGCCCTGATGTAGACCATCATAGCGCAGCGAGACAGTGTGACTTGACTCGACTGTATATAAAACTAGCGGCCCACTCGCGGCTTTTCCCCGTGAACTATGTAGCTGTTTCGTTATATTGCAACCCTCGGGGTGGGTTTTTGAAAAATAAATTAACCTATGTTTAAACTTGCATAATCAACTATATTAATGCCAAAATTCATTACAATTAGTCAAGCGGTGTAGATTTTTCATATAAACTTTCATCCCCTATTTCAACTTCTTAGAGGTTGATTTTTGAAAAAAGTCTATATTTAATCCAGTAAATTTTACTACTTTCGTTCTAAGTTTCATCCAAATCTGACTGGTAGATTAGCCGTGAAAGCGTGACAGATAAACAGACAGACGTTTACATTTATAATATTTGTAAGTATGGTTTGGTTGTTGGCTTGTTTCCCATTGGGAAAATTAATTATTTGTATTAAAATTAATTCCATATCCCTGTTCGTTAATTGAGGAATGTTAAGTACCGCTTAAGTTAAATCTTGATTTCGGACTTAAAGTGAAGAATGGCGTTTCTTGACTCTACGTTAATTTTATTTTATTTTATTTTATTTTATTTTATTTTACTTGACATTAGGTTACGCTATGCGGAAGAAAACGTGTTTTTTTTAATTTTAAGATATTATTGATTTCAATAGGAGTAATATTTTGTTTAGCTTCACGCTGTATACCGCACACGTGCAGGTTAGGCAGAGGGAACCTAATGTTAAGACACTCCATTCCCCATTTTCCGCCTAATTCGGAGGCATTGCCTGTTAACCGGCGGAACTTAACACCGTACTTTGCCCCAACACTTTCCGAAGGAAATGGAAATATTAAACATTTCCACTCCTCGAATGGGAATCGAACCTACACCAGTCGCATTTTACTACGCGTTTTGTAATCTAGGTTTAAACGAGTCATAGAAAGTTTAGTGTGTCTATTTATAAAAGTTAGTTGTCACATCACTAAAATCATTCATCTTACTGCGCAAAATACTGTAGATATAAAAATAGTTTAAAAGTCACTTGCGTTACACTTGCACAAATGAACTAATCTATCATAAACATTTATTAATAGTCATTTAATATAATAAGGTAATGAACGTCGCTTATGTACTTGTATTCTTAGTTTTGTTATCTCTTTGTGCAATATATCAATTAGAATAAAAGCATATTTAATGCTAGTAGGTAAGTAAATGTAAATTATATACTGAGTAAGTTGTTATTAGAGAATGTTATAGTTTTAAGGCGTTTTCTAAATGTTTGTTTATAATGTGAAATACATCTTTTTCTAGTGTTCTAGTGACCAGTCGTGGCCCAGTGGCACAAGCGTGTGACTGTAAACGACTGGTTGTGGGTTCGATTCCCACACGAGGAATGGAAGTATTTAATATTTCCATTTTCCTTCGTTCTGGCGTCGAGACAAACCGCGGCGTTAAATTTCGCCACTTAACACGCAATGCCTCCGAATTCGGCGGAAAGTGGGGAACGGAGTCTCTTAATACTAGGTTCCCTCTGCCTACCCTGCTGCTTGCGGGATACAGCGTGAAGCTGAAAAGATAAAATATATATATTTGAGTTTGATTTATATAATTTGATTTGATTTATATATAAAATTATTTTTATTTTCAACCCATTATTTATACCAGTTTGATGTAAAGTTTCCGTTGTCGCGTGTCTAAATCCTGATAGTAATCTAGATCGTTTTTTAAAAATAGGTATTATATTGTCATCAAATCCTGATATGTATGCAAATTTTTCATTTCATAGGACGGCAAGATAGCATTGCAATGTTTTCTTAGTCAATTGGTAGATACAGGTGGAACTATAAAAACTACGTAGAACCTCTCTCCGTCAAGACACTCTTTCCGAACCACTTTCTGTCTGAATTCGAGATATTGCGTGTTGATTGGCACTCGACTATAAATAAAAAGTGTTTTTTTTTATATAGGGTAAAACTTGGTAATACGCCCCACTTTTTTTTAACCTTCAATAAAACCCAAATAATCATAGATTTAATTATTTCTTTTATTCCTGGACGTTAATTGGTTCGTTAACAATAATTTTACAAAACCTTAATGTAATTGGAACGATGGTTAAAGATCTATTTCAATTTTTTTGCAGACATGGAGTGGGGCGTTTTATCAGGTACATGTTACCTAATACGCCTCGTTTTGTATTATAAAATGCCCCATGCAATTTAAAATGTCCTCATATATGTCCATACCTAAATTTTATCCAAAACGTAAAAAAACACAATATATCAATAGTTTAATAACTTACAAACATAACACAAAAGTAAGGCAAGACTTAAAAGTCCTTAAAAACTCTAAATAAAAAAAAAACATTTTCATTTGTAAGTAATTAATTAAAAGAAAAGTTGTAACAATAAAAAACACCAGTCTTCTAAATTAATGATTAACATAATAGTCTTTTCAATTAACTTTGACATAAACCAAATTAAAATCATCATAAAATAGTTGAATACAATAAAATCAAATCTTGCTGCTTTTAACAGCTTCTCTCTCAGCTTTCTGCCCATAGTTGTTACACAAACGTGGTACCCTGAACGTGTCAAACTTGAATCCAGTCTTCAGGAGACTTTGTTATGTAGTAATTTACTGTACATTCACCGCTTTTATTATGTCCATATCCGAACAGTTTTAAGGTGCTTCTCAAAGATGGAACTTTGAAGTGCTTTGAAGCTTCATTCTCTCCCATTTTTTTACTTCATACAGATCGCGTTGCCTCCAAGAAGCTCGAAGAGTCTTGCGTTTATATTAAAGAGACATACTTTGTAATTAAAATACAATATAAATTGGTATCTATGTAATTTCGGTACGGGGGCATTTTAAAAAACATGCGGTGGGGCGTATTGCAAATTTTGCTTTTTAAAACGCCCTATCAAGAAAAAAGCCTCAATTTCAAAGTTATCACGTTTAACGAACATTTATAATAAAGTGTATTTATGTGTATTTTCAACAGTTAATATCAATTTAACTTAAATTTAATGAGTATTAAAATATAAAAAAATGTTTGCAACTTATCACAAATTGTAACTTCACTGAAACACTAAATTTATTAATATTTTTTAAGGGAGCGTAATAAACCACACGTGCACATTAGCTATGTTGTTTATCAACTTATGGCTACTCTCCGTGCAATACGTGTATCATCTAGCTTTCTTAATGTGCCTGCTAGGGCTGTGGGGCGTTTTGTCAACTGGGGCGTTTTACCTAGTTTTACCCTACTTATATTTTATTACCCGCGACGGAACGGCGACTGTATATGTGTTTGGGGTGAGAGGTTGTTTGTTTGTTTGTTTGTTTGTTTGTTTGTTTGTTTGTTTGTTTGTTTGTTTGTTTGTTTGTGTGTTTGTGCAAATTACTATGTCAATTATTTCCAAAACTATAAGTCCGATTTTGATACGGTTTTCTATGATAGGTTAAGGTTCGATTGGCGTATGTTCTTAGATATGTCTTATTGCCTTAACTCACCAGGGGGCGCTGCAGTAAGCATTTTACGTGAAAACGAATGTTTTCAATTATCTCAAAAAATAGTAGTCTGATTTCGATAGATTTTCAGTGATAGTTTCAGGTTTAATTGGTGAATGTTCTTAGATATGTTTTATCGTGTCAAGCCACCAGGGGGCGCTGCAGTAAGCATTTGTTTGTACTTTTTTTGTATTTATTTGTCTAAAACCGAAACTACTGCTCCGATTAAAAAGAGTTTTCATAAAAAGATTTATCTTTGCTTGGTGCATATTTTAAGATGTTTTTTTTTTGTTACGGGGAAAACTCACCAGGGGGCGCTGCACTAAACATTTGTTTATGCAGAGCAAAAACTACTAGTCCAATTTAGATGAAACTTTCAAGGATGGGTTTAGGCTTAATTGGTGCATCTTTTCATATATGTGTTATGGTGACCACTCATCAGGGGGCGTTGTAGTAAGCATTTGTTTGTATTTTTTTGTGTAAAACTAAAAATTTTCTTGTATTTATTTGTCTAAAACCGAAACTACTGCTCCGATTAAAAAGAGTTTTCATAAAAAGATTTATCTTTGCTTGGTGCATATTTTAAGATTTTTGTTTTTTCGTTACGGTGAAAATTCACCAGAGGGCGCTGCAGTAAACATTTGTTTATGTAGAGTAAAAACTACTAGTCCGATTTAGACAAAACTTTCAACGATAGGTTCAGGTTTAATTGGTGCATCTTTTCGTATATGTGTTACGGTGATCACTCACCAGGGGCCGCTGCAGTAAGTACATTTGTTTGTGCGAAACTAAAACTACGAGTCCGATTTGAATGCAGTTTTCACTGATAGATTCAAGTTTACTTAGTCCATATTTTCATATATGTGTCATGTATGTTGACTTAGTGCACATTTTCAAGTGTGTGTCAACTCTCTAGGGGGCGCTGCAGTAAGTAGCTGCTTCCATTTTTTGTGTATAACAAAAACGACTAGTAGGATTGGAAAGAGTTTTCAGTATTAGATTCCGCTTTGCTTAGTACATGTTTTTTTTGTAGTACGGTGACAAGTCACCAGGGGGCGCTGCAGTAAAATATTGTTTGTGCGCAAAGCTAAAATGACGAATTCGATTTGGATGCAGTTTCAGTGATAAGCTCAAGTTTAATTAGTGCATGTTCTTGGATATGCTTTGTTGTGTTAACTCACCAGGGGGCGCTGCAGTAAACATTTGTTTGTAATATTTAATGTAAAACCACAACTACTAGTCCGATTGGACAGAGTTTTCAGTATTTACCTTTACTTGGCGTATGTTTTTAGTTTTTTTTTACCTTAAGAACTCACCAGGGGGCGCTGCATTAAACATTTGATGGTGCAAAGTTAAAACTACGATTCTGAATTTGATGCAGTTTTCAACGATAGGGTCAGGCTCAATTAGCGCGTGTTCTCGTATATGTGTCGTGGTGACACCTCACCAGGGGGCGCTGTAGTAAGCATTTGCTTGTATTTTTGTGTGAAACCTATTTAGATGCGGTTTTCTGTGATAGGTTCAGGTTTAATTGTTGCGTGTTTTTATATGCCATATCACAAACTACCACGAAGCGCTCCAGTATAAATTAATTTGTTCAAAATCAAAACTACTAGTGGGTTTGTTATTTTCACTGATTTGGTTAGACTTAAGTTTCCTAAAAATGTTACGGTGACAATCTGCCAGGCGCTGCAATATGCATTTGATAACCAGAAAGCATTGGGCTTATAATTTCTTTTGGATTTGCATGAAGATTAATATAAAGTATTTCGAAATTATGTAATAATATATAATGTGTATCTATTCACTTTAAAAAGTTTAAAATAAAAAACAAAATTAAAAATTTTGAAAATACCCACGACGGTTTAATTGTAATTGAAAAAGGATAAAATAACTAGAAATCCCCCGCCTAAAAGAATATATGTAACGAGATGATGGGGACAACTTCGTCGGGGGCTGCCAGTTGCAACCTCTATTTTAAATAGAGTAGCTAACAGTATAGATTTCGTTCTTAAAGTTTTTAAAAGGAATACCAGTTATCAAAACTGTAAATTCATATTAATATTTTATTTTTTTCCCAAACCTGTTTTAACAGCATGAAAACCTAGGAGAAGTTAGCAAACTTAAAGTAATGGCAGCTCCGACGAAGTCGTCCCCATCATCTCGTTACATATATTCTTTTAGGCGGGGGATTTCTAGTTATTTTATCCTTTTTCAATTACAATTAAACCGTCGTGGGTTTTTTCAAAATTTTTAATTTTCTATTTTATCATTCTACGGCACTCTGGTTCCCAACTAGTGGCCCGCGGACCACCAGTGGTCCGTACCCTGGAAGGTGGTAAACTGTACCCAGCTCTACCCAAAGTTATACAACTCGTCGAACTACAAAATGATAGAAATCGAAAGGATTACATACATAGTGGTCCCTGCTAGCATGAATAATGTAAAAGTGGTCCTTGATCAAAAAAGATTGGGAACCCCTGCTCTACGGACACAAGGTCTGTACCTTTTTTAACATGTTTCTTGTTTTATAAAATACATTTTTTTTTGTTAACAATTTCAGTACTTAAAACTAAGACTTAAAGAATATACCCTAAGAGAGTTTAGTTATTACAAAATTTAAGTTGCATGTTTCCATTTTATACAACTTATGATATATATAAATATTAAACGTAACCTAACTTAATAATTTATTATAAGTGTATAACTACTACTATTTCTTACATCTATTACATACTACTAAAAATTGTCATATTTTTTATTTAAGGGGGGGAAAAACAAATAAAACACATTTTAGTTTACAAAGTCAGTCATATAAACGTGAACCCAGGATTTGTAACGGACGGATTGGATTCGAACCCGCACCCCTTAGACACCGTGCAAGTCGAAGTTGGCAAATAAAATGACTTGTCACTAAAATCTTTCCACCGACTGCATTATGCGGTAGATGCGAAAAATATAAAATGCAAAACTTATATGTCGTCTCGATAAACATAAACAGGTATCTGACATTGTTAATTAAATGGCACTGATACGTCTGTCTAGTCATTTTGGATGAGTTACGAAGATTGCATACGTTTCGCATAAGATAACATTAGATTTTAGTATGTATTTTATGTACTGTTGAGCTGCATTTTTTTAATTTACACATTTTTTTAGCATCACGCTGTATCCCGTACACAGCAGGGTGGGCAGAGGGAACCTAGTGCTAAGACACTTCGTTCCCTACTTTCCGCCGAATTCGTAGGCATTGTGTGTTAAGTGGCGGAACTTAACAACGCGCTTTGTCTCGGATACCAGAGCGAAGGCAATGGAAATATTAAATATTTCTACTCCTCGAGTGGGAATCGAACCCACAACCAGTCGTTTACAGTCAAACTATGCCTCTGCGCCGCGACTGGCCCCGAATTTACTCATATAATTTTGGTTATTTGATTTGATTGGTCATATGATTTATTTAGGCGGTATTAATGTATTAGGAATAATAATTATTATAATATATTTAGATACAGCGTGTGTATATGCGATGAATGTGAATTCGATTCCCTCACGGGTAATGGCTACTGATAGATAATAGTTATTTACTAAAATTGATGTTATTTCGCTGCTCTGGTGACATAATAAAGAGCGGTAATTAATTCTGCCACTGAAGATGCTGTGTCAAATTTGGGACACTGGAGAACGGAGTGTCTTGACACTAGGCTCTCTGTCTAGCCTATTATGCAAGAAAAACGTAAAAAATATATGTATATATATTAAGAAAAAAAAAAAATACCAAAATTATTTTAAGAGACCTTTTTTTATTTAGATAATAAGCGTAATAAGTAGATATGCCTGCATTTTAGAATATTAACGTATTCAATGTTTTTATGCTTTTAACATACTTTCACTTAGTTTTGCAGTCTGACAGTATGTGTAATTACGAAACTCCTTTGCTGCACTTGTATGAAAAACCAGTATTGAAAACATGCCAAGAGCAAGGGAATAATACTGTTACTTTTTTATACAATTTTTAACAAACTTTTGATATATTTTTGGAAAGTCTTTATCTGAAAAAATAACAGCTTCACGTTTTTTCTTTCTTTTTAGAGAGGTCTAAGAAAACTTAGTGTCAAGACACTCTGTCGTCCACTTTCCACCCGAAATCCAGACTTCAAGCTATGCTTTGAACGAAGAAATGAACCCACTTTAAGTATAATCCGTACCCAGAGTGGGAATCGTACCCACAATTATCTCGATTACAGTCACACGTCGTTGTCCTATTGCGTCACAGTGGAAAATTTATCAGTTGAAACAAAATAGATGTATACATATGTTGCACAACCGGGTCTGTCTAAATGTGACTGACCTCCCGCTTAGCATTTAGATCTTAGATTTACTACAAGTCATTTAACCGTTTGCATATTTTTTGCAAGCTTTTAGTGTCTATCTATTAATCAGTATAGCAAACTTTTGGAACTACTACTTGCCATCCGATTTGCTTGCGAAATTTCACAAGATATTTTCAAAGTACGAGTACGTTAGATTCTAGTAAAACCCTTTTAATACGATTTCGAAAGCACCCAACGAAAGCGAATAAACGAAATGAGTTATAGATGCGTATAATACACTTGTATTATTATATGTACACTACCGGCCCGCTCGCGGCTTCGCCGCGTGAACTATATCGTTATATTGCAATCCTCGGGGGTGCATTTTTAAAAAACAAAGTAGCCTATGTTAAAGCTTAGATTATCAACTATATTTATAATTCGTTACAATTGGTCAAGCGGCTTAGATTTTTTATATAAATTTTCATCCATTATTTCAACCCTTTAGAGGTTGATTTTTGAAAAAATAAGCAGCCTATGTTAGACCCAGTCACTTTTACTACTAAATTTCATCCAAATCGGACCAGTAGATTAGCAGTGAAAGCGTGACAGACAAACACACAGACTTTCACATTTATAATATAGGTATGGATAAGGGTTTTGTGGCATATATTAATTTAGTATTATTTACAATTTAAAATTTTGAGATTTTTAAGTTTTTGTTTAAGTCCTTATTTCTGTTTGACAAACGCATTTCGATGGCTTCAAGTATAATTTGAAATTTGCAGTGCGTCCTCGCTATGACAATATAATTACTCAAAACGGCTAGACATTTAACAAAATCGTAGTTTCTTTTCTTCTTCAATACCACTTAGGGCCAAGTACGGATCCTCCGTTTTATCATATTCTTTAGTCTAGACCTAAATTCACTGACTAAGGAATTCAGTAATATCGTACTACTAATAAAATGATAAAAATATATTTGTTTTGGTTTCTCAATTATAATTATCTCCGTGTATATACTCGACTCGCACTTGGCCGAATTTAAAGTGGCTGTGACCACAACTTGTTTTGACGGCTGGATCCGCCCCTGCCTAGGGCTTCTTTTTGTGATTAATTACTTCAGATTTTTAATGAAATCATCAATTGACATGTTATGTTGGTGTTTTTCATAGTTTATTGTCTGAGCTTGCTTCTAGGGGCTAAAATGTTGTATAGATTTAAATAAAATATACAGGGTAGGCAGAGGGAACCTAGTGTTAATACACTCCGTTCCCCACTTTCCGCCGAATTCGGAGGCATTGCGTGTTTAGTGGCGAAACTTAACGCCGCGCTTTACCTCGACACCAGAGCGAAGAAAATGGAAATATTAAATATTTCCCCTCCTCGAGTGGAAATCGAACCCACAACCAGTCGTTTACAGTCACACGCCACAATAGATTTAAGTATAAATAGTATTCATAGAATTAAGTCAAAATTGTTTGTATGTTTTAAATTTGGTTTAGGTAACGATGGGGCTGACATTTTTGTATATTACGTAAAAAATTCCTTTATGGACTAGGGAAAAACAGATAAAAAAAAATATTGACATGATTTTGTTTTTAAATCAATACATTTGATTGTTATTTTTTAAACAAAAATAATTATTTACTTAAATACGATATCAGTTCTACTTGTGATTAACTTGCGATAGTTAATGTTTAGTTAAGTTAAGTTGCAAATGCACTGAGTATTTGCATTTCAGCTACTCATTATTAGCCGATCCCGTTAGATTAGAGCTGACGAATGGTATTATAAAGCTTGAAGAATATTCTGGAAGCTTGCTTTAAGTCGCCGGGGCTTATGTTAAATAGAGTATTGCTAAAATACGAGTATTGATCGTATTAATATTGGGCTTTTATTTTATATAACTATTTAAGTTACAAGCCCAGTGTGGCGCAATGAAACAATGCCTGACTGGCCAGTCGTGGCCCAGTGGCACAAGAGTGTGACTGTAAACGACTGGTTGTGGGTTCGATTCCCACTCGAGGAGTGGAAATTATATTTCCATTTTCTTCGCTCTGGTGTCGAGATAAAGCGCGGCGTTAAGTTCCGCCACTTAACACGCAAGCCTCCGAATTCGGCGGAAAGTGGGGAACGGAGTGTCTTAACACTAGGTTCCCTCTGCCTACCCTGCTGTGTGCGGGATATAGCGTGAAGCTATAGCGTGAAGCCTGACTATAAAATCTTTATGTACATTTGACGATTCAAAAGTGCTTACAAAGTCTATTTGAATAAAAATATTTGAATTTGAATTTTATATGCACGCTGTATCCCTTGCGGGGTAGTCAGAAAGAACGGAGCGCCAAACGCTACGGTCCCTGCATACTTCTTTCGCCTCGTCCACAGTCATCAACCTCTTCATACACGCCCTCCGGGGGGTCCTCATGCTTTTTACGTGAATTTGAATTTTATATGCATTATTTATAAGAAACTTGGAGGAATACTTAAATTGCATTCTCTTTCCCATTCCGGAAGGAAAAAGTGAGACGTTGATTCCGCCTCTCATCTCGTAATATCTTGATTTGGTTGATTTTGAGAAAATGAAAAAAACGATGGGCCAGTCGTGGCGCAGTGGCACAACTGTGTGACTAAACGATCGATGGTTGTGGGCTCGATCCCACTCGAGGAGTGGAAATATTTAATATTTCCATTTTCTTCGCTCTGGTGTCGTGGGAAAGCGTGGCGTTAAGTTCCGCCACTTAACACGCAATGCCTCCGAATTTGGCGGAGAGCGGCTAACGGAGTGTCTTAATACTAGGTTCTCTCTGCCTACCCTGCTGTGTGCAGGTAACGGCGTTATGCTAAGAAAAAAACGATTAGTTATATTGACTGACATAAACCTAACAAATTTGTGTATTTACACTTGATTCTTTCAATTGGAATCCCTACAGTAGAATAACTATAGGTAAAGTCTGTAGGTGTCTATACGAAGTCAGTACTTTAGGTAATGCTGTGGTTAGGGTTTTCTATGACGGTGGTGTCCTGTAAGGATTATCCTTACTTAAGTATGTGTAATGCTAGTCGATAACTACTACATGTTGCGATTTGATCCTGTCGGCAGAAAGTGATCAGGCTTTTGTATATAATGAAGAGTGAAATTTAAAACATCTATAATAATTGTTTTTTTTTTTATTCTGTATAAGACATGTGTGCCTAACTGTACATAATATCTACCTGTAATTTTAAATTTCACAAAAATAAAGTGAGTAAATAAGTAAATCTTCGTACGTTTTTTTACAGAAGTTTTAAATGTTAATTTGAGGCCTCTAAGAGATCACTTGTTGAGTGATAAGGCCATTGCATATAACACTTAATATGTATTATTTTATGTACATCTATAAGCCTTTAAGCACAACTATAATATGAGGCCAGTCGTGGCGCAGAAGCACAAAGCGTGACTGTAAACGTAAATGGTTGTATGTTCGATTCCCACTCGAAGAATTGAAATATTTAATATTTCATTTTCTTCATTGGTGTCGAGGGAAAGCGCAGCGTTGAATTCCGAAACTTAACACGTAACGCCTTCAGAATTTGGCGAAGAATGGGGAACGGAGTGTCTTAACACTAGGATCCCTTTGCCTACCCTGCTGCGTGCAGGATACAGCGTAAAGCTATAAAAATTACTATACTACTAATATATTAATAATAGTTTAAAGTGAGACGCAACGACACTGCGTCACGATGTCCTCAATTTTTAAAGTCTAGACTTACAAAATTTTGAATTTCAAATTCAAAAATTTTCTAAAATATGATAATAAAGATGTTGCGTTCTAATCTTATCCAAACATTGGAAACAAGTTTTTTTCAAATTGGCACGTGAATAAAATTTTTTGAAGTGTTAATGTAATTGAATGACAACTTAATATGTATTTATATAGGTATATATTTATACCTATATAAATACATATCTTTGCATGTATTTATACTTATTTTATACCAGCGACCCGCACCCGGTTTTGCCTATGCTCAATTTTTAGAAATTACGTAATTTTCCTAAAAATTTTCATCCTCTATTTCAACCACTTGTGTATGGGAGTGCGGCGCTTGGTTTCTTACTTGCGTTAATTTCAGTTTCACATTTCGTATATTATTTCGTTTTTTCGTTCACATTTCGTAAGTTTTTCTTTATTTCGTCGTCTTACTTCTTTAGATAAATATCTATTATAATTAAATATCTATTATAAATAAATATCTATTATAAATAAATATCTATTTACAAATTTTGAATGTCGTATTTATTTATATACCTTATAATGGATGTACAAAATAAATTTCAAGCTTGTAACTTTAATAGGGGCGCAACCGGGCCCTCAGTTTCGACTCACCGAGAAATTTCGGACGCCGTTTGCATATTGAGCGAAGTGAGCAAAAGAAAATCATTTACATCGGCATGCGCAGGTCATTGTAGCCAAAACTTTCTTACGAATTTTTTCCGTTTTGGGCGTCAATGGTTTGGTCAATCAGTTTTTTGGTGATAATTCCTCAGGGACATCTATTTTATTTTTATTTTTTTAAGAACCATCTCTATATTGGTATTAGTGTACGTGCAAAATATCATAAATTTCTGACGTGTAGTTGTCGAACCTATTCGTCACAAATAGTGCAAAAAGTTTCCAGTAGAGCGCTCCGCTCACTTCGCTTAAAATTTGACATAATTTCCATACAAACTTACACTTCATTTTCGTGTTAAATTGTAGCCGATGAACGTTTTCAGTCTCTACCAAATTTCATTCAAATCGGTGATCAATTTGGCGCGATTGAGTTACATACAGACAGATAGAGTTAGTTTCGGATTTTAATAAAGATCTTTTTTTTATTTTTTTTTATGTAGCTTCACGCTGTATCCCGCACACAGCAGGGTAGGCAGCAACCTAGTGTTAAGACACTCCGTTCCCCACTTTCCGCCAAATTCGGAGGCATTCCAGCAAATCGACAAGATTGTACGAGTATGTACTTAATACAAAAGAGCTTACAGAAATGCAAGACTAGAATATTTACATGTTTTATTCATATTTTCTAATCATTTATTTAATCTAGACACCAGTAGATTTTTTTCAACATTACGCTTTCACCCGCATAGCAGATAAATCAGGTTAATCAGAATATAGTGTTAAGACGCTCCATTTTCCACTTTCCACCTAAATCCTAAACATTATGTGATGCATTATGTCTTTCTTATCGGAATGGGGAAATGATAATTTTAAATATAATCATTTACTCGAGTGAGAACGTTTAATCTTTTTAAACAATTTTATAGTGTTATTCCACACTTAGGAAAATTGAAAAAGACATTTAAAGAAAACGTATAAAAATTAAACTCGGCGGGATTCGAACCCGCGCCTCCTGAATACTTGAGCGCGCTCTCACCACTGAGCTCAGTGGTTTGCGGAGCGGAGGACATTTAATCTGTCATACGTTATCTTTATGACCAGTTTGAACCGCAAATACCTAAAAATTGGGTGATTTCTTCACAATAAAAAATATTAATCTATTTCAGGAGAGAAAAAGGCGTCATAGGTCCCATTAGAGACCAGGGTTTGTGCGGTGCGTGTTGGGCGTTCAGCACCATAGGCACCATGGAGTCCATGGCCGCTATGCAGGCGGGGAAACTAACTGAGCTTAGTGTACAGGTACGTTTTATTAACACTTTAGATATTCATGGGGTCAGTTGTGGCGCAGAGTGTAATTTTAAAGCGACTGGTTGAGAGTTCGATTCCCACTCGAGAAGTGGAAATATTTACATTTCCATTTCCTTCGCTCTGGTGCCGAGGCAAAGCGCGATGTTTAGTTCCGCCACTTAACACGCAATGCCTTCTGTATTCAGCAGAAAACGGAGAACGGATTGTTATAACATTAGGTTCCCTCTACTTTTTGGGGGATACAGCGTGAGGCTAAAACAAAGAAAGTTTACATATAGCTAAACTAACTATACGCATGTACTAATTAATTATATTAATATAACAGAACGGTTAAATAAGTCTAAAAAAATAGTAACTATATCTAAACTTTATTAAATACGTTGTAAAAATTGTACGTAATGGAACTCGAAATCCTTCCTAAATTGCTGGGTTTCAAGAGTGGGGTCAAGAGTTGTGGGTTTGAGTCCTGCTACATTCAAGTTTTGAACACCATTTCACTGATGTAGGTAAATACATAAAATACATCACTTTTTATAGGATTCATTTATTAAAATTGTGTTATTAAAATTATGTTATTCTCTCGTGCTCCTTAGAAAAAATTTTCCGATCCTTAACTTTATCATTAAATTAATTTCTCCATTGTTTAGTAATAGTGCATTACTTTTATTAAATAACTAGCGGCCCGCTCGCGGCTTCGCCTCTTGAGCTACTTAACTGTTTCGTACTTGGGGGTAGAATTTTGAAAAATAAGGTTGCCTATGCTTAACATTGGATAATCAGTTATATTTATCCAAAAAAACATTACAATCGGTCAAGCGGTTTAGATTTTTCATATAAACTTTCATCCCCTATTTCAACCCCTTAGAAGGTGATTTTTGAAAAAATAAGTAGCCCTTGTTTGACCGTGGATTAATTAATACTTTCACTACTACAAATTTCATCCAAATCGGACCGATAGATTATCCGTGAAAACATGACAGACAAACAGACAGATTTTCGCATTTATAATATAAGTATTAAGTATTATAATATAAGTATGGATTAGAATATACCTATGTAATGTAGCTAGATTTTTTTAATTAAGAAGTGCTTCCATTGCTATAATAAATACCATCTATTTTGTTTGCCATCGTGGCACAGTGGGCGGTGTCTGATTGTAATCGGGACTCGGTTTGATTCCCAGTCGGGGGAATTATCGTAATTTAATTATTTTCAATTCTGCGCTCTGGTTAATAACAAAAAAACAAGGTTGAGTCCTGCCACTAACACTTACGGGATATATAGTACGGGATATAGTGCATAACTAAAAAAATAACAATTCCATAAATTACATAAGAAATACACGTGTCTTATTTTATAAAATACACATTTCCTTAGTGTGTTATATATAAAATGCCACATTGCTAATGTTTCTAGAAATATTAATATATTCGTTTAGATTTTCAAAAATATCAAATACAGGTCTTCATAGGACACCTACCAAAGATTTAACATTAAAAATGCATAAATATTATTAAAAAAAACCTAAACGACATTGAAATATAACATTAAAAGACGAGAATTAGAATTAGGTGTAGAACCTGTTTAATTAGTTTTTTGGAAATGCATATTATAAAAATGTAGCCAAAAATCGTGCAGGCTTTACGAATATAGTTATATACAAATCAAGCTAGGTTGTTTTTTTTTCGTAATACACTTTCTTGTTGTACCCGTATGAGCTGAGTAGTTAGGGAGCACCTAGTGTCAAGACACTCTGTTTTCCACTTTCCGCCCGAAAGCAGACATTGAGTATTAAGTGGTCAACTTCGGGTTTTGTCTTCTAACAAAAGCAGAGAAATAAAAATAATTTAATCATTAATAATCGCTCTGAATCGATTCGAAAACACAATCAATCGCGTTTATATGCGTGGTGTGTCAAAATCCCACAAAAAACAGGTTATAAGTTTATTTTTAACTTGGTGAAAAGCTCGAAAGCCACCAAATCTTTTTACAAAGATGGAGGCTATCGTGGCACATTAGGACAACGTCTGACTGTACTTGCTATAAGTTCGATTCCCACTGTGTAGTGGAGTGATCTTAAATTATTTATCATATTAATTATTTTCATTTCTCCGCTTTGGTGAATAAGTGAAAGCGGAATGTTCCACCATCAAATACTAGATTCTTTCTGAATAATCTGCTATGTGAAAAAAACGAGGAGCTAACAAAAGTTTGAAAGTAGAAATTTGACCATAACGGCATACGAAACGTGTATATCAAACATATAGTAGGTATATATATATTTTTTTCTTATGCGTTATTTTTAAAAGATATTGCCCTCCCTGCACTTCTTTCCTATATAAATTTTACCTTTACCCTATTTTCTTCTCGAACCGCATATTTATCGATAAAACATTTTCCTTCTCGAATAAAATTTGCATTTTGTCTTTTGTCTCCTTCAATTCAAACTTTATCTAAAACATTTCCATTAAAAATTAAACAAGACATATAAAATTTTTTAAATTCTCCATTTGGATTGCCTTGGATTCATATTAAATTGTAACAAGTGTATAGTAGTTTTGACGTACCCAGATGTTGAACACATAGAGCAGCGCTCAAAGCGCTTAAACGATTTCCAAGAGGCGCGGGTTCGAATCACGCTGTGTTCAAATTTTTTATACGTTTTTAAAAATGTTGTGGCCAGTCGTGGCCCAGTGGCACAAACGTGTGACTGTAAACGACTCGTTGTGGGTTCGATTCCCACTCGAGGAGTGGAAATATTTAATATTTCCATTTTCTTCGCTCTGGTGCCGAGGTAAAGTGCGGCGTTAAGTTCCGCCACTTAACACGCAATGCCTCCGAATTCGGCGGAAAGTGGGGAACGGAGTGTCTTAACTCTAGGTTCCCTCTGCCTACCCTGCTGAGCGCGGGATACAGCGTGAAGCTAAAAAAAAATGTCCAAAATTCAATCCAAAAATATTTAAAAAAAGGCTTAAATGCTCATGGTCATAGTTCATTGTATTTTCTAGAAGAATCCGTAATCTCCTTTCTAAAAAAACGTCCAGTATATTAATTACTTAAACATAATTAATATTTATTAAAATTTAAATTTATTTAAGTGTTTGCTTAAATTAACAATGAAATGGTCATATAGTTTTATTGCAATATATTTATTTGTATGAATCCGGTTTCAAGCAACTTGTTTACTTCAAAATGCAAATTTACGTTACATTTGTGTTCTTATGCATCTTTTATGACTTTTTATATTACATGTTCGAGACACAAAAATTAAAAACATTTTAAACTATTGTTTACTCTACTAAGTTTTAATATATTTCATAGTTAATTTTGATGCAGAAAAGATTTTTTTTGTTGATTTTTAATATTTGAACATTTATATATATGAAAGAAATAATTATTTGAAAATTGTTTCCTTTCCTCCATTCTAGTATTTAAGAGAAAGCTTTTAGGTACACGCGCAACACGTAATATTTCGAATTCAGACGACAATTGCCACTAGGCTTGCTTGCCGCTTCTTTTTGACTACGCCGCTATACACGAAAAGACTTTATTGTCCGAGCGAGCTTAATGTCAAGACACGTTCTCAGCTTTAAAGTGTTTCAGTACGTGGAAAGATAGTGCAACTAGCTAATCATTACTTTTCCTAATAACATATAACCAATACATTAATAAAATAAAATAAATATTATAAATACTGCTATTTGTTTGCTATATATAGGATTCGTAATTTTTAATAATGTATTTTTTCACGATTTATCCTGCACATAGCGTTGTTAATAGATAGGACGTAGTACAAATCTAAGTTGTTTTTTTTCGTAAATACAGTTTCTCGTTATACTCGTATGAGGTGAGAGCACCTAGTGTCAAGACACTACGTTTCCGTTCCATCCGTTCTAGGCTTCCAGAATCCAAAATATTATATGTTAAATGGCAGGCCTCGACGCCGAGCTTTAACTTGTACACCAGTGTGAAGAAATCTATACAAATTTTGATAGCTCCATCGAAAGGAAGTCGGACTTACAAAAGATCGTGATTACAGTCAAACACTATGCTACTACTCCAAAACGGCCTTTAAGCTTATTATTATTTTGTTTTTTTTTTAGCTTCGCGCTATACCCTTGCCTCGCAAACTACTTCGCTTCGTCCGCTGTCATCAACCTCTTCATACACGCCCTCCGGGGGGTCCTCATGCTTTTTACGTGACCTTTCTCCGTATCGTCAATACTATGTTTTCGAAGGTCAACCGATGTCTCCCCCTGCATCTCTTATTTATTATAATTTAAATAAAATATTTAATATGTATTGTATTATTTTTTTCAGGAAGTAATAGATTGCGCGGGCCTCGGCAATAGTGGGTGTCTCGGAGGGGATATTTGCTTACTACTGGACTGGTTGCTCATGACCGATACTACAGTGGAATACGACAAAGCTTATCCGTTGCGTCTTATAAACGGCGTATGTCAAAAGAAAGTCAACGCTACGGGTGTGAAGATCGACAAATTTACTTGTGAAGAGTAAGTTTTTAGTTTAAAACTTAAAACTTTTTTTTAAAACTTTTTTAGTAACTGTATTTTATATAGTACAATAGTACTTTTATTTAATTATTATTATTTTTTTTTTTTTAATTTCATAATATTTTTTATTGTTTATTTAATTTATTTATTTATTTATTTATATATCATATATTGTAATAATACTAAAATTATACTTATATTATATAGTACAATAAGTTTTTATTATCAATCTATTATATACATTATTAGCTAAATGTCTGTCGATTCAGATGATGCCGTACCATTTCTTTCTTTTTCTTCTGTGTCAGAAGACTTAAGTGATTGTAGCTTTCAAAGTAGTCCCTCCTTAAATGACTGTTTAAATTCTCATCTTACTTCTTATCCAAAAAATCTCAACGTGGTTCACATAAATGCTCAAAGTATTCCGGCACACTATCCTGATCTTCTGTCCTCTTTTGAAAATATCAACGTGCATGCCATTTTAATTTCTGAGTCATGGTTGAAGCCTTGCTTACCATCCACAGCATATTCGCTGCCTGGATACCACTTGATTCGAAATGATCGCACTAATCGTACTGGGGGCGGAGTTGCTATTTATATGCGCGATCATATACCATTTAGAATTATAGATAGCTCCCACAACAATACGAATGATACTGCAAGTTCTGAACATCTCTTTATTGAACTGACGGTCTCACACACTAAAGTGCTTCTTGGTGTGTATTACAGTCCGTCACTCACAGTGGATTATTTCGAATCTTTTGAGGTTTTGCTTGAAAAGTTAACTCCTTCATACCTGCACTCAGTGATTATGGGAGATTTTAACACGTGTCTGCTTAAAAACAACAATCGGACAGCTCGCTTAAAGACCGTGGTGGACAGTGCTAATATGCACATTCTCCCTCTTTCGTCTACTCATTTCTTTCCTAACTGTACTCCTTCTCTTTTAGATCTAATTTTAGTCTCTTCTCTGGATCATGTTGAAAAACATGGTCAATGCAATGCTGCCGCTTTTTCTTATCATGACCTTATATATCTATCTTACAAAATTAAACCGCCCAAAGCAAAATCAAGAATACTTCACCAGCGTAACTTTGCGGGTATGAGTTTGGAACGTTTGCGTGAGGATGCAAGAAATATTGATTGGAATATGATATTTAAAGAATGTATGATAGAGCATCAGGTATCTGCTTTGAACTCACTTATCATCCAACTGTACGATTCGCACGCACCTGTTAGACCAGTACGTGTTAAACATTTACCAGCACCATGGCTTAGTGAGGACATAAAAAAATTACAAGAAAGGAAAAATAATGCAAAAACTAATTACAAACATGACTCCTCTGACCATAACCGTGAGAAATATGTTAAGGCTCGGAATCGATGTAACAGGGTGTGTAGGGATAGTCAACGACGCCATATTCATAAATCTGTTGTTGAAGAGGAGAACACAGAAAAAATCTGGAAATTTCTTAAGACACTAGGAGTTGGGAAGGCAAAGCATAACACTAATCCCTATAACGTAGATTTGAATAAATTAAACAGGCATTTCTCTCCTTCAGTCACTATAAATGTGACAACTAAATTAACAACGCAAAATCAAATTCGCGCCTTACCCACTCTTAAAAATCCTAGTTTTAATTTCACTCAATTTACTGAAAGTGGTGTTAAAGAGAATATATTAGCAATAGGTTCGAATGCTGTTGGCGCAGATTGCATTAGTCGTAAGATGATCCTGCCAATCCTAGATATTCTAATTCCTGTAATAACGTCAATCTTTAATTCTTCTATAAATACCGGTACATTTCCTTCTTCCTGGAAAGAGGCCTTATTAACTCCTCTACCTAAAACCCGCAATCCTTCTAGCATGTCTGATTACCGACCTATATCAATTTTACCATTCCTATCTAAAGTTCTCGAACGTCTTGTAAACGAACAACTTAGTAAGTACCTTACAACCAATAACTTATTAAATCCTTTACAGTCAGGTTTTAGGCCTGGTCATAGTACGACTACTGCGCTGGTCAACATATCAGATGACATTCGTCTAGGTATGGAAAATCATCAAGTTACTATTCTGACTCTGCTTGACTTTAGTAATGCGTTTAACACCGTAGACTTTGACATTTTGCTGACGATTATGTATTCTCTTAACATATCTCCTAAAGTGATTGATTGGTTTCACTCTTACTTGCGTGGCCGCAAGCAACGTATCCGGATTCAGGATTCCTATTCTGAATGGTCCCCGGTGGTTGCTGGTGTTCCGCAAGGTGGCGTGTTGTCCCCTCTCTTGTTTTCATTATTTATTGACTATTTCTGCCGCATTATTTCTTCTCCCTACCACCTTTATGCTGACGATCTACAACTCTATCGTCAATGCTCGTTGCAAGATCTTCCAAGCACTATTTTAGCATTTAATGAAGAACTAAAAACTATTTCCATGCATAGTAAATTATTAGGTCTCAATATAAATCCCAAAAAGACACAAGCAATTATAATAGGTAGTCCAAGACTCATCTCTCAAATTAAATTGCAAATATTACCATCTATACTACTTGATGGAACAAAAGTCCCATTTACTGACAAAGTCAAAAATCTAGGTATTTTTTTCGATCAATATCTATCTTGGAAACCATTGATTATCGAGGTAAGCCGTAAAATATTTGCAGCTGTTGCATCATTACGGCGACTACGTAACTTTCTGCCCATACCTACTAAGATTGCGCTGGCACAATCTCTCTTATTGCCTATTCTTGATTATGCTGATTGTTGTTATCTCGACTTGAAAGAGGAGCAACTAAATAAACTTGAGCGCCTCCAAAACATCTGCATAAGGTTCATATTTGGACTACGCAAGTACGACCATGTCTCCGAATTTCGCAAAAGGCTCAAGTGGCTCCCAATTCGACTTCGCCGGAATATTCACGTTCTTTGTCTTTTATATAACGTTCTCTTCAATCCATCGCACCCTCCGTATCTCAAAGAACGATTCGAGTTTTTATGTGAATCACACGATTTCTGCCTTCGCTCCAAGAATACCTTGTCTCTTAAAATTCCTTGCCACTCTTCATCCTTCTACACAAATTCATTTTCTGTTAAATCCGTACGCTTGTGGAACTCTTTACCCGTAACAGTCAGGCAAGCTAAAACTTTGCTCACTTTTAAAAAAAGACTTAAGGAGTATTATCTGTCACTTTAAAAATCTATATATTATTTCTTTTTTTTTTTTTATATATATATTCTTATGCTTTTATATATGTATGTGATGATTGTTTGTACGTATTTATGTATGTATGTATGTATGTATTTCTTTATGTATGTATATGATTTGTGTATGTATGTATGTATGTATGTATGTATGTATGTATGTACGTGTGTATGTATGTATCCATGTATGTATTTATCTTTTTAACTATTTGATATGAAAACACTCTGTGCACCCCTTCCCGTTTCATTCATTTATTTATTCTCTCCTCTACCCTAAGGTTGCCTGGAAGAGATCGCTCATTTAGCGATAAGGCCGCCTGTTGTGCTACTTAATAATTGTTATTGTTGTTTCTTTTGTGTATTATTTGTGTGTAAGTGTACAATAAAGAGTATTCATTCATTCATTCATTGTTAGTAAAATTTGAAATGTATAATTAGAATTTGAAAACGCAGTGGGATACTCGGGAACTCTACTATGGGAAGTCGCAGCTCTTGAAAACTGTCCAAGGGCTTTGCTATGCGAACCACTAAATATATGTGAACGCTTTATACGTTTTCTAAAAATATCATTCAATTTTCTAAGTGTGTGCAGCAACACTTTAAAATGTTAAAATTAAGTTTTTTGTAGATTCACGCTGTCTCCCGCACACAACAGGATAGCCAGAGGGAACCTAGTGTTAAGACACTCCGTTCCCCACTTCCGCTAAGTTTTGAAGGCATTGCATGTTAAGTGGCGGAACTAAAGGCCGCGCTTTCCCTCGACACCAGAGCGAAGGAAATGGATATATTAAATATTTCCACTCCTCGAGTGGGAATCGAACCCACAACCAGTCGCTTACAGTCGCACTCACTTTCCCCTGCGCCACGACTGGCCCCATTCTATATAATAGGTATACATTTAAGACTGGTTATATCACGGAAGAAAACGGCTTGACATGCCAAAATGCAATTTGACAGGGCAGTAGTTTTTATTTAGTAGACGTCTGTATGACGTACTAAAAGCACTCTTAAAAGGAAAAATATACTAAAAAATTCATAAAATATTTGAACCTTTTTCCAAATTTCAGATTATACAAGAATCTCTAGTTCAAAGACGTTAGAATAAATTTAATCAACATATATTTTTGTTTATTTACTTATTCCCCAGCTACGTAGGCATGGAAGATAAAATTCTACAACTAATAGCGTCCCACGGGCCGGTGTCGGTCGCCGTCAACGCACTCACCTGGCAGAACTACCTCGGCGGGGTTATACAGTATCATTGCAGGTAATTAGCTTTAGGCTAGTATTCACTCACGCATAAAATAATTTTAAATATAATTTCAATTCGTGGCCAGTCGTGGCGCAGTGGCACAAGCGTGTGACTGTAAACGACTGGTTGTGGGTTCGATTCCCACTCGAGGAGTGGAAATTATATTTCCATTTTCTTCGCCTGGTACTGAGGCAAAGCGCGGCGTTAAGTTCCGCCACTTAACACGCAATGCCTCCGAGAATTCGGCGGAAAGTGGGGAACGGAGTGTCTTAACACTAGGTTCCCCCTGCCTACCCTGCTGTATGCGGGATACAGCGTGAAGCTAAAAAAAAAAATATTTACGTAGCTATAACAGTATCTATTTAGTTTAATATTTATTTTTAAGAAAGAGAGATTATAAAAATATTTTAATTTATCCTCTCTGGTACACAAGACAAAGCGCAAGGTAGAGTTGCCATACAACAGGCAATGCTTGATTTCGAGTGCAAAGTGGAGAACAGTGTATTTGTGACATTACTCTTGATAATCAGTGAAAACGTATATAGCTAAAAAAAATATTATTAATTATTACATATGCAACTTTAACTTATAATTTTTCCCCTTAATTCTGTATAACAATTTATATTATTCTCATTCAAAGGGGTTTTTTTCTCTTTGTTTTTTTTTAAACGCCGCAGACTCGAGGTCCGTGTACTTTCCAGCTTTTTTTTCTGTTTGTGATTTTTTTTAATATTTTTTATTTTAGCGAGTGAGTACAAACTCGGTCACACGTTTCTTAATTCACTTCGTAGGGTTATAATAATAGGATTTTGTAGCATGCTCTATCCATCCTTCTTAATTTACTATATTTTTTTAATATTTCGTTACATTTTGTTATTTTATTTACTGCATAATGTATATATATTTCTCTTTTTTTTTTTTATAGCTTCACGCTGTATCCCGCACACAGCGGGGTGGGCAGAGGGAACCTAGTGTTAAGACACTCCGTTCCTCACTTTCCGCCGAATTCGGAGGCATTGCGTGTTAAGTGACGGAACTTAACACCGCGCTTTACCTCGGCATCAGAGCGAAGGAAATGGAAATATTGAATATTTCCACTCCTCGAGTGGGAATCGAACCCACAACCAGTCGTTTACAGTTACACGCTTGTGCCACTGGGCCACGACTGGCCACGGCTATATATATATATATTTTTTTTTAATTTTAATTTCTATTTCTTTCCAGCGGTAGTCCTATGGATCTCAACCACGCGGTAGAACTTGTAGGTTACGATTTATCAGCAGACGTGCCTTATTATATAGCGAAAAATTCATGGGGAAAAAACTTTGGTAATTCAGGATATATACAATTAGCAATTGGCAGTAATGTATGCGGACTTGCTATTGAGGTTGCCAGTATTGACGTTAAACCGTAGTTTAATGTTGCCATATTCATTAAAGTTTTTGTGTGTTTTATTTTTTAAATAAGCTGGATTGTTGTTATTTTTGTGAAGGAAAAATTGTTAGTTGGTCCATTTTGTGGGGTGATATCGATTTTTGATTTGTAAAATATTAATTAATCGATTAATCGAATCGAGTTTGATTAGAATTAATTGATGAAAATGATCCATATTTAAAAGTGAATTTATATATGGATACGATGCAATCATACTTCTACTAGTTTTGGAACAAGTATTTTTTTTATACTATTGTCATAATTACAAATCTAAAAATAAAATCTCATATATGTGCCATTTAAGAACAGATACAATATGATTTTATAAAATACATATGTTATGTCATTTACAGTCAATCAATTTAGTATAATTATTTTATTTTAATATTTATATATTTTTTTATCTGTACGTAACAAGCTCTAGCAATAACAAATAACAATAAGTGTAACTGCATATTAAATTATAAGTCTGATTTTATATTGCCCTTTTTAATAATCTTAAAATGTACATATTTACAAAGAATATCTCTATTTAATATAATATTTATGTATTATTCATTTATTTTATATTACATTATTGAAAATTAATATACAAATGTCAAATTTAGCAACACTTGAAGATTTTCTTTGAAAGCATTTAAGAACAGTAAATATAAATTTGGTCAAATGTGAAATTATTTTTTTTTCTATATGACATAATTCGAAAAAGACTATTTGAAAATATAACGTCCTATGATATATTGCGTAATTAAGTTGTAGGTTAAGTATATAAGACTCATTTTTAAAAATAATGTAGTTTTAAAAAAGTAATTATTATGATTTAAACTTTTTTTTATTTTTAATGCATTTTTTTGCCATTAATATTATGTATATAGTGATATTTAAGAGTGCCTTAAGAATTGAAGAATTCTTCTTCTACATAATATTTATTAATATTTTAAAATGCATATTAATTTCATATGGCAATAATATATAATAATTTTAGATTTAAAGATAAATAATGGTATTCAATAAATATGTAAACGAGTACATACTTATCTTATAAGTTAAAGTATCTCAAAAGTAATATTTTTTTACATACGTGAAGTTGAAAAATTATATATAAAATAAAATATGAAAATATTAGTTTTAAAATAATGTTGCCCTTTGAAAATTAAAAAAAATATACCTAATTAATTGTACTATCATTGTTTTTGGCAAAAAGTATTTTGCAATTTTGATTTCTTTTTTGTTTTTAATTAGAATAAATACTAGTAATTGTTGCCATGACATTTAATAATAAGTAGTTTAAGTATCTCTAATATTCACTCATTTTTCATGTTTTTTTTACAATTATTATTTGTATTTTTGAAAATATAAATGAATAGAGATAACTACTTAATTGAATTTCTGGAGATTTGCAACATTCCATTGTTATTTTTTTTATAAATATTCTGTTACTTGTAAAACAGTTTTTTTATAAATATGTGCCAATTTTTACGCCACTCGAATAAATTTTTATTTATGTTTTTTTGTGTTATTTTATTTTTTAAATTCCTTTTAACTGAAGACATGTTTAAATAAAATTAATAGGTTAATTTGAGTTTAAAAAGTCTAAAAAAAAGGATTTTATTTAAAAGAAAATTAAAAACGTGTATAATCCATTTAAAGTGGTATTTTTTGTATTTTAATATGATTTTGATTAAGAGTTTTTTAGCGATATTTTTGTGCAGATTAAATCGATATATTACCATTATTTATGTATGTCTTTAATTCATTATTGAAAATAAGTTATTATTCTAAGGAAATTATTAAAATTTCCGTATATTCAGTACCCAGCGTTTAGAAATATTATAGAAGCCGTCGTGGCGCAGTTGGACAATGTCTGACTAAACACAATGGTTGTGGGTTCAATCCCCTCTATAAGGGAAAGATTATATACTATTTTAATTTGGAAACTGATGGTGTCTTCACTAGGTTAGCTCACCGTACCTGTGCGAGAAAAATCAGGTAAAAGAAACGTTTTTATTAATTTATTATCTTTATATTAAAGTCTATTTTGGCATCATGCGTTATCTGAATTTGCATTGTGAAACAGACCGACATTGAGAACCTAGTAATAGACAAGACACTTGGTTCTCGCGCTTCTCGTAAAAATTTGAATTTTTTATGTTGGCTGGTGGAGCTTAACGCCGCATTACTTCCTAGCAGTGCGGGAAATTGAAAATAATTTAAGTGAGGATCGAACCCACAACTATTAAGTTTGCAATCGGACGTTGTCCGCCACGATGACCTTATCTATACTAATATAATAAAGAGGTGAAGTTTGTTACTTTGTTTGTAAGGGGTAATCTTCGGAAATACTGATCATGAACATTCTTCAAAATTAGAAAGCTACTCTATTCAGGGCACTCCTGCATATTTTATTATGATTGAACAGAAAGTCCAGAGAATCCTAAAGGGGCTTAAATAGGGGATAAAAGTTACAGATTAGGCGGTGAAGCCGCGATGTCCATTGTCCATACTTATATTATAAATGTGAAAGTATGTGTGTTTGTCTGTTACGCTTTTACGGCTAATCTACCGGTCCGATTTGGATGAAATTTAGAATGGAAGTAGAAAAAGTGACTGGGGCTAACATAGGCTACTTATACTATGACTTTTTTCAAAAATCAACCTATAAAGGATTGAAATAAGGGATGGAAGTTTATATGAGAAATCTAAACCGCTTGACCAATTGTAATGAATTTTGGCATAAATATATTTGATAATCAAAGCTTAAACATAGGATACTTAATTTTTTAAATATGCGCCCCCGAGGGTTGCAATATAATGAAATAGTAGACGAGGCGAAGCCGTGAGGCCGCTGGTATTTTATATTTTAAAACAATAGGTACGTCTAAATAATAGGTACTAACTAAATTTTTGGAACTTGTCGAGCTGAGCTACAGTGGCGTAAAAAACATTAGGTATTTATTACTCCAGTAAATACAGATAACGGCCACTTATAGAAGAAGTTGCCAATAATAAGGAGTAAAACATAACTTTAGTGGTTGGCGTTGATAAGATAAACAATGAATTGCTTATAATTGACCGCACTTCAAATATGATATAATAATATTGTAAAATTTTTTGGCGACTCATTGATACTAATTTGAATGTTGTTTATTATTGGGCACTTGAAATTAGTAATAAAATATATATACAATTTTTTCCAAATTTCTAACCTAATATAGATTTGAACCCGCACTCCTTGTGGGATACAGTATATATGAGCATTAGGCTCAATTCTACCCAAACGACATCGATGGGATTTATAAAAACAAAAAGTTACTATGCAATAATTGCGATTTCCATTCGGAGAAAGATTGAAAGGGAACACGGGGGAATTGGCGCCACTTAAGAAAAAGCTTCTATATCTTTTGTTAAACATCACTTTTTAATAAAACTTTTGTGTTTCTTTGTAGTTTTACTAATAAGGTTTAACTTATTAGGACAGAAATTAAAAAACAAAACAAATAAAAATAGTTTTACTCATTTTTAATAAAAGTAACATTGGCTCCCGTTGCCCAAGAGTATGGGGTAATTGGAACCAACGATAGGGGTAATAAGATCCACCGGGGCAATGGTAACCAAGAACAGAATATGTAACAATTTCACGATGAAAACAGTTAAAAATTAGATCGATTCGCCGAAAAACCGATATGCGGTCAGTTTGCACAATAAAAGCTCACTAACTCACGATGTGATGAATCATATCAATCTTTCCCGCGTCCTTCTATGTTATATAATAAAAAAATAGGACCTAACTTGCTAACACGTGAACTAAATTGGCTCCCATTACCCGGTGGCTCCGATTCCCCGGTGTTCCCCTATTATGAATAAAACTATGTCTATTCCTCTAGTCTAGTAAGACTTCATTGGATTCAGTTATTCAATATGCATCATGTCTTTAAATTTCATGTGAATATATCATGTTGTCACGGGATCCGGACACATGTGCACATTTCAAGCAATTTGGACGATTTGTCGTCGAGCAAGTCAAAATAGAATTCTAATTTTTCTACATTAATGAATAGTAACAGGTGAAATTAATTAAAGATTTAACATTTTTAAAACGTTATTAGCACATACTTATTACGGATACGTAAAATATTTTTTATTAAATTAAACATAAAAAAAAATAAAATAGTGATTAAAATGCGCCATGGAAGGCATATTATTATAATTGGCTCAGTGGTTAGAGCTCTTGGACAATTACCAAGAATACGGGTTCGAGTCCTGCTGTGGAAAATTTTTATACGTATTGTTTATCGTTAGTTTGTCAAAAACTCTTTTAATAAGACAAACTAATAAAAATGGTATCAAAATGATAAATATAGTAAATATATCAAGGCAAAGCTGCAAAACTTAAGTAGTTTTATCAAATATGGGCGAGATATGGATAACGCAGTGACATTTATATACAGGACGTAAGTGTAACTAACCACTGACAAGCGTCGCTCAATTCAGTCACAAGTTAACTCCAAGGCGTTCTACACGTTTCTTTACTTCGTAAGTTTAAATATTTACTGCTAAATATACTATAAGATAAAAAATATATCATACTGGTTCATTTTTTGTGTAAATTATTCGTAAGTTATTTAATTATTTGGTTAATTTGATATGTTACAAGCCGGTGTTTAAGTGTTTGTTATTATGACGTATGAACCTGTGTGAATGAAATGTAAGATAATGGTTCGTCTTAAGTATAAGAAAAATCTTTTTATGATTTCTATTAATAAAAATATTGTTTAATAAAAAAGGAATTTAAAAAGATTTGTGTATAAAATATATATTTTGTTAGCTTCACGCTGTATCCCGCACTCAGCAGGGTAGGCAGAACGAACCTAGAGTTAAGGCACTCCGTTCCCCATTTTTTGCTGATTTTGGAGGCATTGCGTGTTAAGTGGCGGAACTTAACGCCGCGCTTTGCCTCGATACCAAAGCGAAGAAAATGGAAATATTAAATATTTCCACTCCCTTAGTGGGAATCGAACCCACAACCAGTCGTTTACAGTCACACGTTTATTCCACTGCGCCACGACTGGCCCCCATAAAATAAAATTATAAGAAAGAAATATAGAGAAAAGATACTTGGAGAACATTTATGTTTGGAATTTATCAATTACTTGGGCATTTTGCGGCTATTTAAAATAAGTATTATAAAAATAGAAAGATGAGAAAATAGTCACTATGTAAATGGTAATGAATGAAAGAAAGAAATGACATACGTTGTAAATCGCGACGCGACATAGTGACATAGTGGCTCTCTCCGACGAACGCACTATTGAACTGTCCTGCATTGAACTTGATCGATATATTATAGTATGTATGTACCGACCCCCCTCAGGTAGCTATGATATATTTGAGGAGGAAAGAGTATCCTCCATATTCTTAATATTATTAGTTCAGACAATAAATCCATAATAGTGTGCAGAGACTTTAATATAGATATTCTACAAGTAACAACGTATAGTCTCCATCTCCTTAATTTGTTTAAGTCATTTAACCTGTTTAATATCTTCTCAGAGCCGACTCGTATAACCAATATATCAGCTACTTGCATAGACAATGATTTCTGTCACTGTGAGATTTTTGTAAAATTGATTATAAACAATCTAAGCTCAGATCATTGTGGTCAAAAATTTACACTAATCGATAAAATTGTGAAAGAACGAAAAGTCATAACAATTAGACCAATTACACATCAAAAATTAAATAATTACACATGTAGTATAGCAAAAAAAATTCTACTATAGACATGACTAAAGTAAATCCAAACGTATTGTACAGAAACATTTTTAAATGAATGTCTACAGAGTTTGACAGAATTTATAAATTAAAAAAATGTGTATACAAATTCGAAGTTAAAATTTAGTGATTGGGCAACTGTTGGTATATACCGGAGCAGAGATAAAATGTACGAATTGTATAATATGAGAATCACGATCCGGTATTCCTATCTAAGGTTAAAAAGTATTCAAAAATATTTAAAAATGTATGTATCCAGGCCAAGTCTATACATGTGAGGAATAAAATTTTAAAATCTGAGAAAAGATTAAAGCTATATGGGACGTTATCACAACCGCAACTGGGAGATAAAGAGCTGACAGTGAACCTATTAAAATAAAAATTAATAACTTAATTACAAGTTCCGACTTAGAAGTGGCAAATGCGTTTGAAAGTTACTCTACAGAAGAACCAATTAAAGAAACGCGTTCACTGCCATCATCTCCTTCAGAAGCAATATGTATATTAAGGAAACATGTAGATAACTGTAATTATCACTTTGCTTTTTCGCCCGTATCACCAGATGAAGTTGTGAAAACTTTTAAAAGTCTTAATTTGAAAAATACTGGTGATCTGTGGGACATGTCTGTTAATGTGTTTAGTACCATTATATGCAGTATCGCCCCGCATCTTGCTTTTATTTTCAATAAATGAATAGAATCTGGCACTTTTCCAGATTTAATGAAATTTGGTAAAATAGTACCGCTTTATAAAAGCGGAGACAGACTTGATTTAGGCGATCCATCCAAGGCGTTTGATTGTGTAGATCACAAAACTTTATTGCTAAAATTACACCATTATGGTATTCAGGATGCCGCCCTTGATCTGGTTGCCTCTTATTTAGATCAGAGAACCCAGAAGGTCCATATAAATAATGTTAAATCGTGTGGATCTCCCCTAAGGATGGGCGTTCCACAAGGATCTATCATTGGTCCTCTTTTTTTTGCTGTATATTAAAGATTTACCTTTCTATGTGAGGGACTTATGTGATATTGTACTTATCGCAGATAATACCTTTCTGGTATTCAAAGTTGACAAAAACCAAATAAACTATGACGAAATGAATAGTGCACTATCGCAAATTCTTCGTTGGTTTGACGTTAATAATCTTATGTTAAATGCCAAAAAAACTACATGTATCGAATTTACTCTGCCCAATGTTAGAAGGCGAGATTTCAATTTAACAATTAAAGGGGAAACACTCCCCATGACAGATAAAACAGTTTTCTTAGGTACAAATATTGATCATAAACTAAAGTGGAATTCTCACCTTAAAACTCTTACAGATAAACTCAGCTCTGCCGCGTTCGCGATTAAAAATGTAAGACAAATGACAGACATTGACACTGCCCGTCTAATTTATTTCAGTTATTTTCATAGCATTTTATTTTATGGAATGCTATTATGGGGAAGTGCTGCAGAAATTAATTCAATATTTATTCTTCAAAAAATAGCCGTGAGATCCGTTTATAATCTTAGAGCTAGAGATTCTTTGCGAGATGTTTATAAATATATAGGTATACTTACAGTCGCCTCACAGTATATATACTATAATATTTTATTTATCGGACAACATGTTCTGTGCTTTGCTAAAAATAGTGACATATCGTACATACTATAGAACCAAGAAATTAAGATAAACTTTCAACGCCACGCTATCGCCTCCAAAAGGTAAATAAATCTTATATGGGTCGGAGTAAGTAAAATTCCACAGCTTATTTTAGATTTACCACTGGAGAAATCATTAAAATCATTGTAAAAAATACTTTAATAAGTAAAGCTCATTGCTCTGTAGAAGAGTATTTAAAGGATAAAAATGCGTAGAATTAATCTGAATGAGTCCAATGCCGGTTAGGTACCATTGTATTAAATAATAAAATTGTAATTAATTTATTTGAAAAGAGCAACTGTCGAGTTTCTGGGCGGTTCCTCTCAGCAGAACTGATTTCTGTGTCGGTGGTAGCTTATGTACATTTGACGATTCAAAAGTGCTTACAAAAGTCTATTTGAAAAAAGAAGTTGAATTTAAATTTGAATTTAAAAATCATGGAGTTAGAGAAAGTTTGAAATACATTTTTTTTATATTTGTTTATTAATATACACTACAATTTGATATCCATTTTACTTTCCTCTGGAGCAGTAAAATGAAAATAATTTAAATAGGTATAACAGAGGTTGAACCCACAGTTGTACAGTCAGACGCTGTTCCTAAATTTCATACTTTAATGCTAACTTTGTGATTTATTCATAATATATTTATCTCTTTTTTACAGATAATGGTACAATTAAGCGTAGAATCGTTCGGGCAGTTTCAGAACGAGCCCGTCAAAAAGTTTATTTGGAGCACCAAAAGTGGTTTTTCCGTTGCCGTTATATCATACGGTGCGATCGTACAATCAATAAAGGTAAACAACAATAACTAACATATAAGGTAAAAATAATATAAGGTTAAAGTGAATAAATTACTTCATTTATAAAAAAATAAGACAAGTTAGGCAATTTTATATTTTTTATTTAGGTAATGTGTTAATGATGTATTAACACAGTAGCTAAATAAAGGTTATACGTTCAAGTATTCAAATATGTATTGGAATTCTAGAAGCAATTGCTGTGCTTTGGAAATGCGATAGTACGCGATGCAAAAATCATTAATTGTGGGTTCAAATCCCACTCTCATCACAAATTATTTAAATTATTTCGTTCACTGCGCATGGAATGTTTCTATTTGAAGTGGAGAGATAAAGAACTCAGTATCCTGATATTAGGTTCTCTCTGATTACACTACATACTACTACTACCTATCTACCTAACTATCTCCTACAAACATGAAATATTTCCACTCCTCAAGTGGGAATCGAACTCACAACCAGTCGTTTTCAGTTACACGGCACAAGGCCACTGCGCCACAACTGGCCCCATTATTTATTCCTTTTTAATATAAATATGATATATTCTTCCGAGAAATCGAACTCATAACCAATCGCGTTTGCTATTCGAGGACCCTACGCCATGTTAGCCTAAATTCATATTATTTATTATTAATAAAAATATCAATTAAATACAAATTAAAGGTTCCAGACAAGCACGGCGTTTGTAGCGACGTTGTTCTTGGTTTTGAAGATCTCAACAGTTACATAAACAGAAACGTACCTTATTTCGGCGCCACTGTGGGAAGATGCGCTAACAGGATTGACAACGCTAAGTTCACTATCGACGGCGTCACCTACAATCTGGCTAAGAATTTAGGAGAGCATAATTTGCATGGCGGCTTAGTCGGTTTTGATAAGGTATTTTTAGTTTTATAGTTTTTTATATAAAATGATAATGACTTGCGGTATCCCGCACACAGCAGGGTAGGCAGAGGGAACATAGTGTTAAGACACTCCGTTCCCCACTTTCCGCCGAATTCGGAGGCATTGCGTGTTAAGTGGCGGAACTTAACGCCGCGCTTTACCTTGACACCAGAGCGAAGAAAATGGAAATATTAAATATTTCCACTCCACGAGTGGGAATCGAACCCACAACCAGTCGTTTCCAGTCACACGCTTGTGCCACTGCGCCACGACTGGCCGCAAGGACTTGCAATGTATTAAGCTGAATATTTGGATAGGTATACTGTTTTCAAATAACCATCTAAACTGGTTTTTGAAAATATTTATACCGAACACGGCGGAACCCTCGCAATGGTGGACTGGTTAATTTTATAGCATTCCAATTCTACGGATTAACCATTGTTATGGATATTAAATAAAATAATTTTCTCAGTATAACTCGAAATAATTGTATTTTAAGAAAAAAAAAGTTCCTTTTATAAATTTATTATTTAATAAAAATATTTTTAAGCAATTACTGATTAATAAGATAAAATGAATGAAAAATAAAAATGGAATGTTTGCATAACATCTAGAACATTATTAGAATACCTACTTTTAAGGGAAAACAATGAATACACTAGTTAAATACATTAGATTGTCACTACCATTACTATACCGCATATAATGTGTATTACATATTTTAAATAGCAGTTTTAAAAGTTTATCCATATTTAATTAAAATTAATCTTACCTATACACTTATTTACACGTTTTTAAAGTGTTATTTTAAGACCAAGCATTGTGAGATATAAATAAATAAATTATTATTTATTTATTTAGTGGCCAGTCGTGGCCCAGTGGCACAAGCGTGTGACTGTAAACGACTGGTTGTGGGTTCGATTCCCACTCGAGGAGTGGAAATATTTAATATTTCCATTTTCTTCGCTCTGGTGTCGAGGTAAAGCGCGGCGTTAAGTTCCGCCACTTAACACGCTATGCCTCCGAATTCGGCGGAAAGTGGGGAACGGAGTGTCTTAACACTAGGTTCCCTCTGCCTACCCTGCTGTGTGCGGGATATAGCGGGAAGCTACTTAATTTAATTTTAATTTAATTATTTATTTATTTATTTATACAATTTTCAGGTAAACTGGCAATCAACAGTGGATAATAACAAAGTAATACTCAGTTATTTATCAAAAGACGGCGAAGAAAACTATCCAGGAGATTTAATAACGAACGTAATTTACGAGGTCACTGATGACAATGTATTAAACATAGAATTTGTATCGAGTACTAATAAAAAAACTATAGTAAATTTGACCAACCATTCATATTTCAACCTGGCGGGGCACAGCGCCGGGTCGGATGAGCTTTATAATCATGAAATCACTATAAACGCCGATAAGTGAGTAATATTAGCTCGTATACGCTTATTTATATGTATAAAAAACATTTTTAGAAGATATATAACAATTTTCGCTTTGGTACCTAAGACTAAGCGGCCGTTAAGTTTCGCCACCTAATGTAAAGTAATGTCTCTATTTCAAACGGAAAGTAACGGAGTGTCTAATCTATTTGAAACCAGTTTCTCTCGGACTGCCCTGATATGTAGGAAATGAATGTAGCGGGATTTGAACCCGCACCTTTTGGAATCGCTCTAACCACTAAACCATGCGTTCAGCTCAGCCTGAAAACGATTTTCAATTTCCTAATTGTATGAAAAACATTTTAAAATCATAAAAAATATTTTATATATATTTTTATGTTACAGAATAACAGAGACATCATCAGAATACATACCAACGGGACGTTTCGTTAAAGTCGGAGGTACACCGTTCGATTTGCGCGTGCCCACTCGCTTCGGTGATGCCATAAGCCGCGCTGCCGGCCTTTACGATGATAACTACTGTGTTTCTTCGTACGATAAAAACGTAAGTTACAATATCCTTCCTTCTTTCTCTTATTTCTCTAATCCTTTGTTAAGTTATTACTTAGTTATCTAAAGTAAAATTAATATTGCTTACTACTTTTTGTTTTGATAATGCTAATTAATGAAAAATCTGTAATATAACCTAACTAAATATTATTAAAAAAAAAGTAGTCGATTTCTGTATTAGAAATATAAGTTAGCGTATAGTGAAAGAAGGAAAAACTAATAAGTTATTCCTTTTTTTCACATCTTTCGCGCGATGTCCATTAGGTAGAGTATATATATAAATCTATCTTAAAAAATACTATTATTAATTTAAAATATAGGCTCATGAGTCATGACACGTCACGTAGTAAGAAATCTTCATTGTTTCGATTCAGATGTAACAGTGTTAAGAATCATATACATATGAGAATGATATTAAAGCCATCGTATTCTTAAAAGTAATATTTTTACTTTCATACAAATATAACGTAGCAAGAACTTACCAACAAACTCTTCATATTTAACAAACGTAAATCTTACCACAACCGCGAATACAACTAGAACTAGATATATAATTCCCGTGCATTTTATTTATGTTAAATTAATTTATTAAATATACAGAATCACATAATATATTTTTTTTATTAGTAATTAGTTATCAATACAATTGCGAACGTCACTTTTTTCACGCCACGCTCCCGCCATCTATTTCTTTTTTTTCTGCCAGTATATCATTCAGACAATATTTCATTTAAATTAAAATTTAAAATAAATTTAAATTTTAATAAACATATTTAAAAATATGAAAAAAAATATTTTTTTTTTTATATTAAATATTAAAATATATATTATAATTAGTGTCCGACCGAAACTGAGTTTTCAGCCGAAACCGAAACCGAAACCGAACCTTCGGTTCTGACTTCAGTTTCGGCCGAAACCGAAACCGAAACTGCTGATGACGTCATAAAATTTGAATAATATGTAAAAAAATACATTTTTTTGCTTTAAAAATTACACGTGCATTTGAATTATTGTGATTAAGTTGATTTTATTATTTATACTAGCGGAAACAATTGAAGGATCATAAAAAAATTACAAATTTTTTGAGGTTTTCCAAGGCTGTATTTTCCTCAAAAATAGTCGCATTGAAATAAAAAAAAAACATTTTAAAGTGCCTAGTTTTGAGAACTTAAGATGAAAAATATCTTCAAACGACGTGTTGTTCTATCCTGATAAATACTGAAAGAGAAAAAAATCGAAATTTTTCAGTTCATTTTTTAATCTAAAAAGTTGGAACATACTTTTTCAACTTGACTACTATATGGATCGGATGACTTGTTAGTCTAGACCTACGCCAGTTCTCTTTACCCAAGGCTCCTAGGGATTTATATAGAGGTTTTTTGAGCTGTTGCCCAGGGATCTGTGGGATATCAAGGTTCTCGGTCGCCACTTAAGATTGGCAACAATTGGTTAATAGGTATTTTTTTTACAAAATGGTTTTCACCTTTAACGTAACTGTGCATTTCTTGCAGAGAAATGTATGTGCTAATTTATGATAAGATTTACATTAGATATATATTTATATTAACTTATTGACTATATACTGTGTAACATTTATATAGAAAACGGTAATGATTAAATAATATTAAGGCAGGCCTCCTATATAGTAATTAGCCCAGGGTTCGCAAAATATCAATCAATCATAGGTATTCGACCCCTGAAAGGAGCCACACTTACGCGAACAGACACACATTTAATCTGTCGTCAACAGTTCATAGTGTTCTCATCATTAATTTATAATATATTAAAATTTACTACATCTTAAAATTAGTTCACAAGTTATAAAACACTCAAAAGTATCTAAGCTACGTGAAAATTCTTGAATACGTCATGAGTTTCGGCATTGCCGAAGGTTCGGCAGTTTTTTTGCCGAAACCGAAACTACGGCCGAAACTACAATTTTTTGCCGAAACTTGCCGAAACCGAAACCGAAACCGAACCTTCGGTCGGACACTAATTAAAATGTATTATCTGCTTCTGCTATATATTTAAATAAACATTCAAATAATATTCCTTCAGAGAATTAAAGTTACTTTTTATATAAAAACCTTTCGCAAATCCACTTAAAAAATTAAAAAACCTTACTAATTCCAGACTTTAACCTTCGTATCACGAGTAACCCATCCATCATCAGGAAGATATCTAGAGATCTATAGCAACCAGCCAGGAGTTCAGCTGTACACCAGCAAGTTCCTCCCGTCTCCCGGAGACCAGGCCTTGTTAGGCAAGGAAGGCGCTGGTTACAGACGGCACGGCGCCTTCTGCTTGGAGACGCAGAACTACCCAGATGCAGTTAATCATCAGAACTTCCCCACTCCTATACTAAAGCCTGGCGAAATTTATAGTCATAAAGTCAGTTATAGATTTGGTGCTATTGTGAATGATGGTCCACATGTTGTTATTGCTTGAGTTTTATTTTTTTATTTGTTTAATATTAACCAATGTATCGATTTTATAACGATATTTGAAATATTAAATTGTTATGAATTATAAAAATGTTTGTTTTATTTAAACGGATAAATTGTATGTTAAATTAATGCAAGTATATTTATTGCATAGTGGAGACCGCAGTGTCGTGACACTAGGTTTTCTCCGGCTATATAGTAACCAGCCAGGAGTTTAGCTATACGCAGAACTACCAGTTGCAGTTAATCATCAGAACTTCCCCACTCCAGACACCAGAGCGAAGAAAATGGAAATATTAAATATTTCCCCTCCTCGAGTGGGAATCGAACCCACAACCAGTCACACGCTTGTGCCACTGGGCCACGACTGGTCACTATTTTTTTGTACCACTATTCACTATTGTTGTTTTATTGAAATGGATAAATTAGAAATTTCATTAGTGGAGGTATATTTTACATTGTATCGTAAAAAACAGAGTGTCTTGCCGCTAATTCCTTTCTGGCTGCTCTATTATGTGAGAAAAAGTTATAAAAATTGCTTGCCAGTCTGTGTATAAATATCAAAATGTTTTAACTTTAATTTCATTAATGCCTTAAGCAATTACAAATATTCTTTTATGTTATATTTATTTAAAGATCTTTTCAAATGAAAAAGAACAATACTTCAAACATGTCCATAGTTGGTATTTTGGATAAATAAAACAATATTTCATTATATATGAAACTAGAGGCCCGCTCGCGGCTTCGCCGCGTGAACTATATAGCAACCCTCTGGGGCGCATTTTTAAAAAATAAAGTAGCCTATGTTTAAGCTTAGATAATCAACTATATTTATGCCAAAAATCATTACAATTGGTCAAGTGGTTTAGATTTTTCATATAAACTTTCATCCCTTATTTTTTTTTTTGCTGGGAAATGCAGTTTACGCAGACCATCCGTACGTAAGACAGGCAAACTACCTTACGGACGGATGAAAACTTTCATCCCTTATTTCAACCCTTTAGAGGTTGATTTTTTAATTTTATGTTTTAATTATTTCATGTTTTTGTTTAATCAAAATCATGATTATACACAATATTTACTTTATAGTCTACAGTTCATATAAAAAAGATGCATTTATAATCTGTATCTACTTTATCTACTTTTAAGAAGAATCGCTGAATCTTTTAAAGTTTAATTATTTTTAGCAGTTAGTATTAATTAGAATAATCGTTTTAATATTTTTTTATAAATAAAATTTATCCATACTTATTTATATCTATATATCTATAGAATATAATAGTAGAATTTTTGTCTGTCTGTCTGTCTGTCTGTCTGTCTGTTAATTTGTTCGTCAATCACGCAAAGACTACTGGATAGAAATAAATGAATTTTGGTATATTGATACCTTATAGTCCAAAGGTACATATTGGATAGTTTTTATCCCGGTATCCCATGTAGTTTTTTTGGAAAAAATAAAAAACCGATATAAGTAAATTATTTGTATACAGATATCTACCGGGTAGACATTGACGAATTTTCGTATGAGTTAGCTAAGAGGTTAGAGCAACATATGGGATAGTTTTCGTTCTGGTATTCAACACAACTCCCGCAGAAAAATTAAAAAAAAAAAAACATTCAAATTATGTCGATAGTTCACGAGTGAAGCTAAATTTGTTTCAATATCACTAATTAAAATAATTATAAAATAAAATAAGCATAACATTTATTAAAGATACATTTGACCGGTCTATAAAAGTTTATATAATCTATATGACAGCAGACGTCACTACGTTTTCTGGAAAGGGTAGCGCCATATGTTATTATATAGTTGACATTGTATTAGATATATCCGTACTCATTAATATTATTATTATAAAAATGCAAAAATCTATATCTATATCTTTTATGTTTTCACGGGTAATCTACAGATTTCGTACATATATACCAGATGGTATATATGTACGAAATCTGCTATCATATAGATATACTATGATAGCAGATTTCGTACGTTTTCTTACTATAACAGTTATCGCTATATGTTATCAAATAGTATAGACATTGTACTAGATGTATCCATGATTTTCTCAAGAACATAATTAGTGACGCAAGGTCAAATATAGACTACCCCCTTTTATAAAAAAAACAATCCCAAAGAGCAAGGATGAAAGTGGCAGTTCACGTGGCGAAGCCGAGAGCGGGTCGCAAGTATATTATAAATGCGTAAGTCTGTCTTTGTCTGTCACGCTTTCAGGGCTAATCTACCAGACCGATTTGGATGAAATTTAAAATGGAAGTAGTAAAAATGACTGGGTCTAACATAGGCTACGATTTTTTTCAAAAATCAACCTCTAAAGGCTTGAAATAGGGGGTGGAAGTTTATATGAAAAATCTAAACCGCTTGACCAATTGTAATGAATTTTAGCATAAATATAATTGACAATCTAAGCTTAAACATAGGCCACTTTATTTTTTAAAAACACCCCCGAGAGTTGCAATATAATTAAATAGTTGACGAAGCGAAGCCGTGAGTGGGCCACTGGTATTTAATATTTTAAAACAATACGTCTAAATAATAGGTACCAACTAAATTTTTGGAACTTCTCACCGTTTCCTAATGTTCGCAGTTTTTTGATATATTATTTTAAATTTGGGTAATAAGACAACTTGAGCAGGACTAGAACCTATACTCGTTTGCTTGAACACTTTTTTTATAGAAATGACAAAGCAAACGCGCTGAGCTACAGTGGCGTAAAAAACATTAGGTATTTATTACTCCAGTAATACAGATAACAGCCATTTATAGAAGTTGCCAATAATAAGGAGTAAAAACATAACTTTTAAACATTTTTAAAGTGTTATTCGACACTTAGGAAAATTGAAAAAGACATTTAAAGAAAACGTATAAAAATCCCACTGCGTTCAAATTTTTATACGTTTTCTTTAAATGTCTTTTAGTAAAAACATAACTTTAGTGGTTGGCGTTGATAAGATAAACAATGAAGTGCTTTATAATTGACCGCACTTCAAATATGATAAAATAATATTGTACATTTTTTTTGGCGACTTATTTACTAATTTGAATGTTATTTATTATATTTGAGCACTTGAAATTATTAATAAAATATATATACATTTTTTTCCAAATTTCGAACCTAATATAGATTTGAACCCGCACCCCTTGTGGGATACAGTAAATATGAGCATTAGGCTTAATTCTACCCAAACGACATCGATGGGAATTATTCTTATTTCGGGTGGGTCTGTGTTGCATGTGCGTTCATGAGTGTATACGTGTATGTGTGTTTTGATCGTTTGCAAGTATATGTTTGTGTGTCCGAAGACAATTATCGAAATATACGAGACATGACAGAAGCATTTGCGAAAACTTTGAATACCATAATTTATAACAAATTAAGGGAAATGTCATTCTTCTCCCAAGAAATATCCTTTGTTATTCTGCTCCAATGATCACCACATCAAGGTGTCAAAAAAATGACTCCGTCATTTTTCGGAAAAGCCCTCAAAGTGCATAATTACCATCTTTTTTTATAAGGCAAACATACGAACAGAAAACCTTATTAAAATAATAAATACACATATATTAAAGCAAAGTTGCAAAACATAAATAGTTTCACCAAATGTGGGCGAGATATGGATAACGCAGTGACATTTATATACAGGACGTAAGCATAACTAACTGACAAGCGTCGCTCAATTCAGTCAGAAGTTAACTCCAAGGCGTTCTACACGTGCCTTTACATCGTAAGTCTAAATATTTATTACTAAATATACTATAAGATATGAATATATATAATTTTTATATAATAAATGGTTTTTGACCAGAAAATGGTACATTTTTTGTGTAAATTATTCGTAAGTTATTTGATTATTTTGTTAATTTCATGTGTTACAAGCCGGTGTTTAAGTGTTTGTTATAATGACGTATGATAATTTGTGATTGAATTGTATGATAACAATGATAATAGTTCGTCTTAAGTATAAGAAAAATCTTTTTATGGTTTTTATTAATAAAAATATTTTTTTTAAAAAACTATCCAGATTAAAAAGGTTTGTAAAAAAATATGTATATTTGATTAACAGCTATTTAAATAAGTATAGGAATAGAAAGAGGATATAGTAATCCAAATGGAAAAAAAATCCCTAAAGATGAAAAAAACTTGAAATAAATATTTTTTCTATTTTCAAATTGTCTATTCATGTACATTACATATTTACAATTAGACAAAAAAAATACCAATTTTATTTTACTTTCCTTCCTACTAAATATACTAACCTATTTTTTTTATTTCATTCTTTATTCCGCCTAGCTCTACTCTTGCCGCTCGAATACGTGTTGAGTGGCGGAATTTAACGCCGTACTTTATCTTATTACAGCAAGGAAATGAAAATAATTTAAATATAAACAGAATGGAAATTGAACCCACGACCATAACGTTTACAGTCAAACTGTCTTCCTTAATTAGTAAGTAATTAATTCATTGCTGACTTTTCTAAATTATTATTTTATAATATACTTAACTGATTTTTTACAGATCATGGTGCAATTAAACGTAGAAACGTTCGGGCAGTTTCAGAACGAACCTGTGAAAAAGTTTATTTGGACTACCAAAAGTGGTTTTTCCGTTGCCGTTATATCATACGGTGCGATCGTACAATCAATAAAGGTAAACAACAATACGTAAAATAAGGTAAAAATAATAGTAAGGTAAGTAAATCAATTAATTTTCACATATTTATTGTGAATTTGTATCAAATAGTAGTATATTTATTAATATTTTTTTCCTTTATCTTCACGCTGTATCCCGCACACAGCAGGGTAGGCACTCACCTAACCCCACTTTCCGCCGAATTCGGAGGCATTGCGTGTTAAGTGGCGGAGCTTAACGCCGCGCTTCGCCTCGATACCAGACCGGACCAGAAAATGGAAATAATAAATATTTCTACTCCTCGAGTGGGGATCGACCCCCAACAACCAGCAGTTTTACAGTCACACGCTTGTGCCACTGCGCCACGACTGGCACCAAGTTTATTAATACTTGAAGGGGAGTTTAAAACTTTTTTTACGAAAATTGAGCAAACGAAGGAAAAATGCAATTAAGAACACTGGAAGTTTATATGAAAAAGGAATGCAGAAACGAATATTTTATGTTATAATAACTAGTAAGAAAAAAATTAAATAACTGTCATGCCCTTCACTCGCAGGGAATATCTGTTGTGAAAAGTGCATAATGGAATAAATTGAATACTATGTTCTCTCTGATTATAACTAAACTAACTTCATCGAGACATTCGGACAAACAGAAATGAATCTCATCTCGGCTCAACTGTGGGGAGATGCGCAAATAGGATTTGAAATGCTCAATAGAGTAGTCAGATAGAAGAAAGTGACAAGACACTCCGAACTTCACTTTTCACCTTAATTTGAGACATTGCGTGTTGACCTGAACGCCGCGCTTTTATCTACCAGAGGGTAGAAATGAAAATAATTTAAAAATTTAAATACTCGTATGTATATATTCCTTCAAGTAGGGATTTAGCCCACAACCTCCTACACAATGTGGGGTTAATTCCATAGCCAATAACAATCCAATTTAAGAAAAATATTAATTAAATACATATTGAAGGTTCCAGACAAGCATGGCGTTTGTAGCGACGTCGTCCTCGGCTTTGAAGATCTCAACAGTTACATAAACAGAAACGAACCTCATCTCGGCTCCACTGTGGGAAGATGCGCTAACAGGATTGGCAAAGCTAAGTTCACCATCGACGGCGTTACCTACAATCTGGCTAAGAATGTAGGACAGGATCATTTACATGGCGGCTTAGTCGGTTTTGATAAGGTATTTTTAGTTTTATAGTTTTAATTTAAAGTTTTTTATGAGAACGATAGCTTTAACGCCTGTTATAATATACAAGCTTTTTTATTAAGTATGTTGGTTGGCAGCAACTCAATTTTGCAGCGTGAAATTGAGCTAAAATTTTATATACGCGGTTAATTTCGATGACATAACGGTTAGCTGTGTGACGTCACTCTAAGCCCAACATGGCAGAACACCAGAAATGGTGAAAAATTTAATTTTAATGCATCCCTATGGATTGTCCTTTATATAGATATTAAATAAGGGAACTTTTTAAGAATAAATAGAAAAAAGCTTGTCTTTTTCTTGCAATACTGTTTATTTTGAGCACAATTCAAATGTTAAATGCAAATAATTAATAATCAATAAAGTCTTTTACTGATTAATTCAATGCAAAATGATATGAAACGATGATATGTTTTATATAATATCAAGAACAATATAAGAATATATAATTTTAAAAGAAGAACAGAGACAAGTTTATTCTGAATTTATCAGAATCTGGGGTATTCCCCAGATTCTCACTAATTACGCATTTTAAAAATGAAAAAAATATTTCAAGCTTACCTACTTATTTCATTTTTAGGTAAACTGGCAATCAACAGTGGATAACAACAAAGTAATACTCAGTTATTTATCAAAAGACGGCGAAGAAAACTATCCAGGAGATTTAATAACTAACGTAATTTATGAAGTCACTGATGAAGATATATTAAACATCGAATTTATATCGAGTACTACTAAAAAAACTGTAGTAAATTTGACCAACCATTCATATTTCAACCTGGCGGGGCACAACGCCGGGTCGGATGAGCTTTTTAATCATGAAATCACTATAAACGCTGATAAGTGAGTAATATATGCTTATTTATATGTAAAAAGTAATTTTATAAAACCTATAAAAATCCGGTCTAGTACCTAAGACGTTAGTTAGAAGTGTTAAGTTCCGCCCCTTAACGCGCTCGATTTCGGGCGAAGAGTAGAGAACGGATTGTCGTGAAACTAGGTTCTCTTTAACTTCGGGATAGGACGTAGCGGCATTCAAACCCGCGCTCCTTGGAAATCTTCTCGTTTTTAAATGTCCTAAGTGTGTAAATAATATTCTGCTGTGGTACAATATGCTAGCGTTTGACTGTAAACGCGAGGGCTGTGTGTGATCGAACCCAATCGGAGGAAGTATTATATTTACATATTCATTTCTTTGCTCTGGCACCTAAGACAACAAGCAGCTTGAGTTCCACCCCTCAACGCGCAATGACTCCATTTGGGGCGGAAAGTGAAGAAGGAAATGTCTTAACTCCGCGACTACCCCTATGCGACTAAGTTTGAAGCTGAAATTATTTTATATTTACTTTTATTTTACAGAATAACAGAGACATCATCAGAATCCATACCAACGGGACGTTTCATCAAAGTCGGAGGTACGCCGTTCGATTTGCGCGTGCCCACCCGCCTCGGCGACGCTATGAGCCGCGCTACCGGCCTTTACGATGATAACTACTGTGTTTCTTTGTACGATAAAAACGTAAGTTACAATTTCCACATATCTTTTGTTAAATTATCAGGTTTTCATTACTTAGTAATCGAAAGTACTTTAGATAACTAATTAAAAATCGTTAGCAACAGTCTCTAAAATAGTAGGTATATAATAAATAAAGAGACTGACTAAATATTATTAAAAAAATGCAGCCGTTTTCCTTTTAGAAATATAAGAAGAAAAAAGGAAAAACTAATAAGATTCTCCTTTTTCCTCACGTCTTCCGCGTGATGTCGAGTAGGGGTAAATTTAAGAGATGTAAATATTATAAAGCTATCTTGTAGTTATTTTTTCTTTATTTATGACTTTTAGGCGTGCAAAGCTAGCTTTAAGCTAGTAATAATACTATTAATTATTTAACAAATCGACTCATATCATGTCACGTCACGTGGTAAAAAAGTTTTATTGTTTCGATTCAGATCAGTGTTAAGAAAAGTTTAATCTACTAATATAATAAAGAGGTAAAGGTTGTAACTTTGTTTGTATGGTGTAATCTTCGAAAATACTGAACAGATCATGTAAATTCATTGACCATTAGAAAGCTACTCTCTTTAGGAGAGCTATGGGATATTTTTTATTATGATTGAACCAAAAAATCAGATAATCCTAAAGGGTCTCGAATGATCGATAAACGCTGTAGATCACGCGGCCGTGAGTGGGTTGCTAGTGTACAATATATCAGAATGGAATAAAGGTCATCGTGTTCTTAAAATTAATAATTTTTGTTACAACCTCTTTATTATTCATTGCCTATTATAGTTGTAACACTGTGTTTTATTGAAGTTAATTCTGGGCCTTTTGTTTCATATTAATTTTACGCAACTTTTATATTAATAAAGTAACAAGAATTTGCCAACGAATTCTTCATATTTAACTAATGTAAATCTTACTAACCGCAAATACAACTAGCACTAGATATATAATTCTCGTGTATGTTATATGTTAAATTAACTTATTAAATATACACATTCACATAATATATTCATATTATTTGTAATTAGTTATCAACAAAATTCCGAACGACACTTTTTTACGCCATGCTGCCGCCAAGCTATTTTCTTTTTCTTTTTTTTTAAATTCATAAATTATCACCTGCCAGTATGTCATTCAGCCAACATTAAATTTAAAAATATATTAATAATTTTAATTAACGTGTTTAAAAATAAATTTAAGAATACCAAAAAAAAATATCTTAAAAATAAAAAATATTATATTTTTATTTTTTTATGAATATTTTATAAATTATTAAAATAAATTGTTCGATAAAAAATATTTTATATTGCTACGTGAATTATATTATAAATACAGTACATATAATTTACTCATAAGTTAATGTGAGTTATTATTTTTACTAATTTATGTCGGTTTTAAAGATAGACAGAGAAATTGAAGATCTTTTAAACACTTTTACTCCCTCGTTACTAGATCGAATTAATTACGAGTACAGTACATCATACAATAATCTGCCATATATTTTGTAATTGTGACAGTTCTAAAAATAATCATTCAAATAATATTCCTTCAGAGTTACTTTTTGTACAAAAACTTAAAAAAAAAAAACAAAAAACCTTACTGATTCCAGATTCTAACCTTCGTATCACGAGTAACCCATCCATCATCAGGAAGATATCTAGAGCTCTATAGCAACCAGCCAGGAGTTCAGCTGTACACCAGCAACTTCCTCCCGTCTCCCAGAGACCAGGCCCTGTTAGGCAAGGACGGTGCTGGTTACAGACGGCACGGCGCCTTCTGCTTGGAGACGCAGAACTACCCAGATGCAGTTAATCATCAGAACTTCCCCACTTCCATATTAAAGCCTGGTGATATTTACAGTCATAAAGTCAGTTATAGATTTGGTGCTATTGTTAATGATGGTCCACATGTTGTTATTGCTTGATTTTTTTTTGTTTAATATTAATCAATGTATCGAATTTATAAGTTTATTTGAAATATTAAATTGTTATGAATTATAAATACGGTTGTTTCATTGAAACGGATTAATTGAACTTTAATTAGTGAAAGTATATTTAATGTAACTTAGAGAACAATGTCTTTATTTCTTTCTGGTTCCTGGTTGTAAAAATTTCTTGCCAGTGGGTGTATTAATACCAAAATCCTTTTTTTTTTAAGTTCATATATAACTAAAGCAACTTTAAATTTTATTTTATGTTATATTTATTTAAAGATCTTTTCAAATGAAAAAAAAACAATACTTCAACCATGTCCATAGTTGATATTTTGGAAAAATAAAACAATATTTCATTATAAACATTTTATTTATCAAAAAATATTAAAACAATTATTCTAATTAATACTAACTGCTAAAATAATAAAAATTTTGTATTCGACGATTCTTCTTAAAAGTAGATAAAGTAGATACAGATTATAAATGCATCTTTTTTATATGAGCTATAGGTTATAAAGTATGATATTGTATATAATGTACTACTATTGAACCAGTATTTAATTGTTTTTGCTTAAACAAAAATATGAAAAAAAATTAAATATTTTTATTTTAATAAAACAAAAAAAAATAAGATAGAATTGTATTTAGGAATAAATGATTCGATATAAATGCTTACAAAATGCGTTACTTCATAAATGTTTACTATGAAACCATCTTAAGAATTTTTTTTTTTAATTTAATTTTTAATATATCGATTGAAAAAGTATGTTTGCTGTAAATCAGAAATATATAATTTGACTAAAGCCAGAAAACTTTTCAAATAATGGGAACAAAAGTCATAACTTTTTTGCTTCATGTATCTAGAAACGTCATTTTTGAAGAGACAAGGAGATAAGGTTTTAATTTTTTTACATTTTCAAGTGAATCTATTTTAACCGGATTAAATGAGTGTATTTTTGATCTACTGTCACCTTTTGTGTTTGTCCCTGTGACCACAGACTACTTACTATTAACTGTTCGACATTCGTGTTTTCTAAAATATATTTTCGATTACAAAAAATATACGTAATTAATTCGGTTAAAATTATTATACCTTAAATGACATAAGTTTAGAACACCATTTGCTATGATATAGAATAAAGTAGATTTTTTAGAAATTCTGGCATTACAGCAAATACACTTCCCTCCAAAAAAAATAATCAAGATTCACTAATATTTAATTTAGCAACAGAGTCACTGAGGCCGTTCTCTCCCTGTCTAGTGTCTCCGTTCTCCTTAATGTCTCCCCAAGTTAAGTTGAGGTCTCTCTTCATGCCCTCGTCTAAGGGTGGTATGAGAGAACGCGGGAGGAGGAAAGTTGACAAGTTGAAGAGATCTAAGAACACTTTGTAGCGGTCACTGAAATTAAATGATAAGATTTTTAGTTTCATTAAAAACAACCATGCTGTAAAAAAGACATTTAGAAAACGTATAAATAGAAACGATTCCCAATCGAGGAGTGGAAATATTTGATATTTCCATTTCCTTCGCTCTAGTATCAGAGGCAAAGCGCGGCGTTAAGTTCCGCCACTTAACACGCAATGCTTCGAATTCGGCGGTGCGTGGGGAACGGAGTGTCTTAACACTAGGTTCCCTCTGCCTACCCTGCTAAAAAAAGGTATAAAAATTTGAACGCAACGGGATTCGAACCCGCTATCCAAGCGTCAAGTTTTTATACGTTTTCTAAATGTATCTTTTAATTCATTAAGTGTGTGAGTAACGTTTAAAAAAATTTAAAAAGACATCCATGTTTTGTTACCTTGAATATAAAAGCATTCAAATTTTCATTAGGATACGATATTTGTTATTAACACTTTACATTATTCACTATAATTTTAATGTTATATTAAAAACTTTGAATTACAATTTGCACACAATTGATTGTGGATTCGATTCCCAGTCCAGGGAATGATTATATTTAACATTATTTTAATTTCTCTCATCTTATACCTATTTATTGTCTTAAATACACTCCAATTTTGATTATTTATATAGATGTTGTTTTTTTAGTATCAATATGTACATTCATGTTATTTACTTCAGATTAGACTCTTCATTCTAAGACCGCGGCGTTGATTCCACCCACTAAAGTACGCGATATGCCCTAAAACTGTAGTGTTTTCCAATTTAAGCATAAAAGCGTTAGAAAAACGTGAAATAAACAAATTAATTAATTATTTTTTCATACAAATCGCTAAATTGTATTTTTAAACATTTTTAAAGTGTTATATTCCACACTTAGGAAAATCGAAAATGACCTTTAAAACGTATAAAAATTTGAAGCATGCATTGAGCATGCGTTCACTGTGCGCTGAGTGGTGAGAGCGCCTGAACGGTATTCAGGAGGCGCGGGTTGGAATCCCGCTGCGTTCAAATTTTTATACGCTTTCTAAATGTCTTTTTCAAATTATATTTTTTATATATTTATTAATACAAAAAATAATCATAAATATATAAAAAATATAATGTAGCGAGACTCGAAACTGCACCTCTTGGAAACCGCCAAAACACTCTGACCGCTAAACCATGCGTTCACTGACGTTTTTTTTTTTTTTTTTTAGAACAAAGGAGGCTAACGAGCAGAAGGCTCATCTGGTGTTAAGTGGTTACCTTCGCCCATAGACATCCATTAGAGTTACGGATGCGTTGCCAGCCTCGGGGATGTAGGACAGAAGGAGGGAGGAAGGATGGGAATGGTGGGAATAGGGAGAGCTGGCTTACATGCCATCGAACCGGAACACATCATAAGATATTTGGCGGTTCGTCTTTGACATGATAGTGGTCGCGAGCCAGTCGGAGAACGAATCTCCTACCACCAAGCTACTGGGTTACCCGCCTTTTACGGGACGCTACCCAGCGGCGGAGGGGAATTGTATTGTTAACCCGTCCCCCCACGGGGAAATTTTTTTTATGCATCCCGCTGCGTTCACTTTTTTATACGTTTTTTTATATAGAAATGATTCATATTCTTAGTATAATACATACCTTAGTGTTGATCTAAGATATTGGTATCCAGAGGAGCCGCCGGTGCCCAGCTGCTGAGAGCCAATCATCCTTTGTACCATTATTACGTGGTTATCTGAAAATTAAGTTTGTTCATTATCAATTATTTGTTATAAAAAAAAACTATAAGAAAATATAATTTTAGTACGAATATGTTGTTTATATGTAAGTGATAGAATTTTCCGACATTTGTAATAAAAATTGGTGAAAACAAGACACGCAATGATTATGGGTTCGATTCCTAGTCTTAATGAAATAAATAAATATATATATATATATATATATATATATATATATATATATATATATATATATATATATATATATATATTTGTAAAAAAATAAGTATATATAAATTATTTTATTTTTTTCGTTCTAGTACCTAAACCAAAACGTTACTCAATATCACCTCCCAGTCCGCCAATCATCACTTAATATTTCGATTTCGAACTATTAATATATTGGTGTTCACCAAGCGCAGATTCACCGTAGTGGGCACTATGGCATATCCACAACCTAAGTTGACGTGTGACATCGCATTTATTTGATTTAATTCTTTGACTATTAGAAAGCTACACTATTCATAAGTGCTATAGACTATATTTTATTATGATTGAATAGAAAGTGGCTGGGTTCAAATAAAGGAGAAAAAACGGATCCCTAGTTAGTTACTTCTGTTACGTTTAAATTTTAATATCTAAAAATATATTTTTTCAGCGTGAAGTTACTATAGTAGTAGAAGTGGTGTAAAATGTATACTATTGGTGCAAACATATCGCGCGTAGGAATTAGTGACCTAACTCAAAATTGGCAAGTAAATTAAATTGAATCTTAATATAAGCTTTTTATGGTCGTTTTTAAGCATAACAGGCAGTTTCAAGTTAGGTCAGTTTAACTCTAAGCGTGCGCTATTATCTTAATACTAGGATCTTTGATTGCCCTCCACACGGAAAAATTCGGCGGTGCGTGGGGAACGGAGTGTCTTAACACTAGGTTCCCTCTGCCTACCTGCTGTGTGCGGGATACAGCGTGAAGCTGAAAAAAACCAAGATATATATAATGTATAACATACATCTCCACTTGGTGATGAGGCTGTCGATGTCCATGAGCAGCATGAGCAGTTGGTGCGGCTGCGAGAAGCGCGGCTCGTCGCGGTAGAACGTTATCATTATTGCGCCTTGCAGGGCCAAGTGGGATAGACTGTGGATATTTATATATTTTTTAAGTTTTATTAATTAATACTAGAAAATACGTCTAGGAAAATGTGGTAATATTTAAGCGTAGGGTGTATGGGATTCGAAGCTGCTTTTTGTTAAACGTACGAGCGTTCAGAGGAAAATTTCAAGAACTGGCTTTCAATTCCCGTTGCTTATTGCTTGAGGCCTCTTTACATCAGTCAATCTCATTTCTCTGTCTGTCTCTCTTATAGAAAGCAAGCCAGACATTTTCATTTCTAATTAATAATAAATTTAATTAATTATATTCTAATTAATTTAATAATTATATTCCATTTTCTTCGCTCTGGTGTCGAGGTAAAGCGCGGCGTTAAGTTCCGCCACTTAACACGCAATGCCTCCGAATTCGGCGGAAAGTGGGGAACGGAGTGTCTTAACACTAGGTTCCCTCTGCCTACCCTGCTGTGTGCGGGATATAGCGTGAAGCTATTTTTTTTTTTTTTAATTTAATAACAATTAATAATAGTTAATAATAAAATTAATAATTAATAATAAATTAATAATAAAAAAATATTATTATAACTTAAAAAAAAAAAAAAAATATTACAATTCCTTCACTAACTAATCGAAAGGAACTTCGTTCCATCCGGGTGTCCATTGCCACCTATTTTGTATTTTATTTAAAGTTCAAATGATCTCACCGTCTCTCTCCGCGACTTCTAAGCGCGTCGTGAACAGCAGGATCGAATATGGATCGGTATATCTCGCTTCGATTCTCCGCGTCTTTGAGACGGTAACGACGTACTTCTTCATTTGGTTCTTTCTGGAAAATATTTATGTACTCTTGAAATTTTATTTCAAATATATATTTTTTAATTTATACATGCAATTATACGTGCTTGTTGTTTAATGTCAATTTTTTTTTAGCTTCACGCTGGATCCCGCACACAGCAGGGTAGGCAGAGGGAACCTAGTGTTATGACACTCCGTTCCCCACTTTCCACCGAATTCGGAGGCTTGCGTGTTAAGTGGCGGTACTTAACGCCGCGCTTTACATCGACACCAGAGCGAAGAAAATAGAAATAAAATTTCCACTCGTCGAGCAGGAATCGAACCCACAACCAGTCGTTTACATTCACACGCTGGGCCACGGCTGGTCACTTCTTTCTTTGGAAATTTTCTACGTTATCTAAAAATATAAATCAATTTGTAATTCAAAAAAAGACTTTATACCATAGCTTCTCCGATATCTTCATTAATCATCTTATTGACGGTGGCTTGGAATTTGCCCCAGAAATTGAACCCGTGAGCGTTGAGTCCGGGCGTGCGTTCTAACCAACGCTCTATGAGGGCTAATAGAGCTGGTTCTTCTTCAGACCTATGAAATAAAATAATAAATATACTAATATTATAAATGCGAAAGTCTGGCTGTCTGTTACGTTTTCACGGCTATTTACAGTGTAAACGGCTACTGGCCCAATTTGGATGAAATTCGCAATGAAAATAGTTGAAAAATCAGGGTCAAGTATAAAGTACTTTTTTCTATTTCCCTATCTACTTTAATTATTTTTTATTAAGTATACATTTTGTTCAAAGTTTTAAAAGGAATAACAGTTATCAAAACTTTGGATTTATGTCAACATCCTTTCTTACCAAAGTACTAGATAGATAGTCATTTAAATGATGGTGGATAACATTTTAAGGAAAGAACTATGAGAACGCTTGTTTAAACTTAAGAGTCTCTCTACATATACATATATAACGTCTCGTTACATATATTCTTTTACACGACAGATTTCCAGTTATTTTATACTTTTTTAAATTACATTTAATAACCGTCGTGGATTTTTTAAATTTTTATATTTGGTTTTTTCAATAAACTTACTTTCTCAGTGACTCCATTGCTTCCGGGTCATCACCGAACACAGTTTGGTAGTTTTGATTGTATTTCACGCGTAGTGCTTGTTTTAGCCCCAACTGTAATTTTAATATGCATATTTTTATTATATATTTATAACTTAACTATCGTTAAGTTTATTGCAATTTTACCATATTTATCGTATAGGTAGTTAGAGTCCTAGTGTCAAGACACTCCTTTTTCCAATTTACGCCCTGATTCAATAAGCATCAACGTAAGGTTTAATCTTTAGAGAGTAGAGTAGAGAAATTAAAATAATTAAATTATAATCATTCCCCGAAGTGGGAATTGAACCAAAACCAATTGCAATTACAATTAAACACTGCACCTGCGTGCTGCACGCTTTTTTAAAAAAATATAAATTGCTAATAAAATCTTTTACAGGCTTTCTCATTAGAGATATATTATGAAATAAAAGTGGGTAGATATTTCGTATATTTTTGTTGTTTCGTATTATATATTTTAAAATAACAGTATTCGAACCTGCGCCTTAAGTAATAATTTACTTCCTATAAAGTTATGTTCATTTATTAGCATATTAAACTATAATTATTCAAATGTAAAAAGAAATTCTTACCTTATTTTCTAAAAGTCTAAATTGTAAACTTTGGAAGCCGGACGCAGGTCGTAGATATGTTCGGAAATCCATAAAGTCGAGCGGTGTCATAGTTTCTAAGATCATAACTTGATCTACTAAGAGCTGGAATAAAAGAAACATACATAAATATATAAAAAAGAAAATAAAAATAATATATTTTATTTTTTTAAACATTTTAAATTGTCTATCTGTGACCACGAACTACTTTAACGTAATCAAAAAGTCAGGTTTTCCAAAATGTATTTCGAATAATTCGTTATATTTTAAAATATTAAAATAATATTATTCTTAACATATTTTTCTACACTAATAATTCATTTATTTATTTATATAAGTTTTAGTGTACACAATTTAAAACAAATATGTACAAATGGTTTAACGTCAAACGATCTCTATTGTTTAATAATCTGTTCGTTTGAAACAGCTGTTTTTCTCCCCGATGTGTTTATCAAAATAAGTTTTTGAATTTTGAATATAGGGCAAGTGAAAAATAATTTGGGTATAGGGAAAATAAAAACTGTATATTTTTTATTTTTTTTACAGCGCTTTTTACAGCTCTATACCTTTCCCACAGATGCTTTTTCCCGCATAACAGAGAGTGAAAACCTAGTGTCAAGACACTCCGTTTACCACTTTCAGGACAACATTGAGAGATTGTGTGTTGAGTGGCTAAACTCAATGTCGCTCTTTATGCTATACACCAGAACGGTGAATAAAATAAAAATAACCATAATTCCGCCAGCTGGGAATGGAATCCACAATCAGTCGTGAATACAGGTCAAACGCGCCAAAAGACTCGAGTGTTTTATTTAGTACATATTATATTTAAAATCATAAATATAAATTATTTTATAAACAGTGGGGAACGGAGTGTCTTAACACTAGGTTCCCTCTGCCTACCCTGCTGTGTGCGAGATACAGCGTGAAGCCAAAAAAAAAATTATAAACAATTTACTAGCGGCCCGCTCGCGGCTTCCCCGAGTTAACTACACAACTGTTTCGTTATATTACAAGCCTCCGGTGTGGATTTTTGAAAAATAAAGTAGCCTATGTTTAGCCTTGGATTATCAACTATATTTATGCCAAGCTTCATTACAAACTGTTAAACGAGATTTTTATATAAACTTTCATCCCCTTTGTCCCCTATGTAGGGTACATGAAAAAAAAAAAGTATTTGCGTTCTAAATTTCATCAAAATCGGACTAAGTAGATTAGCCGTGAAAGCTTGGCAAGCAAAGAGACAGACTTTCGCGTTTATAATTTACGAGTAAGTATGGATTTTATAAACAAATTATTTAAAAAAAATAAAAAGATGCTACATAATAATAATAATTATTATTATTTTATCATCTTCAAATTATATGTATAAGCTACGTCACTAGCGTCGAGCGGGGAATTGTTTATCAATAAAAAGTGATGTGCGTGGTCAAATGTCGTGGCTTTAAGTGTTGTATTATCAGGCCTATGCGTAATTTTATACCAAAACAAATTGTATACATTTTATAGATATATAAGTATGTACTTATTTACGATATGAATAAGTAAGATTGTAATGGTACTCTAGTACAACATATAAATTTTGTGTATATAAATAGTATAGTTAAAAAGGGGGCTGTAAACTTAATTGTTGGTTCGATTCCCACTCTCTTCTTTTTGCTCTCGTATTTAAGACAAAGCACAGCGCAACACGCAATGTCCCTTTTTCGGGCAGAAAGTGAAGAACACTGAGTATTGACACTAGATTTTCTTGGACTTCTTCCTATGTAGGAGAAAGCTTGATGCCAGTGAAAAAGTTCAGTTCGCTTCTTTCTTTGAAATCCATACTTATATTATAAATGCGAAAGTCTGTGTATTTGTCTGTCATGCTTTCACGGCTAATCTACCGATCTGATTTGGATGAAATTTAAAATGAAAGTAGTAACTAACTATGGGTCTAACATAGGCTACTTATTTTTTTCAAAAATTAACCGCGGAAACGTGGAAATAGGGAATGAAATTGTATATGAAAAAACTAATCCGCTTAACCGATTGTCATGAATTTTGGAATAAATATACTTGATAATCGAAGATCAAAGATAGGCTACTTTATTTTTTAAAAATCCACCCCCCCCAGGGTTGCAACATGACGAAACAATTAGGCAGTCCACGCGGTGAAGCTGTAAACGGGCCGCTAGTTTTTATATAAAATAATGATATGACATGTGCTTGGTGTTCTAGCCGCCGGTTTTTTGTATCTAGATATTTTCGCATATAATTGGTTGGTTGGTTGACGTAGCGTCAAAACACTTTTTTCTATACGTGAGTGCGTGAAAAGACAGATTTGATGTTAAAGAGCTCTTTGCGCTTTGCGTTTAAAGTCCAATATCGATCCTAATCCAAAAACTGCAATGTTACATTGATCTACTAATGAACATTTTGAATAAATCATCTTTTTAGTAAAGTACTCGTAAAAGTTGAATATGCAATCTTTCGATAATACAATCATTAGCAATAAAAATATTGGTTATCGGCATATTCAATTTTTACTTTACCGAAAAAAATTAATGCTAGATCAATCTAACATTGCAGTTTTTGGATTAGGATCGATTATTGATATTGGGAGTAAGACAGCTAGGATCATCACGTAACATTGAAAACCAGTCGACGTGCAAACATAAAATTTACCAGGATAGTAGTTTATAAACTCAAAGTCAAAGTCAAATACATGGAAATCGAAATCGCAGGCAACGACTAGTCTACAAATAGGTAGTCAAATATAGGTAGGTAACTATGAACTCACAATCTCTAACCCAATAACCTTAATTCTAAAGCATCGGTTGACTTATTTTCTTGTTTTCCAGTTATTAAGTTACGTATGAGGCAGACAATAACAATCAATGCATTAACGTATGCAGTGTGTTTTAATATACAGTATAAGTAATAAATGTGAATAACAAGTACACTATCTCTTGCTTTGTATATGTATCCAGCTTCACGCTGTATTACCTAGTGTTGTACTCCGTTCCCCATTTTCCACCGAATTTTGGAGGCATTGCGTGTTAAGTGGCGGAACTCAACACTACGTTTTGCCTCGATACACAGCGAAGAATATAGAAATATTTAATATTACAATTTCTTCAGCTGTAATCGAACCCACAACCAGTCGCTTTTACAGTCACTATTTGATTTTGATGTATATTTCCTAAATTAGAATTGTGAAGTTCTGCGGTGTTAAACGTTCCTCTTCTACTGATCAGACAGGAAAATATAATTTTTATTGCATGCGTTTTGTGCGACCGAGTACTACACTAGTAAAAACTACCAAACATACTTTTTACAATTAAGTAACAAAATTAAGCAAAAAAAAAGGGAAAGGTCACTCAAAGTCCATAATGTGCATAAATTCTATTAAAAAGACATGACTTTTGCTTCGTTAGTAATTAAAATCAATGGAATAAATAAAAAATATCACCTTAAGTATTAAAACAACTCTGTTCAATCTTTTTAGTATTTCCATAGTGTGACTCTCGTCCAGGCCTTCTACGTCCAGCAGCGATCTCACTGAGTCCACCTCGAATATGATCTGCTTAAACCATAGTTCATATGCTGTAGGGAAAAATGTAATTCAGAATAACGTTTCTTTTTTTGAAGCCGCAAGCCTCCTTAATATTAAATATAAATATTTCAATTTCTCGAATGGGAATCGAGCCCAAGAGCAGTCACGTTTACAGTCACACTTTGTGCAACTACACCACAACTGACCTTGCTTGCTCGCTTCCCATGTTTTAAGGCATGAAAGACTTTTAATTAGCTAAAATAAATACTATCTACTCTTACTAGAATTAATAGAAGTAAAAGTGATTGGTCGTTACTTCACGCTTTTACCGCATACAGGATGGGCAGAGTGGACTTAGTGTCAAGACACTATGCTTTCCACTTGCCTCTTTACCTTAAGACATAGTACGTTAATAGCAGGAAAATAAAAATAATTTAAATGATTGATGATAATGAATCATTCTTCGGGGTAAATCGTCCAATGGCATTTACAGTCCGAAATTTTACTGTTTATTTATGTCATTATATTTTAAAATTTTGATTCGATTAATTGAAATATAATATTTTAATCGATAAATTAATTTATTCGGTTTGGCAAAAATATCGTTTAAGAGTTTTAAAGAAATCGTAACAGCCATATTTTGTTTCCCCATACTTTGATAATGAACTTTATTTCAGGTTTTTAAGCACAAATTTGTATGGACGAGAAATCAAGATAAGATTCAAATGTCAAATTACCGCAGCCAAAAGAGTAGATGATAAAATTCTGCAATTTTCTAAATTGCCACCACTGAAATTGAAAGTAACTGTCTGTAAGAACCATATGAATTGAAAGTCAAAGTCAAGGTCATATAATTTTATTCAAATAGAAGTTACGTGCTCCATTTTTTTAACGTCAAACATTTTGCCACCGTTTCATTTGACAATGATTGATTGAGCTCATTGTAAAAATCAAAAACATACATATTTAGAATGAGTAAAATCATTTGAATATCACGCAGAATGATCATCATTTTATTATGTACGAAAATTTAATAAAAAAGATTAATTTGATAAAAGCAATTAATTTCTTGTCGGCTATTAGCAGAACTGCCTTTCCAGCCGATGGTAGCTTTTATGTTTACTGCATTTGACGAGTCAAAACACTTGCCAAAGTCTATTTTAGTAACGAACGCTTGTATCGTAAAACTGCTTCGTCTCTTAATCTTTTTTGATATATTTAATATAGATTATTAATTAAATACCTATTAAAATATAGATAATTAATTGCATACCTTGATGTGTAATTATGAAAAGATGTTCATCGTGTACTGGTTTTGATGACTCAGCACTCAGCATTCTTTGAGCGGTCAGCAGCTTGTCCAGCATCAGGTAGTCGGAATAGAGCATGCCCGCTTCATTGCCCAGACAACTGCCATCTTGTCCCGACGCCTCGTCTATCCCTGACCTAAAAGAGGAGAAAACAAATTAAATATGTGGCCTGTCGTGGCCCAGTGGCACAAGAGTGTGACTGTAAACGACTGGTTGTGGGTTCGATTCCCACTCGAGGAGTGGAAATTATATTTCCATTTTCTTCGCTCTGGTGTCGAGGTAAAGCGCGGCGTTAAGTTCCGCCACTTAACACGCAAGCCTCCGAATTCGGCGGAAAGTGGGGAACGGAGTGTCTTAACACTAGGTTCCCTCTGCCTACCCTGCCGTGTGCGGGATATAGCGTGAAGCTATTTAATTTAATTTAATTTTACAAATTAAATATTTATTACATTAAGGTAATTTATGCTCTAAGCATAAATTTAGGTTTTAAGAATAAAAATAACCATACGTGATAAGTTACTTCTTTGTCTAGCGTTCATTTAAATATCGAAATATTTCGGTAGCCTGCCATTATGGTCAAAGTCACCCTGATCACAATGGCAGTAAATAATGTTCTAGTTATTGCCTTACTCGTTTTTACTAATCGATATGTAACTACAATATGTGATGTTCAAGAAGTATCTACAACGTTAATATTCCATCATATGATATTTTTGAAAAAAGTAGAAAATAAAAAACAATATAATATGCCACTGGATTCCCTATGTCTATTGCAAAAAAGGATTAATATTTAAGTTTATAAATTTAAATACCAAGTCACATAACTAGAATTTATTTATAAGTAAGAAAGAATATGTATTAGGCTTACACCAGGTCGATAAATTATTCGTAATCCAGTTTTACAATGTTTCAAAGTTGTTCAGTTTGATAACAAGTTCAAAATGCAAATACGGATGGCAAATACAATCGTTATTGCACTCATAATTGTCTTATATGTTCCTATGTATGGAACCGGTTTGCCGAATAATGACACTCGATTGCGTATCCATACTTATATTATAAATGCGAAAGTTTGTCTGTTACGCTTTAACGGCTAAAATACCTGTCCGATTTAAATGAAATTTATAATGAAAGTAGTAAATAATCCTGGGTCAATCACAGGTTACTTATTTTTTCCAAAATCAATCTCTAAAGAATGGAATTTTGGCAAAAATATAGTTGATAATCCAAGGTTAGATATAGGCTAATTTATTTTACAAAAATCCACCTCCGAGGGTCCCGAGGGTTGCAATAGGAGGAGCGGGCCGCTAGTATTTAATATAAGCCACATGATTTTAACTAGGGTAAGATTAACAGAATTATAAGTTACTAGCGACCAGCTCGCGGCTTTGCTTTCGTAAACGCCTGCATTCTAATTGAAACTAGATTTTTTTGCCTTAATTTATAATTTAAATTACTGTAACTTGTTCATTTATGAACTGATTGAAATAAAATATTTATTTTTCTTCAATTGATTTATAAATAAACAATTATACAAGCAAAACAACTACAATAATTAATAGCAAAAACTAGTGAACAGATGTATAAACATTTCAGTAATATAGCTTATACATCAAAATAACACAAATTATAAAGACTTTGTTTAAATTATTGGCTATTTGTAAAACCCCTAAAAATTTTATTCCACCGAAAGTCATTTTAGTTTCCCCATAAACCGTTGGATTTACGCGAGGAAATCACGAAATTTGTCTTAAATAGTTTTAAGTAAAAATCCAAATTTTGTGTAAAAGTATATTTTACTACTAATCTGCTGATCTGCTTATGAATTACATTATTACCTACAGCGTGAAGCTTGGAGAGGTCGCGGGTGAAAGTGAGTCTACTCGTATACTAATATAATAAAGAAGTAAATTTTGTAACTTTGCTTCTAAGCGGTAATCTTCGGAAATAATGATCATGAATATTCTTTCACAATTAGAAAGCTCCACTATTCAGAAGTGGCACAAGCGTGTGACTGTAAACGACTGGTTGTGGGTTCGATTCCCACTCGAGGAGTGGAAATCATATTTCCATTTTTTCGCTCTGGTGACGAGGTAAAGCGCGGCATTAAGTACCGCCACTTAACAAGCAAGCCTCCGAATTCGGCGGAAAGTGGGGAACGGAGTGTCTTAACACTAGGTTCCCTCTGCCTACCCTGCTGTGTGCGGGATACAGCGTGAAGCTAAAAAACAAAGTTCAGAGAATTCAAAGGGGGCTGAAATAGGGGATAAAATTGTCACGTGGCAAAGACGCGAGCGGGTCGCTAGTCATTTACAAATTTATTTATCAATCAATTATCTTCAACTGTGTGACGTACATATGAATAACACGAATTTATTAACTGATATATTTTTTCATCTACATGAGTTAGATGACCTCTTTAACACGCGTCGGGCAGCGTGTTTGATTATCACTTGTTTTTTTATATAAAAAAGTTATTAGCTCAAATAAGTTTCTAAACTAATGTTTAATGATACTGAAGTTTAATGTTTTTGTTAAGATACCTAATCAAATTGCGGGAGATTTAAAGGTTGTTTTTAAAAAAGAATTTCTCACTTAAGTATCATATTTTTATCTACCTATGACTATTTTTTATTATTTTGTTACTTAGCTTTAAAAAGTTTGAGTAATGAACACTTGAAAAGTCATGTATTAATAAACAAAGGTTATTGGGGAAGATGTATTTCCGAAGCAGGTAGATTTATGTTTGGATGTCATAAAAATTTTTACACGATTTTGGGAAAACGATTGTATCATTTATTCCAAAAGCGGGAGCGCGAGAAAGAGTTGTGGGGTGTTGAGTTAATTCAACGCATGCATTTTCCAAAATGCATGTTAATCCAACATGCATTATGTAAGAATAGGCTGAAAGTGAACAGCGGAAGCACTTATAATTTTTTTTTAGTGTATATACATATAGAAATATTGTTAAAATGACTAATTTTCGTACTCCTTATACTTTTTTGTCCTTATAAATTTTTGTCTTAAAATATTAACGTATTTTCTTGCTCTATCCTACCCAATCTTACAAGAACGAAAGATTCTCTTACTACTTATGTTAGTATTGTATTATCATGGGATACGAGTTAAATAGAAAATTTTCAATAAAATCGTAAGAAATGAATCGTAAAAAATACCGTTGCAGGTTTTTCATACTTTGATTAATATTGACGAAACTTATAAAACGTATCGTTATAAAAAAGTATATTTGTAAAACATATTTGTAAGTACTTATGATATAACATAAATGTAACAAAAAAAATATCATATCTCCTTCATTATTAAGGAAATATGAATGATTGTTTAATTAATAATAAATTTGTTTTAATTCAGATAAATATGTTTTTTTTTTTTTAAAGGAAAAACGATATTGGGTGAATAGTAACTCAAGTTTCAAAGAAACCTCTTAAGGTTTTCATATTCGTCTTAGCATATTTTCCTACTATCGCGACTTTTCCCGTATAAGAGAGAACCCAGGATTGACGTTGGATGGACATTCCTTTCTCCATCCGAATTCGATACTATTAATAAGACGGTTAAGGTGTGGAGGTCAACGCCGCGCTTTGTCTTACCAGAGTTGAGAAATGTATGTAAATAATTTTAATATAATCATTTCTTTGGATGTGTGACTGTAAACGACTAGTTGTGGGTTCGATTCCCACTCGAGGAGTGGAAATTATATTTCCATTTTCTTCTCTCTGATGTCGAGGTAAAGCGCGCCGTTAAGTTCCGCCACTTAACACGCAAGCCTCCGAATTCGGCGGAGAGTGGGGAACGGAGTGTCTTAACACTAGGTTCCCTCTGCCTACCCTGCTGTGTGCGGGATACAGTGTGAAGCTAAACAAAAATTCTTTGGATGGGAGTCGAAACCAACATCATCGCGTTTACAGTCAGACGTTGTCCCACTAAGCCATTTTAGATTAAACCGAAAGATATAAGTTTTTATCAACAAAACCTAATTTTAATATCATTTAAATGCTAATTAATAAAAAGAAAATATTTATATTTTATTTATAAGGAATTATAGATAATTTATATTTATCTATAATATGGGTAATATTATTAAAATTTTATTTTCATATCTAACAATTTCACATATTATTCTAAAGTTTAGTCTAGCGTGTAGATAACATTTATTTAGACTGCCTAGTAACGGTCGTCGCGTCGTGAAGTCGGTAGAACGCATTAATTGATCTCAATAGCCAGCGGGAGTAAATATAACCGGCTTGTACTGAATCAATACATAGTAAACGTATAGTTGTGCATAATGAAAGTAAGAAATTGTTATTTTTTTTTAGCTACATGCTGAATCCCGCACACAGCAGGGTAGGCAGAGGGAACCTAGTTAAGACACTCCGTTCCCCACTTTCCGCCGAATTCGGAGGCATTGCGTCTTAAGTGGCGGAACTTAACGCCGCGCTTTACCTCGGCACCAGAGCGGAGAAAATGGAAATATTAAACATTTCCACTCCTCGAGTGGGAATTGAACCCACGACCAGTCGTTTACAGTCACACGATTGTTATTTTGTACGATTTAAAGGGCTAATTTAGATAAATTATTATCTTAAGAAATATACGTAATATTGTATTTTGAACAACATTTAAATATCCACTCTATAATTTGGGAAGCACTTAGTTTATATTTTAATTTATTTAAAAACAGTTTAGATTTCTCGCCAAGCTGAATTCTGAACCTTGCATAAAAAAGTGATTGGCAGAACTCCTCGCCTTATGACATGTCAGGATTACGTTGATTACAGGTTATCCATGTTAGGGTATAGACGGACTGCCAAATTAGTTACAGAAATACAGAAAGCTCTTTTGAGCGAAATAGTTTGCATCCTCACTTATTTTCTGCATAAGAAGGTAATCGGTGAGAACGGGAGTGGTCTTAACCACAGTCCGTTCTACCTTTTCCGTTGGAAATGAAGACATTCAAGGTCAAGTGTCAAGTGGCGGAACTCAACGCCGCAATACGTCTTAGGTATGTAAGTGGAGAAAACAAAATAATGTCTTCCTTCTCCAAGTAGGCCTAGGACCTATAACCAATCATGTTAAACGCTGTCGTACTGCACAACTATGGTCACAAATGGCATATGCCAAGTAAATAATAACGACAAAAAATCTATGGACAATTTAATTTGCTGACTAATTCAAATTATAAGGGTATAGGAAAATTACTTAATTAGTATTTACAGTTATATAAAAACTTTTTTATATTAACCGCCGTTACAAACCTGGCATTAAGTCTTCAGCACGTGATAATGCTACGATTATAGAATACGGTTAGCGCTTTTTTTATATTTCCTTATCTTCTTATGCATATCATTTACATATCTGTAGAATGTGCAACTTATATTATTAACTAAAGCTAATTATAAAGTATATATATCTAAAATTTATTATAATTATTTCAAAATTCCCAACGAGTTATTCAATTCGGTTCTTTATTTATAATACTTTCAATATTTTGCCAGTACCCTGAAGTCTCATTACCAATGTCACGTTGTATGGAGAACGAAAAAGATTATTCAGCTTGAACTAAAATTCCAATTGCATTAAAAAAAACTATTTTCATTTTAAAGCGACTTCCAAAAGGAGGAAGTTATTATCATTCAATTTAATATCAAAATAGTAATTTTTCATACTGTTGCTAGCTGCATGACCATGATGTGTCAACTCTTTAATATCTATTCCAGGATAGCCATATATGATTTCTTTTCTTATTAAGGAAAAGAAAAAAGATGTTGATCTTAATCTGTTCTCTCATATCTCTTACATAAATTTTATAAGCCCAACAAACTCAGGTTTAGGAACCGGTTTAAGTTCAATTTAAGGTTATCAATTGATGTTGAAACAAATGCTATGGTTACATTAACATACACATCGATTATGTAAATATTTAAATAATAATTATAATTTAGTTCCTCATACACGATACAGTTGTAAATTACATTGTCTTAGGATAATCACGAAGATAGGCATGTCTATAAATTTACAAAAAACGTCTAGGAAGGTAGCTTAACTCTCGCGAAATAACTTCATAAATTTTATCAATATTAATATATGATTGACTCAGTCTCATTAGAAAAGTTTACATGAGAGAGAGAATTCGACCTGTAGAATGTACGAGACATCACGGACCATTATCCTTTCTGATGTCGATGGCCGAATATTAAATATATGTAATTTATTTTTTTCCAATAATAGTATCATCATTCAGTTTTTTGGAAGTAAAACCAAAGATTTCTCGAGATTTGTGCAATATGCCTCTATAATCCCACTAGGAGAAAGGATTATATTCAAGTTAGTTATAAATAAAGCAGCACGCAATGTCTCGATTTCGTGCGAAAAATGGAAGTCGAACAGCTCTAACTGGCCTGGTTATAGTAAAACTGGGGAAAAACGAAAACTATTTTTTTAGAGTAGTTTTGTAATCAACTGAATAGATCAAATCAGACTCAAATAATTTTATTACAATAATTTTAATCAAAATCGAACAATAGTTTCGACTTTTACCCACATATGTGTCATTTACAACAATTTTCAATGAATTGGTTCTAAATCTTACCATTTACTTTATTTCGCGGTTTTACAGTAACGTATATAATTTTCTACCTTCACGCTGTATCCCGCACACAGCAAGGTAGGTAGAGGGAACCTAGTGTTAAGACACTCTGTTTCCCACTTTCCGCCGAATTCGGAGGCTTTGCATGTAAAGCGGCGGAACTTAACGCCGCGCCTTACTAATGATACTTATATAATTTTCAACGGATTTTATAATAATTAAGATATAAAATACTTAATAATATGTAAAGTGTAGGTACTTTGTAATTGTCATTATTGATGTACCTACCCATTTATAATTTGATGAGATGATTTATTCTTTAATCTTTTCACTTTTTAATATTTTTTATAAATATGTATGTAGGTATGTATGAAGAATTTGTCGAAAAATGAATAATATATAAATCAGCTAACATGGTTATAGGTACGCGGAATTATATCGTTCATGGATCCTGACTGAATTGGCCTTTTTTTATGTTATATTCAACTTTTTGCTCCAAAAGTAACGTGAAGAATCATTAAAACTTTAAATTTTACGAGATTAAAATTTTACGAGAGTGTATTTTTTTGCGAAGTACAATTAAAGAAGACCACAGTAATATGGCTTTATTAAAAAAAAAATAAAAAAAATCTATTATAATATTAATTGTAGCCCCAAATTGTTTTAACATGTCAACATTTTTAGTTTTATTTCTCATAAAATAAATAACTTCACTTACCTCATAGGACAAGCCATTTTAAATATAAAATACAAACTTCAAATAAAATGTTAAATTAAAGTTAACACGAAACACTGTAACAGGTTACACAATCTCTCTCAAAGCGAGTACACGCGAAACTGAAATCTGACTTCGGAAGTGAAGACTGGTTCATATTTTTTTTTATCACACGTGCTTTCGACGTCGATTTCATCAGCCGGCGAAGAATTTATTTACTGTTATAAATTATGCTTGGCGCTTGTTTTTGCGCAGTCAGCTTTTTATTATTTTTATGAAGTTGTCTTGTTCTTTATTATTATTTTTTATTGGTCAAAAAAAATATAATAATGTCTTAGAGATTAGAAATGTTACACAGTTTCTCCTTTGCATATTCTTCCATATTGATTTTAAGAAAATAATCCCACAGGTGTTTGACGTAATAATATTTGTGAAATCTTTAATATTGACTATTGTTCTGTTTGGATAATACAAAATAATAATATTAATAATTTTACTTAGTAAGTGTGGGATGGAGAAGGTACTTTAGGGACTAGTATTCTTTTTATTAGTTTATTAGCGATAAATTTCATATTTACTTTACTAATATTGCAACGAATGTAATTGCCGTTTTGTAAAACGACCTACTTATAAGTTTTAGATAATTAAACAAAAACCTGTTAACTTCCAAAAAAAAAACAACTTAACCGACTTCAAGCAAGTAAATGTTTTTTTACGTACAATTGTCATTTGCATTTAGATATCCATAATAGTAGAGTAATGTCGTATCTATTTATATCTATTATTTTTACATGCTATTGTTAGAAAATACTTATTCAAAAATAACATAAAATTCTTAAAATCGTCTTTTTGTACAATCTTCTTTCTTCTGTGATGGGGGTTATTTATCTTTTTCTTTTTTGTTGTGTTTGTAGTAAGTATTTTCTTAGTAATTTTCATTTTTTGGTTAAGTAGAGATAGAACGACAGTGGAGGCGTTAATATGAATTATAAACAGTTCCTACAAAACTTCGTTTGGGCCGCAAGTCCGAGGTACTACTCAGAGCTTCTCTTCATGAAATGTAATAGGCCAGATTTACTATTCGGAAGCAATGGAATATTCAAAAATTTCTATGACATTACTATAATTTGAATGTGAAAAAAATTCAACTATATCAGATCCACTATTAAAAATCCACAATATTACCATACCTAAGAAGGGATAATGTGTTTATTTGTCTTCTTACGTCATATTTCGTCTAACGCAAACAAATATAAAAGTTGCCTAAGCCTTAAATCTGATGCCATAACTTTATAGTTCTAATCAGCATAATTTTACTATGCATAATTTATTATTATTATATAATAAGTAAATTGTAACGCGCACATGTCTCGTGTTACGGCAAATTATATCACGCGCGAACGACTGTGATTGATTTAGCTAATATTAATTGAACTTGATATTTATTTTAGACTTTCATTTTTTAAAAATATGGAATAATTAAGTTGAGGCCAGTCGAGGCGCAGGGTCACGAACTGAAAAAGCGACTGGTTGTGAATTCGATTTCCAATCGAGGAGTGGACTCTGGTATCGAAGAAAAGCGAGGCGTGAAGTTTCGTCAGTACAATATTTGGCGGAAAATGGGAATCGTACGCGGGATACAGCGTGAAGCTAAAAGAATATTAAGATGTTGATAGTTTTTTTTTAAATTTTAAAAACATTTCGCGTGCACTAACAACTCTTCATCGTTATAAGAAGGATAAAGCGCAGGCTCATAAAGAAACCAGATTTTAGTTTTTTTTTTATTTCATTGTGAAAGGCACAAGCTCGTTTTATTTTGTATAGCCAAGTAACGTAGAATAATATGCCCATATTATTCTACGCACAAAAGGATTTGAATTTTATTGCCTTTATTTATTTTATAATACTTTTATGTTGGATGTTTTGAACCGATTTTTTTTGTATTTTTAAGCTGAGAATGGCATAAATTAATTATTTTACAATTTCTTTAATTTTATAACAATATGTAGGTATATCTTTTGACTTCATGAAGACGAAACGAGTTTTTATATCTATTCACAGTTTTAATAACTGGCTTATATCATATTTATAAGTAAATCGACGTGTCATTTTGTGTCCTCTGAAATTTTTGTAAGTTTTACTTTCTGAATCTTTTACAACTTATGTTAAAAATCGTTGTGTCAAATATTTTGTGAATTATAATAGTAACAATAAATGAAACAAGATTCGTTAGGTATTTAAATATGCTAGCAACATCGCGAATAATGAGGTGAGAAATTAAAAGATTTTTATTTATATATTTTGTGTTATATTTAATGCAATAAAAATATGTTTATTTATTTAATAAAAATATGTTTAATTATTTTTTTCTAAGATAGTATTTTTGTGTAGCAAATCTAGTCAAAAACAAAAATGACTAATAGTCTATGATAAATTGGTTGTGACTTTTGACGTTTCCATAGTTGATATTTACCTACGCATTTTGATGTATTTTTCTCACTTTGTGCATTATTAAATAATATATTTGTACAAATTGTGGTTGTTGTAGAGCAAACAAACTAAATTCTTCGTAAGTATAGTCTTAAAGTTTATAGAAAGCAATGAAGAAACAAGTGTTTATCATTTTATATTTCTGTAGATAAGTGTAGTTATCACTTGTTTTGTTTTCGTTGTTATTATCATTAAGTATCCAGTTATCATTGAACATTACTGCAAATACGTAAGATATATACTTTCTTTTTAACGTAAAGAAAATTACTATTTAAAATAATTTATTAAGATGATGCATTACCAAAACAGTTAATGACATCAGTTCTTATTCATCTATGACGGTTAAAACTTCGTCTAAAATTTCATAGAAAGCTTGTTCAAGAGGTTTTTTATATCAGTGGCTTGAGATTGTGCCAGCTAACATCGATATACAAAGACTGCTGTTGATACACTATCTTGTTTTTTTTTCTTTTCATTTGAAGTAAAAAGAACCTTGACTTATATATGTAAGATTATCACATTATTTTTTTGTTCATATTGAACAGGCTTTAGCTTTAAATACTTCTTGAATTTATTAAGCCTTTTATGTATGTTTTTGTGCACTTATTTAAAACAGTTTATATGAAGAATTTATTAGTGATTATTTTTTGTTTGTGTTTAAAAGTAGAGTGATGGGGCAAACCCTCTCAGAACCAGTGACAGAAAAGCAGTCGTCGACATGTCAGGATTCAAGATATCTAGTCGGCTCATCTTGTATGCAAGGCTGGAGAGTTTCTATGGATGATTCTCATACACAAATTCTATCTTTACCTGATGACCCTGGAACGGCTTTCTTTGCAGTGTATGATGGGCATGGAGGTTTGTTTGATATGTCATTATTTTAAAATTACTAATATATTCATAATTCATATTAAAATAGTAATGTATTTGTTCTTTAAATATTAAACACATCAATAATTATCTAAATTTGACAATAGCCAAAAATGATCTTGGCATTTTGTGCTCTAGTCTCCGACTACCTGGTAAGGATAAATTGTGAAGCTTTAAAATAAATAAATTCTAAAATTTATAATATTCTTAGAATTGTACAATGAATAATCTAATGTATATTAATGAAAAACAATGAAGTTATTATTACAATGTCTTTTATTTTCATTCTAGGTTCTAACATAGCAGAATATGCTGGGAAACATCTCCATAAATTTATTACAGCTAGACCTGAGTATCACCTTGGAAACATTGAAGAAGCAATGAAGCAGGTATTTATTTCAATTAGATATAATTCATTTATGAAGGTTGTTATTTATGTATGTAAATTTTTATGTACCTTATAACACAGAATTTTTTTAATTAATTAAAATTCAATTGTATAATTTAAATTGTTTGATTAATTAAATTAGTACCAAATAACATTTTTAATATTATATTTTATACATCATAAAGGAATTCCTTTACAGGGATTTTTAGATCTTGATCAGGCAATGTTAGAAGAGGATATGCAAGAGAAAGTAGCAGGAAGCACAGCTGTAACGGTTCTAGTCAAAGAAAATACTCTCTATTGCGCTAATGTTGGCGATTCCAGAGCCATAGCCAGTGTCAGGGGTGCGGTAAGTGAAATATATATTATTATTAACTAATTAAGTGATGATTTTTTGATGAAAGTTATATGTTTTCATGTGTATTAATTACTATTTAAAGTCCATTTAAATGATTCTAAATCTTGAATGCCACTTTGCTCAAACAAAAGAAGAACAACATAATTGCATAATGTGTGTAAGTTTCATACTATGTTTTTTAAGTTTTCTTGCGCAGTTACTATACAATATTTTTGATAATAAGTAGCCTTGGGGCCAGTCGTGGCGCAGTGGCACGAACATGTGACTGTAAACAACTGGTTGTGGGTTTCCATATTTTGGATTTCCATTGCTTTCGCTCTGGTATCTCGGGCTAAGTTCCGCTACTGCCTCCGAATTCGGCGGAAAGTGGGGAACAGAGTGTCTTAATACTAGGCTCTCTCTGCCTACCCTGCTAAAAAAAAAAAAAACAAAAGTAGCATACACACTTTTTATAGGATTTCACCACAATTGGGTAATTATACATATTTTTAACATTTTAAGCATTTAAGATAAGATAAGATAAGATAAAAATTCTTTATTTTCACACTAGATACTAAATACAATTTGTAGAACTTAAGACTAAACATATAATGGAAAAAAGGCGGCCTTATCACTATAAGTGATTTCTTCCAGGCAACCAACTTAATAAGATCAGAAGACTAGAACGGGCATAGTGCATTTAAATAACAACATATATATTAATAAACCTACACATATACATTATCTCAAAAATTACATAAAATACACATACATAATAAATAAATACACATATGTAAAACACACTATATAACACACACTACATTGTCAGATAGAAGTTTTTGACTCTATTTCTAAACACGCTCAAAGATTTGGACTGCCGTATAGTCCGTGGCAGGGCATTCCAAAGCCTCGCTGCTTGTACTGTAAATGACTCACTGTAACAGCGAGTGCGACTCAGTGGTATCTCCAGCATATTGTCATTTTGAGAGCGGAGTCTTAGCGGGAGACGGGAGTTGGAGCCGAGGAAGGTGAAGCGATTTTTAAGGTACGATGGAGACTCGGAGTGGAAGAGGATAGAATAGAGAAGAGTGAGCGCATGAAGATTCCGGCGATTTCTTATAGAGAGCCATCGAAGCTTTGAGCGGTACTGGCTGACATGATCAAATTTCTTCAGACCGAAAATGAACCTGATGACTAAGTTTTGCAAGCGTTCCAGCTTTTGGAGCAATTGTTGCGATAAATCTAGGTAACAGGTGTCAGCGTAATCTAATATAGGCAGTAAGATGGAGTGAGCTAAGGATATTTTAGTTTTAACTGGTAAGAGATACTTCCATCTTTTTAACCTTCCTATAGTACAGTATAATTTGCGGCTCAGCTCAGAGATATGAGGAGCCCATGATAGAGTGCTGTCCACCTTGATACCTAGATTTTTAACGGTGTCGCAAAACTCCAAAGTGCAGTTGTCAAAAGTTATGGGAGGAAGAGAGGGAAAATTTAGTTTAGACAATTGTCTAGGATTACCGAGAATACACACTTGGGATTTTTTAGGATTAACAGATAGACCGTATGACTTGCTCCAGGTACTAATTGTTTGGAGATTGGAGTTAACTAGAGTAATAGCCCTTGCAATGTCATTAGCGTCCGTTGTCGTATAGATCTGGAGGTCATCAGCGTATAGGTGAAAGGATAGGGATAAAAGTTTAGTGACAGAGTTAATGAAAATAGAGAAAAGTAGAGGAGAAAGTACACCGCCCTGGGGAACACCAGCACTGAGGTGGCACGTGGATGATTTTTTATCATTGATACGAATGTATTGCCTGCGGTCGTGCAGATATGAGTAAAACCATTCAACAGCCTCATTGGAGACATCAATAGATTTAAGAATTGATAACAGGATATCGAAATCAACGGTGTTAAAGGCGTTAGAAAAGTCTAAAAGGGCAAGTATAGTATAGCATTTAAAACAGTTAAAATGCATTTACGTCACTGTTCTGTAGGATGAGCGACAATTTTTATTGCTATTTTGTTAAAATTAAAATTTTTTCAAGAAACATGGTTACTATAAGGTTAATGATTTCTTATTATTTGTAGAAAATTTTAACCATTAATCTTAAGTTTTGAAAATTCTTATTTTACAGATTTTGTTCAATGTATGTAAGAAAAATATATTAGAAATTAGTTATGGGTTTTTATAAGCGTTTTTTTGTATCCATTGCAGGTAGAAGTACTATCATACGACCACAAGCCCAACAATGAGGAGGAGTTACGAAGGATCACAGCTGGCGGAGGATGGGTTCAGTTAAATAGAGTTAATGGTAACCTAGCTCTGTCTAGGGCATTAGGTGATTATATATTCAAAAGGAACTATAGATTGTCACCGAGGGACCAAATTGTTACTGGTATGTTGTTTTCTTTTGTTTTTATTTTTAAAAAGGGATATGCATTATATTGCATACTAGCGATCTTAGCGGTAGGCAGAGGAAACCTAATGTTTAGACACTTAATCTTCCATTTCACACCAAATTATTGATGCATTACGTGTTAAGTGGCGGAACTGAAGGCCACGTTTTGCCTCGATGTCAGAACGAAGGAAATTAACAATTAAATATTGCTCGAGGGGGAATCCATCCCACAGCCAGTCTCGTTTACAGTCACACTTTGTGCTCCTGCGTCACGACTGGCCTCAAATAATCATTACTTTTTTTCGCTTTTTTTAGTTTTTCGCTTTATCCCGCACACAGCAGGGTATGCAGAGGGAACCTAGTGTCACGACACTCCGTTCTCCACTTTCCGCCAAATTCGGAGGCATTGCGTGTTAAGTGGCGGAACTGAAGGCCACGTTTTGCCTCGACATCAGAGCGAAGAAAATGGAAATGTGGGAATCGAACCCACAACCAGTCGTTTACATTCACACGCTTGTGTGGGGGCACATATGTAAATATTGATTGTTGTTATAAAATATTTATGTAAGTAATACTAATTGCATTTATTTTATTGTTTTCAGCCTACCCTGACGTTCAAGTGCGACAGTTGAACGATGACTGGGAGTTTATAGTAATCGCCTGTGACGGAATATGGGAAGTTTTGTCTAATGAAGTAAGATATTTGAAATACTATTATACATCATATTTCTTACAGCTTCTTACCACATAATAGGATAATCAGAGAAAATATAGTGAAAAGATTCTTTCGGGATTTCTCTCAGGATCGAACCTTATATTGACCGTATATAATTTTATATAAATTTGTAATATATGTAATTCTAAATGTAGTAATTTTTAAAATTTAATTAATAAATGTATTGACTTATAAATGCTACAGGTTTTAAGAGAAAAACGTGAAGTTAAAAAAAACCTAATAATATGTTGATGCATAAAACTGTTCTTATATTCATTGAATGAATCTCTTCCAAAAATATAAGATATAGTTATGACAGATGTGGCATGTTCACACCTTTTGACGTCGTATATTATCGTGCAATGGTACAACCATTGAAAATGCGATGGTTGTGAATTCAAGTCCCACTTTGGGTTAAATTTAAAATTTTCATACCTTCACTCTTATAAAGCAGGGCGTTTTAATATTTCGCCACGCAAACTCTACAACTCACAGCACAAAGGGTCCGTTCAAGTGTTACGTAAGCAGATTTATTACAATTATTTAACCCCCCATTCCCCTTGTCAGCAAAAGTAAACAAAGCTCTTACCCCCTCCAGATGTTTATTTTTAATATTATAATTATAATGTTATAAGAGTTCCACGAATCCCCGAAAATGCCTTTCGTTTTTAAGCAAATACAATGAGAGGGTTGCCATTCGTGTAAACAAACCATGTAATTGATGACGTAATCATCATCTAGACTCCCCTACCCCAAAGCATAGCAAAGATACCCCCTTCCCTCTATATTGCTTACGTAATACTTGAATGACCCCAAAATAAAGTACCAAATTTTACGACACTAGATAAAAAAATAATAACTTTTGAACATTTTTAAAGTGTGTGCAGAGTATTCAGCAGGCGTGGGTTCGACTCCCGCTGCGTTCAAATTTTTATACGTTTTCTAATTGTCTTTTTCAAAAATATTTAATTTTTTTTTTAATATTTGCCGCTAGGAAGTCCTCTCATTCTGCCGCGTCCGCCTCCTAAGCGGATGGGAACCTGCGACCGTGTGCGAGGCGCTCATGCAGCTGTGCCTCGCGCCCAACTGCGCCACCGGGGGCCTGGGCTGCGACAACATGACGGTGGTGATCGTGTGCCTGTCTCCGTTCCCGAGAGCTGATATGGTGGTTAGTCATTTGGTTCTCCGTTCTTTTGTTCTTGATTTTTTTTTTGTTTAGGTATTTTTTTTAAATATTAGGGACTAGTCCAGTTGACAGGTTAAGGTGTTATTTCCACACTTTGGAAAATTGAAAAAGATATTTAGAAAAAATATAAAAATTTGAACACAGTGAGATTCGAACCCGCGGCTCTTGGAAACCGTCCAAGCGTTCTACTACCAGATGCATTGGAATTGTTATACACTTATTACAACTTATTGCTTGCTAACAATAACAATCTATATAAATGTATTTATTATATTTTAATTATATTTTAATTTATGCTTCAGCTTTTGTTTTGGCTTTATTCTATATTTATATGTATATGTAGTATGTATGTTTGTGTGCTTGTGCATGTTTGTTGAAGATTTCGAATTATTTATCGTTTATCTTATATAACGAATTTTATAAATAGAATAATTATAAAAATAAAACAAGCAAAAAATATGCGTATATTTAAAATATATTTTTTCTGTTAAGGCATCACAGTGCAGTGCAGGGACATCGAACTGAAAAATACGATGGGTTGTAGGTTCCATATATACTCGGATGAATGATAATATTTAAATTATTTTCATATCTCCATTATGATAAGACAAAACACATACATAAATGAAATGTTCTGGCGGAAAGTGGTGAACGGAGAGTCTTGGCACTAGATTCTCTCTTTATATCTATATTTTTTTGCAATTTTTTGTCATTGTTTTAGTTAATATCTTTAGTGAATTTAGTTGATAAAATTTATTATTTCTTTCACAGTCGTCTTATCATTCTATCAATGCTTCTCGTTCAAACAGCTACTGGAAAACGCCTATAAGACGATATAACTGATTATTTTTGTTATCGACTTTTTTTTAAAAAGCTTTAAAAAATATTTTTTTTTATATTTATTTTTTTTTAAATTCATTATTTTTGATATGTATCTGTGATGTTTCTTTTAAATATTAAATGGTTTTGATACATTGATATTGTTAAAATTGATCTCATATTGGCTTTTATAATTGATTTTTTAAAGAATTTTGTGAAATAACATATTATTATTATAACAATTTTAATAGACTTATAATATAGTTTTATATTCTTTATATATTTTGGTATAAAACATATATTGCTTTATACAGAAATTAAGACAAGGGAACTAAATGTATGGCTAAAATCCGGGCGAGGTATAATTAAATATATAAAATTGAACACTTGATGTAACTATAGACAAGTTGTATTTTAAATTATATGGAAATTTTATGCTTTAACAAATATTATTCAACATGTTGCATATTTTGGTCTAAAGGGTCATTAAATCTATGAAAACTACTAACTTTTATTATTCTTCTTAGCTTCACGCTGTATCCCGCACACAGCAGGGTAGGCAGTGGGAACCTAGTGTTAAGACACTCCGTTCTCCACTTTTATTATAATATACTATTATTATAATAATGTGATATATTTTATATAATATATTGAATGCACTATTTATTATAGGGCTTTTTATAGACTTCATTTGAATTTGTTTTAAAATGTCAGAAAATCTTATTTTAACCAACCAATTTGCATGAAATTTATTTTTATTTAAATCTTATTTATTATAATTATGCATGTTAATATTATTCTATAGCTTCCTATTAAATAAATAACTATGCTTTTATTATTATTTTATATTTATATGTATATATTTTTGCATTTCTCAAATATCTGTATATATTTTTTTATATGGTAAAAGCTAAAAATGGTAATATGGCTTAACTTCTGTAAATGGTAAATTGTTTGTAATGTGTTTTGTTTTGACGCTTTTGTTTAATAAATTTATAAAATGCCTTTTCTAAGCTTATTTATTTTCTGTGATATTTTTGATATTCTAATATTAATTATATTTATGTATTTTTTTATGTCATCCTACTGTCGAGAGCAGTGTCTGATCATTGTTTGTGTATACTCGGTGGCTGTGGTTCCGATTTTTTCATATATTTTCAAAATAATTTATTTTATTTAAAAATATTTTAATTTGCCTTCCCTATAGTTAACCAGTCGTGGCGCAGTGGCACGAGCGTGTAAACGACTGGTTGTAGGTTCGATACCCACTCGAGGAGTGGAAATATTTAATAATATTTCCATTTTCTTTGCACTGGTGTCGAGGCAAAGCGCGGCGTTAAGTTCCGCCACTTAACACGCAATGCCTCCGAATTTGGCGGAAAGTGGGGAACAGAGTGTCTTAATACTAGGTTCCCTCTGCCTACCCTGCCGTGTGCGGGATATAGCGTGAAGCTAAAAAAAAACATTTGTAATGTACTCGGTTTCTAGTAATAATCTGAAAAGCTTTTATCTCTTTTTTATAATCTGAAAATATTTAAAACAATTTTACTAATTGTAAAATTTTGTAACAGTAAAATATAACGCGCACACAGTCAAAATTAACGTTAATCTTATTTTTCATATATGTCTGTTAGTTAAGACACTTTATTTTGAGATCGGTCGATCGAGTCGTAGGAGTTTGACGTCGAGTTTTGTCTTGTGAAATAAAAAAAAATATCTTCGCGCTTTTCCCCGAATAACAATGTCGGCAGAGAGAACTTTGTGTCAAAACACGATGTTCTTCATTTTCCGACTTCGAGAAATCGCTTATTGAATGAATGTAGCTAATTTATGGAGTGTAAAATGCACAGCTAGTGTAATATGAAATTAAAAGCATTAGTCGAAAAAGATATGAAAAGAAAGCTAAAAATAGAATCTATCTGTGCATATACTAACAGGCTCAATACTTCTATTATAGAAAATGGAGTATTTATTTTAATCTATCATATGTCACATTGCATTTAAATATATCACAAAATTAGATTTTTTATAATAAATAAATGATCTATACGTATATACTAGTTGATTAATTTTTATTTTTTTTAAGTTTCACAAGTGACAGATTAGTCAGAGAGAAATAAGTGTCAAGACATTCCGTGTCACTTTCCACCGGAGACGTTACGTTGCGTTCAAAAGATTGCGAGTGACGTTATTTTAATAATCATGATCTCTCCAGCGAGTGGGAATCGCACCGACAACCAATCTTGGTTACAGTCAGATACTGTTCCACCACGCCACGAAGGCTTTAATTATCCATACTTATATTATAAATGGGAAAGTCTGTGTGTTTGGCTATCACGCTTTCGCGGCTAATTTACCGTTCCGATTTGGATGAAAGTAGTAAAAGTGACTGGGTCTAACATAGGCTACTTATTTTTTTTTTCAAAAATCAACCTCTAAGGAGTTGAAATAGGGGATGAAAGTTTCATTGCATTAAAGGAGGCCGCGGAGCGGATGCGCGAGACTAGCGTCAATGCAAATCCGCTCTGGGGTTTCTTCCAGAGCACTGAAGGCGACGGTGGCCCGCATTAGGCGGGCCATCCACCGAGGCGTCGTAGTAGAATGCGCGAGCGAACCTGCGACGTCTCAAGACGGTGGGAGAGGGTTTCCGCTGGGTTTTAGTGGGTAGTATCGGACTCTCCGGTGAGTCCCACAGTATCATTCGTACGTAAAGTTGGTCTGCCTGCTTTGCGTACGGATGGTCTGCGTAAATGCATTCCCCAGCGACAAAAAAAAAAAAAAAAGGGGATGAAAGTTTATATGAAAAATCTAAACCGCTTGACCAATTGTAATGAATTTTGGCATAAATATGGTTGATAATCTAAGCTTAAACATACTACTTTATTTTTTAACAATGCGCCCCTGAGGGTTGCAATATAACGAAATAGTTCACGTGGCGAGGCCTCGAGCGGGCCGCTAGTTATAATATATATTATTTCTTTTCTCAGAAACCAATACCCGAAGAACAAATGTTGAACAATAAATTTATGACCAAAATGGAAGATTTGCTTTACGTTGAAGAAGAGGAAGAGGATTTGAAATAAAAGCCTTATATAGGTTTGTAAATCTTGTATATATATAAGAGAAATATGTAAGTACGTCTGTACATATTCAGGAATCGTCTTGATGATTTTTAGTCAGATTTATGCTATATATATTTATGTATTCTAAGCATAATATGTTTGAAATAATGGACATTAACTAAGACAGAGTATTTTATATATTATTATTTTTATTTTTAAATAATTTGTTTGCTTTTTGTTGATTTAAATTAATAATGTTACTAAATCTAAAGTATTTTTGGCTATGATTATTTTGGTTAAAGCTAAAAAGAACGAAAAATAAATATTTTACCTAGACTTATAAATATACTTCATTCGCTGCTTTAGATAAAATTATAAAATTAAATATTACGTGATATGCCGTCGTAGCTCAGTGGGACGGTTGGTTGTGGGTTCGATACCCACTCAGAAGAATTATTGTATTTAAATTATTCTCATTTCTTCCTTTCGAAAAGACAAAGCGAGGCGTTGAGTTCCATCGCTCAACATTGAATTAATATCGAAGCATAATTATTAATATAAAAATATAATAACATAAATATTACATTTTCATATTAATAATTATTAATTAATGTTTTTACAGAATAATAAATATAATAGACATATTTATTATTCTGTGAAAACAACCCAAATGGGGCCAGTCGTTGCGCAGTGGCATAAAGTGTGACTGTAAGGCGACTGGTTGGGGGTTGGATTCCCACTCGAGAGTGGAATGGAAAACACAAGGTTTTGGTAAATTATTTTGCACGAAATATGATATTTAAAAATATTTATATATGCTATATATCTATCTATCTTTAATGAATATAGTACAAAATTTGTATGGTGGACGGTTTTTAAAAATATGTATATATGTATAATTATTAATAATGTGTTATTATATGAAAAAATAATGTTAATTAGTCAATTTTGTCACTTGGAATTTTTATTTTAATTTATAGACACGATTCTTTAATTTGCATAAGAAAAATGTTAACACAAGTAAAAAACGTTATTATAGATATTCATTTTCTTAAAATACTTATTTTATTTTGTCGTCGTCTCAATCCTGTATTGTACAGGTTTAGTGACTATATATATTCCATATGCGTTGATGTTTTTTGCTTCATTCAACCAAATAGCACTTATTTTTTGGTATAACAATTGAAATTGTATATTATATGAATTTCTCATAACACGTCTAATAATATGGAAAATATTCTTTAATTTTATTTTCATTTGTTTCTAAATAACATAAAAAACTTGCTTTCGAGTCTCGCTCGATAATATTTCGCGTGACATTTGTCACTTTGACGTCACAAACACAATGGCGGTAATTTATATACAGATTATATTATAACAATTTGCAACTGTTAATATAAATAATTTTAACTTGTATATAATGATAGACCATAAATAATTTACACTTCAGATGCAGCTTTTATTATAATTTATAATATTTTTGTTACTTGACTATTTAAAGATTAATTATAGGAATAAAAGTTATATATCGTTGATTTTAGTATAAATAATTGTATAGAAATATATTTATTTATTTAATTTGAAAATTTAAAATGGATTTATATAAATGACATGTAATCATATGCTTATTATCGTATTTTTATTTTATTTTGGAATTGAATTTAATGTTGTAAGACAACGTTTAAGCTGCGGCCGTCCCTATTATTTGCAAAGCATTGATTCTTTTGTAATATGTATATACAAATATATTTTGCAATTTATCTTATGAACAATTATAATCAGATATTTATTTGCATTTATTTTTAATAATACATTATATTGCTAGCTTTAGAATATTATATAATTATTAAACGGTTAATCGAAAAGTTTTAAACTCAACAGACAGTCATATAAATCATTTAATAACAATGAATTGTTTCATCGTAATGTGTGATATAATATGTATATTAGATAAAAAAAATATTTATTATTTAATTTCTTTGACATAAATTTGTTAATTATTAAATTTAAGATATGAATAAGCTAATGCTTTAATGTTTGAGAAATGGCGCCATAAATCCAACATGGATTTTGTTATATCTATAATTTTTATTATACATTTTTAAAATATTGTTTACAGTGAGTGTGAATTGATTTTTATTATTCTCGATATTATTATTTTTAATGGTGTAATAAAAGAATGTACAATAGTAGTTTCATTTTAGACATGGTTTATCCATTTGAAATAATTGTGTCAAATTTTGAAATAGTTCAATAAGTTTCAATCTACATTTCATGTTGGTAGTGTCTCTTGTCTCTTTTTAATCTATCTTATTATCTATCTTCTTGTTTTGTTATAAATAGTTATGTATAAGTATAATGTTTATTTAAAAAAATATTTTTGTAAAATAAATATATTAATATTTTGAATTTAAATTGGTAAATATTGAATTTACATTCGGGACCAGTCGTGGCGCAGTGGCACAACATGCGACTGTAAATGACTGGTTGTGGGTTCAATTCCCACTCGAGGAATGGAAATATTTAATATTTCCATTTTCTTCGCTCTGGTATTGAGGCAAAGTGTGGCGTTACGTTCCGCCATTTGACACGCAATGCCTCTGATGTTCGGCGGAAAGTGAGCAACGGAGTGTCATAACACTAGGTTCCCTTTGCCTACCCTGCTGTGTGCGGGATATAGCGTGAAGCTAAAAAAAATATTCCTACTCATATAATACTTTTAATCGAGATAAGGGATGATACTGATATTGTGTAGATTGTACTTAAAATTAATTTACCTCGTAAACAACGATTTTAGTAGATTTTGATATTTCTGACTCCGATTAGAACAATAGTTGTATGTAAAATAATAATTTTAACCAAGTGTATTTTAGTTAGATACTTTAAAATGTATGAATTTTGTAATTTATAAAATTTCTATACTGTATTTAATATTTTATTTTCTTTTCTTTATAAAGACATGAAATTTTGTTGTTATTGTTGCTTCTTTGGTTTTAATAACTTAATGATTATAATAAGTAGATTATAATGTATTATAATATAACTATTTACTTGAAATTAGTTATTAATATAGCTTCTATGTAGATTAATTGGTATTGTTTGTAGGATACAGTCGTATTTGTTACTTTATTAAGTAACTATTGAGCTGAGCGAAGCTCTTACTGGTCAAAAGTGTGTATCGTTGTGGTTTAACTCTTCCTGGGCTATTTGTAGTAGACCTCTGAAATTTGGTAGCGATATCGAGCACAGTGTCTTGTGTGCTGTGAAGTTTTTTGGTGACAATTTTAATTGTAGTTTTTGAATAAATGGTAATTAAATGGTCAAAAATTGCCCATAGACTTAAGCTGTTAAACTTGACATCACTTGACCTAGCTGCGCGAGCGAATAAATTTCAAAAAATCAAACATTCAATTTTCTTTTTCTCACTCCTACTTTTAGTCAATTAGCATTTAATATGTACTTCGCTCATCTCTTCCCGCCATGCAGAGCAAAGAGGCGGTTCCTAGTACAGCTTCATCCTTTTTCCTTATGAGGTGGTAGGCAGAGAGAACCTAGTGTCAAGAAACTCTGCTCTCCGCAAAGTCTGGAAACAGAGATTATTATTAGATTAATAATAAATCATAGTACAATATTAATTTTAGAACAAAATATGTAAAGTTAAATTCTTAATACTCTAATATGAGAAAATACTATTATTGGATTATTTCTCAGTAAATAAACCACAGCCGTTAAATGTAATTCATGTTTTATTAAAAAAATATATATGATAATAGCAGTCATTTCGACTGTAAATGCGATGATCAACCAAAGACCAACAACATGCTGGTTGTTTTTTTATCCTCTACCCTGGTAAGAAGTTCCACCACTTAATATAGATTTCGGGCAGAAAATGGAGAACAGTGTTTCGCTTTTGTAATAGTGTGTGCAGAAAGTTTCAAGTTTTACTTTCGTACTAGGTTTTCATTGCTTAAAGTGAACGCGGAAAAGTCGTAAAGTTGTAAAAAATGTCGGCTTGATAGAAGTAGGTTCGATTTTTTTTTTGTTCATGTTAACTAAAGTTCGGCATTACGATACGACACTAAGTTGACATCGGCTTTGTAGTGTGCAGCTATTCGACAAATATTTTTTAATATATTTTTTGAATGATATCCATAATTAACTTAATATATTATAATTAAAAATCTAAGATTTAATGAAAGCACAAATTCTGGTATTTAGGTTAAAATGCGTAAATAAATACGACTTTATCCTTCAAATTAATTTGTGGGTTTCAAAGAATTAAATCTAGACACGTGTGAACATATCTATACACTAGTCAAGCTTAGTCGAGTAGCCTGGTGTGTACAGTACCTTATATGGACTATGTTGAAATAAAGTTTTACATTTTTAAATTGTTTTTATTTTACCTTATCCTAAATGTATATCAGGGGCGGCAGTCAAGCTCATTGATAGACTGAGTTATTTTTTTTAAAATGAATAAACATAATACAAAAATAGATTTAATAAAAAATATTTTATTTCACAAAGTGTCTCGACACTAGGATCTCTTTCACTGTCACACTATGTAGACAAAATTGTAAATGGCGGAATTTTTGAGCATTTAATTAAATAATGTATTGTTCCATCCAATCTAATGTAGAAAATGTTTTTTATAATGACGCCATAGTTTGAAAACAAATGAAAATCGGATAACAACATATGAGTTTTTTGAAATTGTTTCGACCTGCATGCAGAATACACATCTAAGGTTTGGACCATTCCTTTCAACTCACCCTGTATACTACATTGTATTTTTTTACAATTTAATTTATACCACTACGGACATAAGGTCTGTACCTTGTTTTAAAATAATATTTTTTTTTATATATATAAATTCCTTTTTTCATTAAAAATATCAGAGCTTAAAACTAAGTAAGCTTTAAGTAAGTTTATAAAATATACCATAAGAGAGTGCAGTTTTCTTTCAATATCAATTAAAAAACTAACTTCTACTAAATTGTATCAGGTACTTGTTTAAGCAGCACTGTTACGGCACAGATGGTCTTCGATGAATGAATTCGAATCTGATATACGCTATTACACGCTTTTCCGGCACATCTAAGCAAATTTGAAATTTATACGGAAAACAAGTATTGAATACTTTTCATTATTGTATTTTAGAAGTCTAGTAATATATAAAATATTACATACAATATTTATTAAATTTCGTTTTAAAGTATATTTTTTAAAATAATTTATGATGTTTAAATATAAAAATTACTGTACTACATTCTCGAGTAAAATTAAGGCTATCAATTAGTTCTATAAACATATCGTCAATTCGATTAAAAATTAGAACATAATGGGATTAGAACATAAAGTTTTTTGTATGACATGTATTAATCGCCTTATATACGTTAGCAGTCCACTTAGACGAAATACTGATACGATTGTTAAACACATGTTCAATAAATTTATATTATCTTGTTCTTGTATTTATAAAAAAACCATTAAAATAAAAATATAAGCTACTAGCGGCCAGCTCGCGGCTTCGCTGTGTGTACTGCCTAATTGTTTCGTTATGTTGTAACCCTCGGGGGTGGGTTTTTGAAAAATAAAGTAGCCTATGTTTGACCTTCGATTATCAACGATATTTATTCCAAAATTCATTACAATCAGTCAAGTGGTTTAGTTTTTTCATATATACTTTCATCCCCTACTTCAACCCTTTAGCGGTTAATTTTTGAAAAAATAAGTAGCCTATATGGTTATTTACTACTTTCATTCTAAATTTCATCCAAATCGGACCGGTAGATTAGCCGTGAAAGCGTGACAGACAAACACACAGACTTTCGCATTTATAATATAAGTATGGATGATATTAAATTTATTTCCACCCGAACATTAGGTAGGTAGTTAATAGTAATTTTTACAGTATGAAAATTGTTCAATTTTATTACTTTTGTATTCTCCATTTTAACTATAAAATTGAAGTGGTTAAAAATATCATAAAAACTACAGTCAGGTAGTTAATTCGAAGACTTTTATTAAGTAGTAAATAGTTTAGTAAACCGATTATGTCAGTCTTACCAAAGAGCTTAAAAATGAATAACTCGTAATATTTTTTAATCACTTACTTATTTTTAACTATAAAACATGATTTGGTGGTAGCGCTTACCACGCTAGCTTTTTCTTTAACTTCACGGTTTTTTCCGCAGAGCAGGCTAGTCGAAGAGAACCTAGCGTCATTACACTCTGCCCTCCACTTTCCGCCTTAACTCGAAAAAGCTTGAAAAAGACATTTCGAAACAGCTTGTTAACTGGCGAAACTTAATGTTGCGCGTGTTTTACCAAAGCGCAGATATAATTTTTTTTTAAATATTGTCATTCCTCCCGAGTGGGTATCAAACCCACAACCAATCGTGTTAACAGTCATACGCTATTCCAATGCGCCGAGAAGGCATCTTTTTAAGTTATACAAGCTTATATTATATTTGAATAATATTTATTTATATTCCACTAATACCATTAAGTTTTAAAAAAATTAAAATAATCGAATCGAATACCAAAAAGTTTTTAAACTACTGCACTAAATAAATATTTCAAAAGTATTAATTTCAATAACATTTTCATGTTAAGTAAAATTAATAATGTATAAAAATTATAAGAAAATATGAACGGGTTTGTGTGCGGGTATATATCTTATAGTAAAGTATAGTACAGTAGAACATAATAAATTATAATAGACTGCTACTCGTTACCAGTGTTACCAGTTTTAAAAAAATTAATCCCAATTGAGAAAAAAAATCATTTGTGTTTGTCATCAACCGAGGAATAAGTCTTATAAACTTCATGGCATTTTCTACTGCATCTAGTTTAGGAACCTCTTTTTACTTTATTTATTAAGGACCAGCCAGATTGGGAACTCAAATGTGATTGAAACATGGGACTTCGGACTGGTAGATATAGGCCATCTGTATACCTATAACTATACCTATTAAAATCTTACGGTGCCTACCCTCGACCACCACTAACCGAGGCTACCGACATGCTTTAGTTTTTGAAACCCAGGGGAACCCCGGTCTTAAAAGAAAGCTTTACCACTTCAGAGAGAACCCAGTTGTAAGACACGCCGTTCTCCGCTTTTGCCCGAAAATGACATCGTGTGTTCAACATAGGCGTATTCTTAAGTACCAGAGTGAAGAAATAAAATTTAAATATAATCTCTCCTGGGGGGAAATCGAACCCACAACCATCAAATTTGCAGTCACACGCAGCCTCTCCCCGTCCTCAACTCAACCAAAGATCTGTAACATAAACTTTCACAATATCTCTCTCTCTTTTTCAACCCTTATTCACCCACTGCTGGGTATAGGTCTCCTCTTTGGGCTTCCAATCAATTCAACTTTCACAATAAAAATTATAAAACAACAATTTTATAAGTACACATTAGGTACATTAATCGATTATAATTCATACCCAACATGTTTAAGCTTTACAACACGTGATTCCGGCAATAGCATCACGTTTTCTTCACGCAAAGTAACAGTTGAACGTCCCTAATGAGATTAACAAGAGTATATATGTAGGGGGTAGTGGGTAGAGGCTGGATAGTGTCGCGTCAGCCACAGCGGTAAGTGATCTCTACATTATATGTATTATTGGTAATAGCATGTTTTTTTCAAGTTTAATTGAAAGTTTTGTTTTACGTATTTTTGTATTTGATTTATTTTATTTTTGACAATTTTTATATGTAAAAATGATTAAATATCAGAGGCTAATCGTGTGGAATAGGTAGGCTTACCATATCTATCGATTTGACCAGGATAGTCCCGGTTTGAGATCCCTGTCCCGGCGTTGCGGTCGATCGGCTTTTTCTTTTTAATAAAAAATATATTCACATTTATTAATATGTTTTCAATTCATAATAATTTTGATTGCATTTTAAATATGAAAAACACAAATCTCTTTCTCTTCTGCGTCCCGATTTGGCTCTTCGTCATTATGGTAAGTCTAGGAATAGGGGCACCAGTAAATATGACCCGCAATGCCTCTAGAATTTGGCGAAAAGTGGGGAGGGAACGAAGTCTGGTGACACTAGGTTCCCCCTGCCTACCATGTAGTGTGCGGGAGCTATAAGAAAATAAGCCGCTTAAAAATATATGTAATGGATATAATAATTAATTATTTGGTGCACAATGATTATTTAGGTTATTTGGATTTTTTATAAAGTGGCCACGTTGGCGCAATGTGGTAGCGCCTGATGGTAAATGGTTATGGTCCATGGTCGTGGGTTAGATTCCCAAACTAATTATTATTTCTTTTTTCACCCTGGTGACAAAGTGTGCCGTTGAGTTCTTCTATCCAATCATCAATGTCTGATTTTGATAGGGAAATAGAGAACGGAATATTTTGACACGAGGTTCCCTTTGAGTACCTATACGGTAAAAATGGAAAAAATCTGAAAAGAAGTTTTATATATGATTAGTGAAATGAAAAAGTTTTCGAATATATCGAATACAAAATGAAATAAATAAATTGTATTATTTAAATTTATTTACTTAATTCACATTTATTATTTATTAAATTATTTAAATTAAATATAAAATATATAAAAGATATAAGTGAGTTAAAAATAAAAAATAAAAAAATAAAAACGTGTTTACAATTTTACAATTTAAAACCACAGAAGGAGCTTCACGCTTTTTCCCTATTCTCTAATTTTGGTGTGTGCAGTTTTAAACAAATTGCGTAATATATGCTTAAAAATTCCAAAAACAATGAAAAAAGAAAATTTAAAATGTCAATCATCTTTGTTTTTTCTTAAAAACAATCCACTGTTTGATTTTTCATTTATTTTGCTTACTTTTAAATGTTAACCTTACACATTTTTCAATAATTTTTGGAGAACAAAAATATTTCACTCAATTTCACTAAAAATATCTTTAACTTCCCAAGCCGAACAAATAAACCCGAACCGAAAAACAAACATTTCTTTGTATGTGTAATTCAATGTATAATAATTACTTTGTAATATTTTATAGTGTTATTCACAAACTTTAGTAACAGAGTCTGTTCTCGAATTTAAAGTACTTAAAATGTAAAGATAATGAGGGAGTCGTTGCGCAGTACGCAGTACGACTGAAAACGAGATGGTTTCGGGATCGATTCCCACGCGGATGAATATTTAATTTTTCATTTCTTCGCTCTGGTACCGAAAAAAGCGCGGCGTTCAACAAGCAATGCCAGAATGTTACTCTAGGTCTTCCCCGAATACCCCGCGTAAAACCCAATATAAAAAAAAGCAATATAAAAAAAGTAAGCAATATAAAAAAAGTAGTACTATCAAATTAATTCTTTCGTTCGATTTATTTTTAAAAGTATTTTATTTCAAATGCTTGTAATAACAATTACAGAACTACATATACATATAGAACGAACGGAAGCCACATTCATACACAGTAGCATTTGGCTAATTCCGGTCATAACCGCCCACTTTGTAATTGGATCGAAAGTAATCGCCCGAAATGTCCACTATTGTTGTACTTTTTTATATTTAACGTTTGACTTGACATCAACTTTTTATTCTGCTTTACTCTTTTTCCCGCGTGACAGGGTGGATATAGGTGGAGAAAACTCAGTGTCTCAATAATCCGTTCTCCACTTTCCGCTAGAATTTGAGACAAAGTTTTTTACGTACAATATTAATTATCGAACCTAATCCAAAAACTGCAACTTTAGATTGATCTGGCAATAATTTTTTTGAGCATATAATTCTTTTGAGTAACGGAAATTGCAAATTATAGCCAATAATCCACCGAAGGATTGCATATTCACCCTTTACCTTAGTTTAAAAAAATGAATGCTAGATCAATTTAAGGTTGAAGTTTTTGGATTAGGATGGACTGTTGATATTGCGTTCGAAACGGAGCTCAATGCACGCTTTGTGTCTGATTGTTGTGCCAAACAATCGCGGAACGATCATAATTTTATTATGTTCATTTCCATTTCCATTTTCCATTACCAGGGCGGGGTAAACAAGACAGCGTGGCATTGTGTTCAGTCACAACACGCAATCTTTCGAACATGAAGGGAGAAAGTAGTGTTATACTAGCTTAGAATAATAAGAAAAATATTAAAACAACACAATTAATATTGGTTTAGTTACACACATTTTCAATTAATTTTAAAAACTTGTAAGTTTCAAATTTCTCAATTATATTTTTTTTTAGTTTCACGCTGTATCCCGCACATAGCAGGATAGGCAGAGGGACCGTAGTGTTAAGACACTCCGTTCCCCATTTTCCGCCGAATTCGGAGGCATTGCGTGTTAAGTGGTAACTTAAGGCCGCTATTCAATTATTAATTCAGTTATAATGTTTGTTTATTAAATAACTATGAATGTTGTTATTTACCAGAATGAATTAGAAAAGAGGACGTACTGTATTAATTATTATCTAGTCTATTTTTAGATGATGCATCCACAGTAGAGGATTAAGTGCATAGTCAATACAAACACTCGATACGTGAAAGAATATTCAATCAGAAATCTTTGTATCAGTTTTATTGATACGTCGTTGTTTTTTGCAGTTTCACGCTTTTCCCCACGTGTCGGAGAGAAACTAGTGTTAAGACACTCCGTTTTGCACTCTCCGTCCGAAATAGATTTTATGTAGCATTTATATGGCGGAACTTAACTCCGCAATGAAAATATTATATAATCATTTTAGATTGGGGCCTGGCGTGGCGCAGTGGTACAGACGTGTCACTTCAAGCGATTGGTTGTGGGTTCGATTTCGACCGATTTAGTGTTGTGTCAGAAGGGCCATAGGTAACTTAACTGAGCTGGTTATTTGAGTTTTAGTGTGATATACTTGTATATGATGTATTAACAAAGTATTTTTGTTTCTGCAAAAGAATAAAGGACCTTAGATTTAATCTTTCGTTCAATGTTTATTATTCTTTGATTATAACCTAAGTTTTTATTGCATTGATTTATAGATCTATATATTCTAGATGCCGGATAGAAATGATTCGTATTTTATAGATAGGAACTATCCGTCAGCAACTTTGTTTGCCTAGATTTTGTGATTTATTTTATTCCCATACATTCTCATTTGGATTTTTTGAGGTTTCGATTGTCAAATGTATAATCACAGGTTTTCCTATTTCCATGGTAGTTCTTTGATTTTGTTTCTTAATATTCTCTTATACTCCTTCAAGGAATCTATATGTAAAACTTTTAACATTTTTAAAGTGTCATTTAGACACTTATGAAATTGAAAAATACATTTTTAAAAAACGATATGTATAAAAGCATGAGAACCCCCCTCCCGGAGGGCGTGTATGAAGAGGTTGATGACAGCGGACGAGGCGAAAGAAGTATGCAGGGACCGTAGCGTTTAGCGCTCCGTTCTCTCTGACTATCCCGCAAGGGATACAGCGTGAAGCTAAAAAAAAATGAATGCAGCGGAATTCGAACAAGCGCCACTAGAAATCATCCAAGAAGCGCGGGTTCTGAAAAAGGCCTTTTTTATATGTAAAACTGCAGTCGTCTTCGGTCATTAGTAATAACTATGCGTTATCTGTAAGTCATAGAGTGACTGTAGGGAAAGTTTTAGATATTAAATATTTATATAGATTTATTGCTTAGGTATCGCCTGCGGGGACGTCATAACTATCCTTAAACCACGACATCTTCTCAAAATGGGAGACAAAAAGGACTTGGAAGGCGTAAGTATTGTGGAATTCTTAATTTTTAAGAAGTTACAACAGATAGAAGAAATACTGATAATTTACTCACGTTCAGGTCGATATTTATGACATTTTGTGATTGCAGTAAAATGCAAAATTATAGTAGACTAGGAAGTACTTAGAACTGGTACCAGTTTCGCTGCACTGGAGTCTCGTTCTTATTTAAAGTAGTTATTTTTGTATATGATGAGATATATTTTACTATCTAAATAATTAATAATAAATATTAAAATTAAAACGGTCATCTTATTCTTTATTCACAAACGAATTGTTTAATATGTGGTTAGTATGAATATTTAGTTCATAAGAAATACTTCATTTAAAGGAGGGAAGACAATTGTTACTTATAATATATACAATGACATATTCTATTACTAAAAGACAGGTTTTAAAAACAAAGTAAGATAGATATATTTGTCTGATTTACACCTTTAAGAAACCTTACAACACCTAATTTGTATAGGTAATGCAATTTGTACCAGACATGGGGATAAAGCTTGTCACCTAAATAAACTTCATGTAGCGACTTCATCCACACGACTTCACGTGACTTCACACGACTTCACGTGACTTCATGTGACTTCACGGTCAATGAACATGAAGGTTTATAATATATGTAGATTTTAATTAAAGGTTTACTTCTGTTTGACCTCGACGAAGTTATCAGATATATTATGTGCAACCAACTGACAGGTAATGACTGATTTTTGTGTTATTTTAATATTTTTTTTTTTTTTTATATTTCTATGTGCATAGAAATTCAAAATTTTCTTATTTGAAAGGCTATTTTGATCCACTTTTTGCGGTCTGATTTTCATGAAAATGTTGGATATTTAATGGATCCGATAATAATAAAATACCTACTTAATACGATCTTTGGTATTCACCATTTTTACGCATTTTAATATAAAAGCCTTTTTCCGCGGATTAATTGTATTTATTTTTGGTATTCGAAAATACATTTTTGGGAACCCCGACGTTTCGAACACAGGCACACTTTAATACAATACCTATTTTCATGTCTTTATTAAGAAGACCAGGATAATAGAAAAAATATTTTTCTATGTTTATAAACTGTTTTGTTTTTATTTTACTTACAGTTCACAAAAATAACGAAACCGTAATATTTTTCATATTTTACCATATCTAGTGATACATCACTTAATATTCCAATTATTTCCGGAATTTATTTAGCAAATAATCTTTTATAAGTTCAAATTGAATTCACTACCATTTTGAACGTTTAAATGCTCTTTAACTGAACCACAATAGTCATTGTTAACTGTTTCAATTAATGATTTTTATAGGGTGACCCTGGCATAATGCAACGGCAACCAGTCAGCTTGCCAACTCTACCAAAATCTTTGACGCTGGAAGAGAAGAAATTTCTTCTAGCCGTCGAAAGAGGCGACATGGCTAATGTTAGACGGTAAGATAGTGTAGCTATGTTTTTATAACCTCTGAAAATAAATCTTTTTTAATATATTTTTGTTATAAATTATTTTTTGTACATTTTGTGAAAAAATATAACAAATTCTGTTGAACGATACTTTGACAAATTCTGTTCTTTAAACGACATTAAAGATTTTTTTTTTATTTTTAAAATAAAAATCTACGTTCGAAGTAGAATTCGGACCCAAAATCATCATTTCCAATTAAATATACTCCAATTACGACTTTGAATGACATTCAGGTCTTAAAATCTTTTTATATGTTAATTTTTATTCTTAAAATATAACTAAATAACACTGGTAATGGGATAATTCTCATTCAACATGTATGTACGAAGCCTGAGAACTGAACTAACTTCCTTCTTAAAGTCATTTACAAAATATATATAGACAAATAAATTCTTTATAGGCTTCTCAATTTTTCATTCTAGCTATATATATTTTAGGATATTACAAACGGCCCATCGGAAAAAGCATATAGATATAAACTGCATGGATGCCCTCGGCCGGGGTGCCTTGACCCTGGCCATTGAGGGAGAGAACTTGGAGATGGTGGAACTGCTGGTAGTCATGGGGGTGGCGACGAAGGACGCCTTACTTCATGCCATAAATGCTGAATTCGTTGAAGCTGTCGAACTTTTGTTGGAACACGAAGAATTAATTCATAGGCATCCTGAACCTTATGTAAGTTTTTCATTTTATGTTTTTTTAATGATAAAGCAAATATTTTATTTGATTTCGTTATAGAGTTAAATGGGAACAGTGATGTATCACTAGATTTATTTTATTTTATATTTTACTTTATCTATAGTCATAAGATGGCGGTGTTTCGTATCGAGTTTTGATTTATTGATAATAACCCTAATTTTCTTACAGATTAGTAATTTTAAATCTATTACTTTTTATACTTATCTTATAGTTAAAAAAGGTAAGAAATTAAAAATAGGAGTTTTATTAAAGTTTTTTGAGTTACTAATATCTATATTCATCGCCGACTATCATCGAAAATGAATTTAAATGCTATCGGCGTCGACTTTCCATATATTTAAGAACGAATTGCCACAAACGCTGGGATACTTATTATTTTCGAATATTCTTTTTTTTTTCTGACTTCACGCTGTCTCCCGCACACGGCAGGATAGGCAGAGGGAACCTAGTGTTAAGACACTCCGTTCCCCACTTTCCGCCGAATTCGGAGGCATTGCGTGTTAAGTGGCGGAACTTAACGCCGCGCTTTACCTCGCACCAGAGCGAAGAAAATGGAAATAGTTTCCACTCCTCGAGTGGGAATCGAACCTACAACCAGTCACTTTACAGTGATACTTTGTGCCTCTGCGCTACGACTGGCCCATAAATATAAATATACTTAATTTTATAATTTTTATTTTAGAGTTGGGAAAAAGTAGACGCGAACACAGCAACGTTTACAACAGACATTACGCCTTTAATGCTGGCTGCGCATAAGAATAATTATGAAATAATAAAAATTTTATTAGACCGAGGCGCTACGTTACCAGATCCTCATGATATAAGGTAAAAAGTCTTAATTAAAAAAATTAAATAGCTTCACGCTATATCCCGCACACAGCAGGGTAGGCAGAGGGAACCTAGTGTTAAGACACTTCGTTCCCCACTTTCCGCCGAATTCGGAGGCTTGCGTGTTAAGTGGCGGAACTTAACGCCGCGCTTTACCTCGACACCAGAGCGAAGAAAATGGAAATATAATTTCCACTCCTCGAGTGGGAATTGTATCTATATTTTACACAGTTATAGGTAAACGTAAAAAATATAACTTTTTCAGTGTTGAGTGGCGAAGTTCCAATTCCGCTTCAAGTACTAAATATATATTGTTCTTAATCATTCACGCTAACGGATGAGCTAGGTGTCCAACCAGTAAGGCCCAAAACAATTAAATATCATTAGATTTTTGTTTGTAAATCTATATTTTTATAAGTAGATCTTTTGCAAACTACTGTACGAAATAGAAACAATTCTTTTTATGGATTTATTTCGGCATATTTAAAAAAAAATATGTGAAACATTTTTCCCGCATACCCACGGCTGTCAGAGAGAACACAGTGTCAAGGTGTCCGTCCGAGTAACAGCCATTGCTTGTTGAGCGGCGGAACCCAAATGTTTTTGATACCATTGCGTAGATATTAGATCAATTAATAATCATTCCACGAATGGGCATCGAACCTACAACCATCGCGTTTCAGCTGTCTCACTGCGCCACGACAGTCTTCTTTAATATTTTTATTAAATTTGAATATAACATTTTAAAATATTATATTCATGCAGCGTTAAGTTCCGCCACTTACATGCAATATCTCCAGAATTTATCAGAAAATTGGGAATGGAGTGTCTTAACACTTTCCCTCTGCCTACCCTGCTGTGTGCGGGATACAGCGTGAAGCTAAAAAAAAACTTCCAGGTGTGGCTGTGACGAATGCATAAGAGTATCTACAGAGGATTCTCTAAGACATTCTCGGGCTCGTCTCAACGCGTACAAGGCACTGGCTTCTCCCTCACTGATTGCGCTATCTGCCACCGATCCAATACTAACCGCTTTCCAACTGTCGTGGGAATTGAGGACTTTGGCGTTTGCTGAACAAGTGAGATTTTGATAATTATGATACTTTTTTTCAGTCAAAGAGAACATAGTGTCAAGATACTCTGTTTTGCACTTTGCGTTTGAATTTAAGACACTGAGTGGAGGATTTCAACGCCATGTTGGATAACCAGAGCGAAAGAATGAAAATAATTATATTATGATCGTTCCATCGAGTGGGAATTGAATTCACAACCATTCGTCATTACAGTTAGATGCTGTCTGACGTCTGATACTGTGATGAAACTAATGTAGACTAACTAGACTTAGTTAATTACGGAAACGTAATGCTTTTAAGACGTTTTCGTATCGCAAGGAAAATTCTTCAATGTTTTGCTGATGAACTTAAGGTCAAGAGACTTACTTCGCTTTCCAACTGACTTCAAAACATTGCATGTTAAGTAGTGCAATTCAACGGGGCTTTGTACTACCATAGCAAGGACAAAAAATACTTTAATATTTAGTTGAAATAATCGAAACTTAGATCATTGCTTACACACAAACTGATTGCACTATACTGGCCTGTCCTGAAAATACTTGTATAAATTTAAGATAGCTTTGACTTTTGCATATATCTTATTATACTTTTATTAAAGGAGTTGAATTACAAGAAAACTTATAAGTTGTTTTGGTGAAAAATTTAAGATTTTTAATATTATAAGCTCAATGCACTGACTGTATTGTCTTTTATATTTAGTTAAATTTATTTTTGTTCAACTTCGCACTTATTCCCCTATAGTGGGATAAGCAGAGATGATCTAGTGTCAAAACACTCCGTTTTCTATTTTCCCACCAAATCCGACGTTACTTATATGATAAATCTCACCAGAGGGGAGAAATGAAAATAGTTTGAATATTTCTCCGAATGAGATTCGAAATTACAACTATCGCGTATAGACAAACGCTGGTACTGACGCTCGAATTCATCGATTAATTAAAATATTTAAATAGCTTCACGCTGTATCCCGCACACAGCAGGGTAGGCAGAGGGAACCTAGTGTTAAGACACTCCGTTCCCCACTTCATCGATTAATTAAAATATTTAATATTGAATTCTCTTTGCTCTGGTATCAAGGCATAGCACGGTGTAGAGTTCCGCCAATGTTAAGTATTGCCTCCATAATTCAGCTTAAAGTGGGGAACGGGATGTCTTTACACTAGATTCCATCTGCCTATTCTGCTATATGCATATCACTATTATATCCAATTCACTCCAATATTTGTATATACAAAAATTTAAATAACTTAAAAAAAAACTAATGTTTTGTTTAGGAATCGAAAGCGGAATATTTAGAATTACGCCGTCAAGCGCAAAAATTCGCTGTCGACTTGCTGGATCAATCTCGGAGCTCTCAAGAACTTGCCGTTATACTGAACCACGATCCAGAAGAACCGCCGTTTGAAGAGGGCGAACATATGAAACTGGCTAGATTAGAATTGGCTATTGATTTTAAGCAGAAAAAGGTATATTTTCTGATTTTCTTAGTTTTAATTACGTATTTATTTACCGTTTAGAAGTTTCGGTTAGGTAGAGAGAACCTAGAATCGAAATACTCTGTTCTCCATTTTTAGTTTGAATAAGAGATTGCGATAGTGGTACTTAATACCGCGTTTTGTTTTACTAGAAATTAATTTCCCGAAATAAAATGAAAATTGTTATAATATAACTTTGAAGTGGAAATCGAGACGACTATCATATTCTTGCCTTGACTTTAATAGTCGTCTTATGTATCAATAATTTAATCAATTATAATTATTAAATACTGGTAAAAAATAGAATAAATAGCTACATCACGCTATATCCCGCACACAGCAGGGTAGGCAGAGGGAACCTAGTGTTAAGACACTCCGTTCCCCACTTTATAGTATTTCCCATATAGCGTGGTAGAGAGAAGCTAGTGTCAAGACACTTTGTTCTCCGTCTTAAGTCCAAAATCGAGATATTGTGTTTTAAGTAGCGGAACTTCAAAGCCGCTATTTGTCTTAGGTATCAGAGAGGAGAAATTAAAATAATCATTCGAGAATTGTGGTTTTATTTTTGACGTCACGCTGTATCCCGCATACAGCAAGATAGGCAGAAGGAACCTAGTGTTAAGACACTCCGTTCCCCACTTTCCGCCATATTTTGGAGGCATTGCACGTTATATGGCGAACTTATCGTCGCGCTTTGCCTCGACCAGAGCGAAGAAAATTTAAATATTAAATGTTTCCACTCCTCGAGTGGGAATCGAACTCACAACCAGTCGCTTTACAGTCACATTTTGTGCCACGGCTGGCCACTGGCTTTTATAAGTTTAAATTTAAAATTATAACACTAATAATTAATATTTTCTACAACAGTTCGTCGCCCATCCAAACATACAGCAACTGTTAGCTACAATTTGGTACGAGGGCGTCCCCGGATTTCGTAGGAAAAGTACTTTTGAGAGAATCATGATAATATGTCGAGTTGCTTTATTGTTCCCATTCTACTGTTCAATGTATATGGTGGCACCGAATTGTTCCACTGGCAGGTTAATGAGGAAACCGTTTATGAAGTTCTTAATACACGCGTCTAGCTATTTGTTCTTTTTGTGTAAGTATTTGTTTTATTATTTTTTGTGCAGGTTTTTATTTGCAGTTCAATTTTGTGAATATAACAGCAAAGAATGGCTATTTGGCTATCTCTAACTTCACTTCTATATAGCTTCACGCTGTATCCCGCACACAGCAGGGTAGAGGGAACCTAGTGTTAAGACACTCCGTTCCCCACGCACCGCCGAATTCGGAGGCTTGCGTGTTAAGTGGCGGAACTTAACGCCGCGCTGTACCTCGACACCAGAGTGAAGAAAATGGAATACAATGGAACAATATTGCGTATTTTTTTTTAATATTTTATTTTAACGCCTGTTTTATTATACTAACATTTATTATGTATTTTCGTTCAATTTAAATGTAGAGACATTGGGTGTTAAGTGGCGGAACTTAACACCGCGTTTTGTCTTAGGAACTGGAGCAGAAAAATAAAAATAATATATGTAAAGTCAATTTGTCTGACTTTAAACGACACTAAACACCGCGACACGCAGTCTTCATATTTTATAAAAAAATGATATATTTATAAAAAAATATTATTAATATTCTAATTTGTTTGTGTATTTTTTTTTAAAAAGGGGCGAGTTTTAAAGAAATCGTTTCCGACAGAATAATCGTAACAAATAAAAAATCTCTCACTCTTCGATTCGATTTATTTTACATGTTTTCCGATATTTTTATCATTTATTTATTTCTATTACTACCTTACTTATTTGACATTTAACAATAAAACAAATATTCCAGTGATTCTAATACTAGTATCGCAAAGGGCTGAAGTTAAAATAGTACAAATGTTCGGACCTGATTGGATGGTCCAGGACCTGGAGAAGGAGATGACGAAGCAGCGCGGCAACGGCCCCACTTATTTGGAAATACTCATCGTTGTTTATGTTCTGGGTAAGTAGTTTTTAGGCGCTGCGATTGATTGTGGGTTCGATGCTCATTTCAAGGATTTATTATGTTGCTCTACGTTGGGGCCAGTCGTGGCGCAGTGACATAAAGTGTGATTGTAAAGCGACTGGCTGTGGGTTCGATTCCAACTCGAGGAGTGGAAATATTTATTTCCATTGTCTTCGCTCTGGTGTCGAGGCAAAGCGCGGTGTCAAGTTCCGCCACTCAACACGCAATGCTTCCGAATTTGGTGGAAAGTGGGGAACTGAGTGTCCTAACACTAGGTTTCCTCTACCTACTCTGCTGTGTGCGGGAAACAGCGTGAAGCTATAAAAAAAAACAAAAAAGAAAGTTGAAATTATGTTTCATTTTTCCGCTCTAGTGTGACAATTTTCCGCGATAAAAACGCTTCCTTATCGCGCTATGTAACGATTTTGAGCGAAATGTTAGGAATTGAGCGACTTGACGCTATGTTTTCCCTAACTACAAACTATTAAAATCTGCATCTGCTTTGAATTCGGCACATTGTAGTCAATTATTTACTAGTAAGTAGTATATAGTTTCAATCACTTATTAATTTTCAAGAAGGATTACATGGTAGGTGGTGGTTAGATCTGTATTTGATAAAAAACAATATCTTCATAGTATCAACCTAATTTCCTTGCCAGGACGAGGAGTGGTGAATATGTAATTATATGCACAATTCTTTAAGATTAGTTTAACCTAATGTATTTCATAATATTAACTAACTTGGTACTATCGTGGTTTAGCGGAATAGCGTTTGGCTGTAAATGCGATTAGTTGGGACTTCGATTCCCACTCAATGTAATGATTATGTTTAAATTTATTTCATATCTCTAGTAATAAAGGAGACTTAATTTAACCCACAATATCTGTATTTTGGATGGAAAGTGGAGAATGGATTATTTTGACATTACGTCATCTCTGACTTTTATGAGTAAAAATGGAAAAAAAAACTAATTTAATTTATCACACAAATATAAACAAAACCCTATACATTTAAAATAAAAAAATATATGTTATATAGATAATAGCCAATTATGTTTATTATTATATATCGTTCGTAAACTTTCGTAACACAAAGAGGATAGAATAGGCGCGTGGTAACTAATAAACAAAATACTTTATGCTTTCTATTTATATATAAAGGAAATACTGATAATGAAGTGTCATAGAAAAGGTAATTTATTCACTTTCACGCATCTTCCGTATTGATGATAATATTACTACGTACATAAGCTTCACGCGCTTTCCCGCAAATGGTAAGCAGTGAGAACCCATTGTCAAAAAACTTGGTTCTTTAATATGTATTGAGAATTTAATCATCTTTAGCGGCGGAACTGAACGCCGCGGTTTATTTAACATAATATCGAAAGTATTTTATTGTTCTGCTGCTAAAAGGCAAAGTGCAGCGTTAAATGCCGGAAAGAAAAGAACAGACTACTTTGTATACTGAATAGCACGACCTACCCCTCTCTACGTGAAAGGCGCGGTATTCTATTTTACTTCTTCCTAATTCAAAATAATAAATTCTTTTAAATCATCATATGGGGCCAATCGTGGCCCAGTGGGACAAGCGTGACTGTAAAAGACTGGTTGTGGGTTCGACTCCTACTCGAGGGGTGGAGATGTTTAATATTTCCCTTTTTTTTTGCTCTGGTGTTGAGCAAAGCATGGCGTTAAGTTCCGCCACTTAACACGCAATGCCTCCGATTTCGGCGGAAATTGGGGAAAGAAATGTATTAACACTAGGTTCCCTCTGCCTACCCTGCTGTGTGCGGGATACAGCGTGAAGCTGGAAAAAAAAATCATCACATTTTTTTTTCATAGACAGCAGCTTCACGCTTAGCAGGGTAATCGGAGAGAATGTAGTGTCAAAACATTCCTTCCTCCACTTTCCGTCTGCAATGGAGGACATTACAAGATGAGTGGCGTAACTCAACGCCGTCCTTTGTCTTAGCTACCAAAGTGAAGATAGGAAATTTAAAATATAATCATTTCTTCAAATAAAAATTGAACCTACGACACCTGTTATAATAAAACTTAAACACCACTTCACTTTAGGCTTCATCTGGCAAGAAACACATGAGATATACGTCCAAGGCATACGTTGTTATCTCCGCAACATGTGGAACTTCATAGACTTCACGCGCAACTCTCTCTACGCTGCGGTCGCCGTTCTCCGTCTCGCCGCGTACATACAGCAGAGAGCGGAAATACGGAGAGATCCTGAGACCAGATTCATACCGCGAGAGAAATGGGACGACTTCGACCCTCAGTTGATAGCTGAAGGACTGTTCGCAGCGGCTAATATATTTAGGTACGTGTTTAAGTTAAATTTTCTTTAAAATTGTCTTATTTTTTGATTGTCAAATAATAATTTACGATTGTTTCTTAATTTTGATGAATTTAAAATCTATTACAGTACTAGACTACTCTGACATAGTGTACCTAGTACGAGTATAATGAAGTGTAGTGTAGTAGGTATTATAAAAATGTGCTTAAAAACATATATAAAAAAATGTTTTTATAAGTGTGTGCATAATACTTTAAAATATTCAAACATGCTTTCTTGCCGATCGATAATGGTTTTAATAATAATCTTTGGGTAGCAGAAATTTCTAAAAAACACCCTAGCTACCAATTTTTGACAGATATCTGCTAACAAAAAAAAATATTTGTAACACGAGTATAAAAATTTCGGCGTGGAATAGAACGTATAGCCCATTCATCAGAGCTCTTGAACGGTTTCTGAGAAGCGCGGGTTCGATTCTCACTACGTTCAATTTTTAGACGGTTTCTACAATGTCTAATAAGTTTTTAAATATGAAAATATAATTTTGTCAACAGTGCCCTAAAACTAGTCCATCTGTTCTCGATCAACCCGCACTTGGGTCCGCTGCAGATCTCCCTCGGCCGCATGGTCATTGATATCGTGAAATTCTTCTTTATTTACACGTTGGTGCTTTTCGCTTTCGCTTGTGGTAAGTAGTGGTTGGATGCGATTGACATAACTGACATACTGTTTTATTGAAGTATTTACTTTATATATTAAAGTTTAATTTTTTTTTTCTTTTCTTTTTTTTATCTTGCTGTATCCCGCACACAGCAGGGTAGGCAGAGAGAACCTAGTGTTAAGACACTCCGTTCCCCACTTTTCGCGCTTTACATCGACACCAGAGCAAATAAATTGGAAATATAATTTCCACTCCTCGAGTGCGAATCGAACCCACAACCAGTCGTTTACAGTCACATGCTTGTGCCACTGGACCACGGCTGGCCACAATAAAAATTATATTCTTTGTCACTACCGTATTATCCGGGAAAAACGTGAAGCTGTAGAAAAAGGAAACAAAAAATAATAATAATGCTATAGAATAGTATAGTATAGTAATAGTATAGCTTATATTAACTTTGAACTTTATACTTACAAATAAATACCAACATTATATATTTATAAAAAATATCAAATCACTTAAATATTAAATTAAAAGCACAAAATCAACAGGTTTGAACCAGTTACTATGGTACTTCGCCGACTTAGAGAAGCGCAAGTGCTACGCGTTGCCGGGCGGACTGCCCGACTGGGACAACGCGGGCGACTCCTGCATGAAGTGGCGTAGCTTTGGGAAGTGAGTCTTATATGTTGAAAGAAAAATATATTTATTCTTTTTTGTATTAGTTTCACGCTATATCTCGCACACAGCAGGGTAGATAGAGGGAACCTAGTGTTAAAACACTCCGTTCCCCACTTTCCGCTGAATTTGGAGGCATTGCATTTTGCGCGCCGTGCCTCGACACGAAAGCGAAGAAAATGAAAATATGAAATATTTCCACTCCTCGAGTTTAAATCGAACCTACAACCAGTCGTTTCAGTCACATGCTTGTGCCACTGCGCCACTAGCTTGTCTGGCTTAGCGGTCAGAGTGTTTTGACGGTTTCCAATAGACGCGGGTTCGAATTCTGCTGCGTTCAAATTCTTAAACGTTTTCTAAAAATGTTTTTTTCAAAACTAGTTTTTTCTTGCAGCTTTTAACAAGGTACCTGAGAATACTGACATTACCCTCTCTCTAAACAGAACCCAGTGTAAATTAAATATATTCATTATTTCGAATGGGAATCGAACCCACTGTATTCGTCAATTAGTTTTTAGTGTCTTACTGCTAATAAATCAATGATAATTCAAAAACAATCTCACAACAACATAAAAATTCTTTATTCCAAACAAATAATTTTACACTATATGAAGATAAATCATTGTATGAAAAGGCAACTTACAAGGTGTTCACAGTAAGCATTGGGTTAGAATACCTTAAAATTATCCACTCTTATAACTTATGTAGAAAAAAAATCAGTTGAATTGGAAAGGAAATCGATATTAGTAAAGATTTCTTTAAATTATTACATTTTAATCGTCTGATTTTTTGAAATATTTAATTGTAGTACACAAAAATAAGGTATAACAGTTACAATTTGTTACTAAGTATACAATGTATTTAATATAAGTAGTATAAAATGTAATAAAAACTAAGTAATTTCGGTTTAAAGCAGCTATAAACTGCTTTCGCACTTTTCGTTACATTTCGAATTCGACTAACATTTTTTAGAATATTTTAGTTTTATATAAATTTAGACCATCATGGCGTAGTGGGTACTATCTGATAAAGCGTTGGTTCTGGATTCAATGACTAGGCATTCGTAGCTTAGTGGGATAGCATATAATTGTAAAAGCGATTGTTGTGTATCCTTACTTTGATTTCTACTAGGAGGAATGATTATATGTATAGTACCCGGCAACAAATAATGCACATCGATGCTTAGAATGAAACAGTCGGTCAGTTTCAGTTTCGTAGAGCGCTGTCTTGGTCACTCAGTTGATATGTGACGTTACTTACTGGTTTGTCAGTCTTTGTACAGATACGGTAGAGTACGGTCGGTTTCAGCTTCAAATATATATATATAGAGTTGTTACTGTCCCCGAAATTTTATTTTTAATTACATCTTTGACAAAAAGAGGAAAAATTTTGCACGGTCAGCCACGTGAAATTATGTACAATGCAAAAAAACAAGCTGTTAAGCCTAAAAATAACAGAATTAATCGAGATCCATTTACACATAAAATAAATATGAATATTATAATAGGTCCCGATTAGTTCCAATTGCTCTTTATTTTTTAACCACCTTAAAAAAAGATGGAGGTAGTCCACTCGTTTAGTTTTTTTTTCATTTTCAAGCGTCAAATTTAATTATTAAAGAAAAGGAATCAACTTCATTGCAGTTGACAACTATTATTATCGCTTTAACAGCTTTTTATAGATACCGGAGTGTTACTATTTTAGCGACAGAGACGACGCTCTACGAAGTCGAAGCTACCCGATTGTTTCATTCAAAGCAACGATGTGCATTATGTATTGCCGGGTACTATAAATTATTTTCATTCCCGCTAACGTAAAGTAAGACATAACGCGGCGTTGAGTTCCGCCTCTCGACAGGAATTTCTCGGTGTAAATGGATAATTGAGTGCCTTGACTAGCACTAGTATGCGAGAAGAAACATGAAATTACTTAAAAAATAATAATTTATAGTTAATGGACGCGTTTCGTTTCTTCATTATCTATTTTCATAAATTCATAGATTAAAGCAAATTGTATATATTTTTTGGTAATTATACATCAAATATACTTAATGAGTATACATTTGAGTACTTTTTAAAAATTTATATATCTCGTAAAGAAACCTGAAATTCATTATTATTTAACGATTCAGCAAAATTAGTCTTAATATATGAAATAATTCAAACATTTATGTTATTAGCTTAATGTAAAACTAGATATTTTTTTATTAGCTTCACGCTATTCCTTACATAGTGTGACTGTCTTTACGTCCGTATTTGAAACATTGTGTGTTAAGTGACAGAACACAACGTCACGCTTTGTATTCGTCACCAGAGCAGAGAAACGAAAATATTTAAATTATTATTTGGTTATTAAAATATGATCAACCGAGTGGAATTCGAACTCATAACCAATGGCCATTACAATCAGACACTGTTCTACTACGCCACAATAACCGCTCTAGAACGCTTTTATATTTGAGCTATTTAAATACCTTTATTATTAAGTCCAAATTCAATAAAGAGTATTTTCCACAAGATTTACAACAACAAAGATATTAATTCATTAAAAACTTAAAAAAACTTTTCGTAGTTTGTCAGACTGATTAGAAACCATAGAAATGTTAATACGTTTGATCGAACTTTGCGATTCGTTTCCATGGCAACAAACAATTCTGGCTTATTTCACATTTGATTCGAGTATCATTATATACATATTTATTAGATTTGATTGTTTTTCTTTAACAAAATTATATTTTAATCTAGTGAATATCATAAAAAGTGTAATAATATTAAAGTTTTATCGAAATTCAAGTAAAATATAATGGGTGAGGCACAATTTGGTGTACGCCATGTGATCGGTGCCCCAGTGGCCACTACAAGGTTATCTGAACAAGCCTTAGTATGTATGCCACCTAGAAGTTCTAAGTTCACCTTATCAGAGTGGAAACTAAGTAATGACCAGCGATGTCGAAACACGGAAGATCAGCAACAACTCGCCGACAGAGTCTTAGGAGAATGTGAGAGAGTTCGGGAAGAAACGGCTGAAAGAGCTTCCATTATGAAAGCTACATCTGATAGACGGATTGAAGAGAGAATAGGTGACGTAGAGTTTAATAAAAAAGAATTACAATTGCAAAGAAAAGAAATTTGCTTTGAACTAGAAGCTCTGAGCGTGTACAAAACGCGATTGGAAGACTGTCTTGCTGCATTGCAAACAAATGCCTTGAATATTTGTCGCAAGTGCCTAATGCTTCGAGACGGACGTATTGGCATTGATTTGGTTGTAGATGAAGTGGAACATGCCCTCCAGCGAGAAATTACTACGATACTCGGAGGCCAAAGTCTTCTCAAGCGCGCTTTAGAACAACTAAATGAACAAATGCGTCGTCTCAGATCGACACGCTATCTTCTCGATCGCGATTTACAATACAAGCAAGCAGCTATAGATTTGGACAAAGGATCTCTTTCTTTGAAACCGACCGATTTATGTTTGTCTATTTATGAAGGCTACACAAGTCTTGATCCAGCTAACATATCCGCTGAGGAGTATAACGCTTACTCAGCAAAGAATATTCAACAAGCAGCCAGAGAAGTTACAAGCTCTCGTCCCATAAAAATAATCATCGACACCTTGTTAAAACAAGTCATAGATGACCTCTGGGCAGCGTATAACAAATGCAACCACGAATTCAAAGAGCGTATCGAGGACACAAAGAAAACTAAAGCGAAACTTGAAGATATGCACAGAGAAACTACTCAAAAGATTGTTGAGATGCAAAATAATATATTAGAATTACAGAAAGCGTTGTCTGCGAAAGAAGGGAATGTGGCATTAGCTCATACAAGACTTGGCAGAAGGGCTCAAAGAGTTGGGGCAGAGCTTGTGAAAGATCCTCCAGGTCAGGCTCTGTACTATGAATGCGAGATGCTACGTCATAGTACTGAACAACTACAGCAAATGCTTCACGAAGCATCAGCTTCCTTAAGATATCTCCTACAAACTCAGATCCAACTGGAAGAAGATATAAATGTTAAGATGAACACTTTGAAAATAGACGAGGTCGATTGTATGACGTTGCGTACTACTATGGACTACCATTCGTATTAAAGATAGTGACAAAATTTTGTTTTTGCTTATATTAAATATTATTATACACGCGAATAGTTTTTATTTGGTATTTGTGTTTTTAAAATAAAATACACCTATATGAAAATTAGTACTTAAAATGTAACTAGATTGTTTATGTGCTATCTATAGGTCTTTTCTACACAAAAATGACAATTCGCTATAAAGGATATATGTTCTAAGATACATTTTTAAAAGCTATAGGGCTATCTTTAGAATATATAACGTTTAAAAATAATATGTCTCCAGGTAAGTTCTAGCTTAATTCTTTCTTTTAAATAAAATTTATTTCGGCTTTTTTTAAGAATATGTATTTTGACATGTATTTTAACAAACTATTTGGAAAATTTATATTTAAATTATAGTCATTTCCACACTCTGGCAAGACAAAGCGAGTTGAGTTCGTTACTTTTTAAGCAAAAAACCAAATTCTTTTTATCTACCCTAAAAATATACAAACAATCATTTTTAGATAATGTATAAAAAATGAACTGACCACTAAGCGCTATAAACACATAACTTAGAGGTCAGAGCGTTTGGATGGATTCCAAGCGAAGCGGGTTCGAATACTGCTACATTCAAATTTTTATACGTTTTCTAAAAATGTCTATCAATTTCTTAATTGTGGCCTGGCCTGGCCCATTGGCACAAGCGTGTGACTGTCAACGACTGGTTGTGGTTTCGATTCCCACTCGAGGAGTGGAAATAATTAATATTTCCATTTTCTTCGCTCTGGTGCCGTGGTAAAGCGCGGCGTTAAGTTCTGCCACTTGCCTTGCCTCCGAATTCGGCGCAAAGTGGGGAACGGAGTGTCTTAACACTAGGTTCCCTCTGCCTACCCTGCTGTGTGCGGGATACAGCGTGAAGCAAAAAAAAAATGTCAATAGCGTGAATACTTTCAGATGTTAAAGGAATATACTAATAATTCCTTTTTTTGCCAGCGTATTCGAAGCATCACAATCTCTCTTCTGGGCGTCCTTCGGTATGGTTGGCTTGGAGAACTTCGAGCTGGCCGGCATCAAGAGCTATACTCGGTTCTGGGGACTGCTAATGTTTGGATCTTACTCGGTTATCAATGTGATCGTGCTACTGAATCTCCTTATAGCTATGATGTCCAACTCTTATGCCATGATTGATGTAAGTATGTTTATATTTATTAGAGGTTATAGTTTAACATAACTTTTTGCTACATATAATATTTTAAATTAAATTATTTAAATTAAAAAAAAAAGTTATACCATTTTTCCATTTGGGGGTAATGGCGATAGTATCGCTTTATATCTCTAGTCAACTTTATAATAGTGATTTATTGTAATATAAAATATTATTCTACGACTGATATGAATAGCTCTAATATTCATAAAATACGAATAAATTTTATTACAAAAGTCGTTCGTTCAATGAGACAATGTATTTATATATAAGTGTAGTTATATTTTGGAACAGGATATATGTATTTTTTAAACATTTTTAAAGTGTTAATCCACACTTAGGTAAATTGAAAAAGACATTTAAAGAAAACGTATAAAAATTTGAACGCAGCGGGATTCGAACCCGCGCCTCCTGAATACCGTTCAAGCGCTCTCACCACTGAGCATGGCATGGCATGGCATGGAACGCATGGCTCAAATTTTAATACGTTTTCTTTAAATGTTCTTTAAAGGATATATGTAATATCATAAAGAGACCGGAACACCCGTTTGCTTTTGTTTTTATAAGGAAATATATAAAAAAATACTTATCTGTCTGTTAAATTTTCTTAAGAATTAATTTTTTTTCTTCGCATATTATCTTCGCATGTTATATGGATACGCTACGTAGAAGAAACGTGTCGAGAGTAGTTAGTAGGTTTCACATAACCTAATTATAACGAATTAAGATTTACTAACGTCGTGTCACTTTGAAGTGTAGTTATGTGTGTTATTAAATTCAGACGATTGTAAAGATTGTCTAAGTAAAATTTTTGATTGTTTGTTAGCTTCACGCTGTATCCCGCACACAGAAGGGTAGGCAGGGGGAACCTAGTGTTAAGACACTCCGTTCCCCACTTTCCGCCGAATTCGGAGGCTTGCGTGTTAAGTGGCGGAACTTAATGCCGCTTTAAAATTTTTGATGCTTTTCTTATATTTCATATTTCATTTCGTAATTTCGTAAAGTAATTGGCTCGTTATTTTATTATTTGCAAGTGAAGTGTTATATTCAATAATAAATAGAGGCTTTATATCCATTAGTCGTGTAATATTGGTATGTAATGTTTTTTTTTGGAATATTTATCTAAATAATTCAGCCTATGATAAAGACCGGGTTTGTTTTATTTATTTTAATTTTACTTTAAAATATCTAATAGATATATTAAACTAGGCTTAGATTAGTGTACTCTGTATACTTCCGAAAGGATTATTAAACTCTGTTTAGTCGTTAGGTCATCGTAGGTTCCATGCCCAGTAAAGTATATAACTGACAGTTATATAGCAAGAAATTGCGCTACCACATTTTTTTTTGTAGTGTAAGAAGTATTTTATAAAATTAATAATTATATTACACAATCTACATTTGACATTCACTTTTGTATGAAGTTGCTAAGGAAATGTGTGTTTTACGCATCTACAATGACTAATTAAAAATTTATTTATTCTATGTATTGCGTTTTCCCGAATAGCAGGCATGTCATGGAGAATCTAGTGTCAAGTTTTGACACTAGGTCCTCACTAACTCCTCCAGGGTACGCGAAAGATTGGGGTACCTGTCGCCCCGGATTGTGGCGGTCGAGGAGGAGCACCGTGAGGTTATAGTGGGTATACGGACGGCTCAGTCTGGAGTCCCACATAACCACGTCCGAGTCGGGCTGGTATCCGTAACGGATTTCCTCACGTAAAAAAAAGCTATTATATTATTTTAATTTATTTTTAGGAACATTCAGACGTAGAGTGGAAGTTCGCTCGCACTCGTCTATGGATGAGTTATTTTGAAGAGAGCGCTACATTGCCTCCGCCCTTCAACATCTTCCCTACTCCGAAAATCATTATGAAACTCTTTGGCATGAGGAAGAAGAATCAACCGGATAAAATTAAGGTAATTTAATGAATTATTATTAGTATTTTGGCCGGAGAGTGGATAAAGGAGTGTCATGACACTATCTCTGACTTATCTGCTATGAGGAAAAAAGGTGAAGCTGAACGTATGTTAAGCGTTTAGTAATTGGCTAGTAATAAGCTTTGTTATAATACAAATATTTATTTGTTATAATAAATATTCTAGTTATTAAATAATTTATCATTTTTTTGTGTGTTATCTTAGTGGGTTAGCATCTGATTGTGATCGGGATTTATTGTAGGAGCGGGGAATTTTACCATTAACATACAATTTCAAATTCATATCGAAAACGGAGAACGGAGAATCTTCAAATTAGATTTTTTTAAACTATCCTGCTTTGAGATAAAATGCTTGAAGCTGCAAAAAAAAAGAATTCTCATATTTTATGACTTTCATGATAAAAAATACACAGATTGACTCTTTATCAAAGAAGCCCCATGGAGCTTGACTTTATTAAAGTTCTATGAATTTATAATAATGTCTATAAAATATTTGATATATGTTCTAAGTATATTAAAAATAGATTTATGAAAAAGATGTGGTTTTGTAGAATATATACAGTATTTTTAATATATATACAATTTCTTATTTAGTTAATAGTCTTATTTGGTGAAAACATCTCATACCTGACGTTTTGTTTAACAGAAGATAAATTTAAAATCTTCATTTTAAAAGCTTTTGCTGTGTCGAATTTGTACCTATAGCCATATTGTAGTAGAGAGTCAGATACGAATGCTCAGACGAAAAACTATTTAACGTTTAAAGTGAAACATTTACATTTACGCTTATGACTTGCTAATTGAAAGATTAATCTCAAGGGTAAAATATAGGTTGTGATTTGTTAAAAGTGTGTCTTCACACACAAAAAAAAATATTTTTCTAAATTCCAACTTTAACGGGGAATAAACGTAGTTTTATAAAAAAAACACGTTTTATAGAAAAAAAACACGTTTATGGGAATAAACATTAAAGTTGGAATTTCGGAAAATATTTGTCTCGACACCAGAGCGAAGAAAATGGAAATATTAAATATTTCCACTCCTCGAGTGGGAATCGAACCCACAACCACAACTTACACAGTCAGACACTAACAATATTAAGCAAGAACCAAAAGTTTTATCCAAAAGCCTCCTTCCAGGAACAAAAAGCAATAGACGATGTGAGATACACAGCCGTCATGCGAGCGCTTGTATGGCGATACGTATCCGCAATGCACCGGCGCATGGACGACGACCCGGTCACCGAGGACGATATCAACGAGCTGAAGGGCGACGTGTCTGCCCTGAGATATGAATTGTTAGACGTCTTCGAGAAGAACGGCATGGATGTTTCGTTCACTGACAGGAAGGAAAAGAGTGAGTATTTTCTGTTTGTTTCACAGCTGTGCGGGAGACAGCTTCACGCTGAATCCCTGCTGTGCTAAAAATGCAGGGTAAGTAGAGGGAACCTAGTGTTAAGACACTTTGTTCCTCACTTTTCGCCGAATTTGGAGGCATTGCGTGTTAAGTGACGGAACTTAACGCCGCGCTTTGCCTCGACACCAGAGTGAAGAAAATGGAAATATTAAATATTTCCACTCCTCGAGTGAGAATCGAACCACAACTAGTCGCTTTACAGTCGCACTTTGAGCCAATGATGAATGATTAATCTAGCATTAATTTTTTTAAGTAGATTACTAATTTGAGTGAAATAAATGTTGAATATGCAATTCGGTTGGTTGTTGGCAATAAATCAATCAAAGCATTGCATTTTTAACCTTTACTTTACTTAATGTTACTATATGAAGGTAATTAAAACGTTACAATATGAACTACGCAGCCCATCGTGGCGCAGTGGGACAACTCTGACTGCGAACTAATAGTCGTGGATTCGATTCATAATGGAAGGAATGACTATATTTAAATTCTTTCTTTATTCCCATTTGATAAGATATAGCGCGGAGTTGAGACTTCACTCAAAAAGCAAAATAATTTAAAAAGTATAAAACGAAGTGTCGTGTTACTACGTTCATTCTGCCTTCCAAAAATTAAAAATTTTGAAAAAACCCACGACGGTTTAATTGTAATTGAAAAAGGATAAAATAAGTCGAAATCCCACGCCTAAAAGAATATATGTAACGAGATGATGGGGACGACTTCGTCGGAGCTGCCATTACTTTAAGTTTGCTAACTTCTCCTAGGTTTTCATGCTGTTAAAACAGGTTTGGGCAAAAATTAAAATATTAATATGAATTTACAGTTTTGATAACTGGTATTCCTTTTAAAAACTTTAAGAACGAAATCTATACTGTTAGCTACTATATTTAAAATAGAGGTTGCAACTGGCAGCCCCCGACGAAGTTGTCCCCATCATCTCGTTACATATATTCTTTTAGGCGGGGGATTTCGACTTATTTTATCCTTTTTCAATTACAATTAAACCGTCGTGGGTTTTTTCAAAATTTTTAATTTTGTTTTTTATTTTAAACTTTTTAAAGTGAATAGATACACATTATATATTATTACATAATTTCGAAATACTTTATATTAATCTTCATGCAAATCCAAAAGAAATTATAAGCCCAATGCTTTCTGATTATCAAATGCCTATTGCAGCGCCTGGCAGATTGTCACCGTAACATTTTTAGGAAACTTAAGTTTAACCAAATCAGTGAAAATCACAAAACCCACTAGTAGTTTTGATTTTGAACAAACTAATTTATACTGGAGCGCCCCGTGGTAGTTTGTGATATGGCATATAAAAACACGCAACAATTAAACCTGAACCTATCACAGAAAACCGCATCTAAATAGGTTTCACACAAAAATACAAGCAAATGCTTACTACAGCGCCCCCTGGTGAGGTGTCACCACGACACATATACGAGAACACGCGCTAATTGAGCCTGATCCTATCGTTGAAAACTGCATCAAATTCAGACTCGTAGTTTTAACTTTGCACCATCAAATGTTTAATGCAGCGCCCCCTGGTGAGTTCTTAACGTAAAAAAAAAACTAAAAACATACACCAAGTAAAGGTAAATCTAATATTGAAAACTCTGTCCAATCGGACTAGTAGTTGTGGTTTTACATTAAATATTACAAACAAATGTTTACTGCAGCGCCCTCTGGTGAGTTAACACGATAAAGCATATCCAAGAACATGCACTAATTAAACTTGAGCTTATCACTGAAACTGCATCCAAATCGAATTCGTCATTTTAGCTTTGCACAAACAATATTTTACTGCAGCGCCCCCTGGTGACTTATCACCGTAATATAAATTTAAAAACATGTACTAAGTAAAGCGGAATCTAATACTGAAAACTCTTTCCAATCGTACTAGTCGTTTTTGTTATACACAAAAAATGGAAGCAGCTACTTACTGCAGCGCCCCCTAGAGAGTTGACACATACTTGACACATACTTCACAAATATGCACTAAGTAAACATACATGACACATATAAGAAAATATGCACTAAGTAAACTTGAATCTATCATTGAAAACTGCATTCAAATCGGACTCGTAGTTTTAGTTTTGCACAAACAAATGTACTTACTGCAGCGCCCCCTGGTGAGTGATCACCGTAACACATATATGAAAAGATGCACCAATTAAACCTGAACCTATCGTTGAAAGTTTCATCTAAATCGGACTAGTAGTTTTTACTCTACATAAACAAATGTTTACTGCAGCGCCCCCTGGTGAATTTTCACCGTAACGAAAAAAAAAAATCTTAAAATATGCACGAAGCAAAGCTTAATCTAGTTCTGAAAACTCTAGCCAATCGGATAAGTAATTTCGGTTTTGGACAAATAAATATAAGAAAAATTTTGGTTTTACACAAAAAAACTCAAACAAATGCTTATTACAGCGCCCCCTGATGAGTGGTCACCATAACACATATATGGAAAGACGCACCAATTAAGCCTGAACCCATCCTTGAAAGTTTCATCTAAATTGGACTAGTAGTTTTTGCTCTGCATAAACAAATGTTTAGTGCAGCGCCCCCTGGTGAGTTTTCCCCGTAACAAAAAAAGAAAAATCTTAAAATATGCATCAAGCAAAGCTGAATCTTTTTATGAAAACTCTTTTTAATCGGAGCAGTAGTTTCGGTTTTAGACAAATAAACAAAAAAAAGTACAAACAAATGCTTACTGCAGCGCCCCCTGGTGGCTTGACACAATAAAACATATCCAAGAACATTCACCAATTAAACCTAAATCTATCACTGAAAATCTATCGAAATCAAACTCCTATTTTTTGAGATAATTGAAAACATTCGTTTTCACGTAAAATGCTTATTGCAGCGCCCCTGGTGAGTTAAGGCAATAAGACATATCTAAGAACATACGCCAATTGAACCTTAACCTATCATAGAAAACCGTATCAAAATCGGACTTATAGTTTTGGAAATAATTGACATAGTAATTTGCACAAACACACAAACAAACAAACAAACAAACAAACAAACAAACAAACAAACAAACAAACAAACAAACAAACAACCTCTCACCCCAAACACATATACAGTCGCCGTTCCGTCGCGGGTAAAAAGCTGCAAAACAAAACCTAAATAAACATTTTTAATGTATTACTCAGACACTTAGGACTTCATTAAATTTCGTAAACGTATAAACGCACAGCTTTGCGGTCTAATCGCTTTTACGATACTACTACCTTCTATACCTAGAGATTTTTTACCAAGACGGGTGGGACAATGTTCGTTCGAATTCCGCTACTATCAAATTCTCATATGTTTTCTAAAAAGATTTCTCTATCTAAACTAACTACCTTCCTCCGTAGCTGTATTAGCAAAGCGCATGAAGATATGGGAGCGTCGTCTCATGAAGGATTTCCAAGTGACTCCAGTCTCCGTGGAGGAGGACGGCCGGCCGGTGCACGAGGACAGCCTCGCGCGGTTCAGGAGGATAGCCAGAATGGCCGCGGCAGCCGCTACCGGTTCTAAGTGGGATCAGACGCTTGCTGCGACTGGGATATCGTAAGTTTTGATTTACGCTGTATCCTTCACAAGGCAGGATAAGCAGAGAGCACCTAGTGTTAAGACACTCCGTTCCCCACGCACCGCTGAATTCTGGAGGCACTGCGTGTTAAGTGGTGGAATTTTATTAATAGAATAAATATGGTGGAACATTATTTGCCGTGCTTCGCCTGGATACCAGAGTGTAGAAAATGAAAATATTAAATATTTCGACTCTTCGAGTGGGAACCTAGTTTGAATTGAATTTAGTTTAATTAGGCTGTAACCTGCGTAACGGGGTAGTCAGAAGAGGACCGATTCAGATAGTCAATTCACTCCAACCTCCACTTAACATAAATAATATATATATATATATATATTAATTGATCTGGTCGAAAACAAATTTAATATTTTTTGCTTTAATAAGCAAATATATGTTTATAGTGATGAGGGATAATGAAGCTACATTAACATTTAACAGTAAAAGTTTTTTTAAAATGTGTTTACATTATAACAAAATATATATAAATTGATTACATGACTGACTTTCGTGTTTCACATTTGGTTTTTAAATTTTTTAATATATATTTTGTTATGTAGAAGTTAATGTAGCATAGTATAAATAAATTAATTAAGAAGAAGATATTCATCTAAATAATTATTACGATTATTCCATATATCTTAAAAATAATAAAATAATCTTAAATATAACTAACAACAAATAAAAACAGATCACAAATCGGGCGGTGTCGCACACGTCAGTCGTTCAAGAACCAGCAGAACTTGCAGCGCGCCATAGAGCAGGCGAAGAGGCTTGTCATGCATTCACCTATGCCTGGTGCGTTATATTTCTTTATTTTTCTTAAAAATTGTTTAGAATTGAATTCTGAGAGTTACGAATAATGGAGAACCGGTTATTTTCGTTTTCCTTTTCTCATTTTTTATTTCAAATGATTTGTTTATATGTAATGATTTTTGCTTGTAAGATAGTACGATAATTCATTTTGCAGCCTTACAACTTAAGTAGCTTTAAATATATTGGTAGAACCTACAGTTCCGTGGATAAACCGATATTCCAAATGACTGTCATTTCAAAGTAAACATTAGTAGGATCTTTTCAAATTTGGTAAGGTAGAGCGAGGAGTTCAGATATTGTAGGTAAGCGTTAATGCGTATTTTAAAGGAAGCTCTTAAACCTACTCAATGGGTTACAAGTCCCAGGCACTGCCCACCGCTCTTCTCTCCGCAATACGTTGAATACAAACACGGTGTAACCATAGAATGAGTCTATTTTTCTATTATCTAAGGAGTTTCTTCTCTATTATCATAAAACTTAACTTTTTCGTCCATTTTCAAAGGATCAAGGGCATCATCTCCGGTAGAAATGCCGCAACCCTCAGGACATTCAATGCTGGAGCTCATCAAGGATATTTCATCTGAGATCAAGGAGCAGAACCCTTCCTGCTTACACGTTCCTAGATCTCCGTGGCGAGAACCAGGTGAGTGACCTGTGACCACGGTTTACTGTCAAGTGTTCAAAACTTCGAGTTTTCTAATAATATAATATAGAATACTAAAATAAAAAAAAAAAAACATTTTAAGAAAAGGAATAAAGATTAAGACGCAGTGGGATTCGAACCCACGCCCCTTGGAAACCGTCCAAGCGCCCTGACCGCTAAGCTATACCGTTTTACTACCGGCTACGTCGAAATATGTGGAAAAAAATATATATTTGAAAATACATTTAAGAAAACCCGACGTTTTGAACAATCAAAAATATACGCGATTAATCCATTTAAAAATAGTTTTATTTAAAAATGTCCAATAATCGTGAAAATAAAAAGATATTATTGTGTTTATAACAATTTATTTGAATAAAGCATGTTTTAATTTTGATGAATATATTATTATAAACAGGTCCCAGTGGCTCAGTGCCAGTAGTGAGATTACTGACACCTAACGGTATACAAAGCAGAACGATCTCTCCTATCCCAAGGTCGTCGAGTCCAACGCCATCGAAGGTAAGTCTTTATATTTTGGTCTACTAGGATAGCATATTAAAAAGAATATTTTTTTATATTTCTTATTTTATATCAAGGATTTGAACCAACTACCTTTGTTTCTGATTTTATTCTCTTGAATTTAGTCATTTATTTTACATTGTGTGATAGATGCCATATATTGATTCGATTTTTTTTACCATCGCGCTGTATCCCGCCCCCAGCAGGGTAGGCATAGGGAACCTAGTGTTAAGACACTCTTAACGCTACGCTTTGCCTTGATACCAGAGCGAAGAAAATGGAAATATGAAATATCTCCAATCCTCGAGTGGGAATCGAACCCACAACCAGTCGTTTACAGTCACACGCTTGTGCCACTGGGCCACGACTGGCCCCTAATGATTCGATATGTAATCAAAAAGAAGTTTATATATTTGGCAAAGTACGTCGTTTAGTTTCACTTTATTTTCAGACTAAGAAGCCTTTTAAGGCTCCATTTTCAGCTAACTCATAGATTTCTATAAATCTCTATTTAAAATATCTCGATTTCAGGGCAATGTGAAGAACGGAGGGTCTTGACACTACTTTCTTTCTGACTATCCTTCTATGCGAGAAAAAGCATGAAGCCTTCTTTTGAAATTAAGAATATATACGTATACATATATGTACAATATCTAACTGCATCTACATACAAATGAAAAACACAAATGGCCTTCAAAAGCTTTGCAACAATAAAGCTTATTCGTTTAAAATTAAACGTTTGAGCTTTAAAATTTCAATCTCTACAGGATTATAGAATTGTGGACAAATATGAATACTTCTACATTTCAATGACTCTAGTATTAACATACTGTATTATTTAAAAGTGTTTTATCGGTTTATATATGCATCGTCATACATCCGTACTTATGCTATAAATGCGTATGTCTGTCTGTTTGTCTGTCACGCTTTTACGGCTAATCTACCCGTCCGAATTGGATGAAATTTAGAATGAAAGTAGTAAAAACTACTCTGTCAAATAAAGGCTATAGTACCCGGCAATACATAATGCACATCTATGCTTAGAATGAAACAGTCGGTCAGTTTCGGTTTCGTAGAGCGCTGTCTTTGTCACTCAGTTGATATGTGACGTTTCTATCTGGTTTGTCAGTCTTTGTACAGATACGGTAGAGTACGGTCGGTTTCATTTCCAAATATATATACAGAGTTGTTACTGTCCCCAAATTTTTATTTTTACAATTACATCTTTAACAAAAAGAGGAAAACTCTTGTATGTGAGATTATGTACAATGCAAAAAAACAAGTTATTAAGCCTACAAAAAACAGGATTAACCGAGATCCATTTACATATAAAATAAATATGATTATTATAATGGGTCCCGATTAGTTCCAATTTCTTTTTATTAATTAACTAACTTCAAAAAAGGTGGAGGTTGTCCATTCGTTTAGTTTTATTTTCATTTTTTTCATTTTTAGGCGTCAAATTTAATTATTAAAAAAAGAAATCCACGTCATTAAAGTTGACAACTACTATTGTCGTTGTAACAGCTTTTAATAGATATCGGTTTGTTATTATTTTAAGCGACAGAGACAACGCTCTACGAAGTCGAAGCTAACCGATTGTTTCATTCTAAGCATCGATGTGCATTATGCCAATTGCCGGGTACTATACTTAGTTTTCAAAAATAAACCTCTAAATGGTTGAAATAGAGGATTAAACTTTATGTGAAAAATCTACACCGCCTGACCGATTGTAATAAATTTTGGCATAAATATAGTTGATAATCCAAGGTTAAACATAGGTTACTTTAGGTTTAGAAAATCCACCCCCAAAGGTTGCAGTATAACGAAACAGTTATGTAGTTCATGCGGAAAAGCCGCGAGCTGGCCGCTAATATAATCATATATTATAAGTGCTTTTTTTTTCTTTTTAATTTACCCTACAAATGTTTTTTTATGTTTACGCATATTTATATCAATTAAGATATGTATATTGTTATGTTCGGATTCCTAACACCGTGATTTAGAGGACAAAGTTTAGTTTTATTTTGTGGCCAGTCGTGGCCCAGTGGCACAAGCGTGTGACTGTAAACGACTGGTTGTGGGTTCGATTCCCACTCGAGGAGTGGAAATTATATTTCCATTTTCTTCGCTCTGGTGTCGAGGTAAAGCGCGGCGTTAAGTTCCGCCACTTAACACGCAAGCCTCCGAATTCGGCGGAAAGTGGGGAACGGAGTGTCTTAACACGAGGTTCCCTCTGCCTACCCTGCTGTGTGCGGGATACAGCGTGAAGCTAAAAAAAAAAAAGTTTAGTTTTGCAGTTTCATAATTTTTTCGCTCATAACGAGTCAGTCTCTTGAGTCAAGATACTCTTTTCTTTGCTTTTAAAATTAAAATTCAAAAATATGCATATTAAAAGGTGGAATTCAACACTAAATTTTATCTTACCTATACGAAATAATGAAAGTAATTTAAATATAATTATTAAATAACTAGACATCGAATCCACAATCACTTTTTAGTCATACGTCATTTTTATGTCAATTTTCATTTACAACTTGATTTCGTTCCGCTTCATTTACTTATTTTAAATACAATAAAAAGACATTTAGAAAACGTATAAAAATTTGAACGCAGCGGGATTCGAACCCGCGCCTCCTGAATACCATTCAGGCGTTCTCATCACTGAGCTATGCGCTCTACAACCAGTTGCGTCGAAATTCTTATGCGCTTTATTACAACTTATTTTTGTTGTTAGCATCTCTGTAGAGAGATTTTTACAAATTTCAGAGAGAGAGTTTTTTTCAAATGTTATTCTACGAAAAATGTTTGGCATGAGAGAATGCTATTTATTAAATACTTTTAAACATTTTTAAGGTGTTATTCCACACTTAGGATAATTGAAAAAGGCATTTAGAAAACATATAAAAAAATTATACGTTTTCTTAATGCCTTTTTCCATTTTCCTAAGTGTGGAATAACACTTCAAACATGTTTAAAAGTATTAAATACCATATTTTTCTTAAAAAAATATTTTAAATTAAAAACATAACTTTTATTTCTTCAATATAATACGTAAAACATTACTAATTGTAGTATTTATTGTTCAAATACAGGTTTCTACAACGAGTGTGTCAAGGGATCGCAGTCCTAGTCCTTACCAAAGACCGATAAGTCCGAACGGAAGTGATAGATTTCAACCAGGTCAGTTAAAGTCCTTATATATGTTTTTTTTATATATTGTTATTGACTATTTGATTTCCTTAATAATATTAGATTAATTGTAAAATGATTTTGTTTTTATGTTTAAATTTAAATGGCTGGTTACCAAAATATTTCGTGGAAATTTCATAAATTATTGTAATGAAAATTTATTTTTTTAATACAAGAAGATTTATATACAGTTTCAAGCAGGCGGCAGGGTTAAACCTGCATAGCAGAGTGATCAGAAGGAATCTAGTGTTAAGACACTCCGCTTTCCATATTCCGCTCGACTCCGATACATTATCTGTTGAGTGACAGTGACCAAATCGGAGAGATAAAAAATATTTTAATGCAATCATACTACCGAATGGGAATTGAACCCAAAACTATCGCATGTATAGTCAGATGCTTTCCGATATGATCACGAAGACCGAATCTATGCTTATATTATAAATGCGAATGTCTGTCTGTATATCTGTCACGGCTAATCTATAAGCCCGATTTAGATAATATTTAGAATGAAAGTAGTAAAGTATCCAGGATGAAACATAGGCTACTTATTTTTTCTAAAATTAACCTCTAAAGGAACAACCTTGAAATAGGAGATGAAAGTTTATATGAAAAATCTAAACCGCTTGACTGATTGTAATGAATTTTGGATAAGTATAGTCGGTAGCGCAAGGTTAAATATAGCCTACTGTAGTTTTCAAAAATCCACCCCCGAGGGTTGCAATATAACGAAACAGCTATGTAGTGCTCGCGACGAAGCAGCGAGCGGGCCGCTAGCCATGTAATAAATATGTTGAATTATAATAGTTAATATAAAAATATGTTTTAGAACCGAGTCCTTTGAAAGCACAACGAGTCCCCGGCGGAGGTTCCCCTCCAAGAGTGGTGAAGAAAAAACCCCCCGCACCCCCTGTGGGTGATAAGAATGTAAGTTTAATATCTTTTAAAATTATTATTAAATTATATTATTTATCTTTTTTTCTATCTCTTAAACAAAGAAAGAATATCTTTCAATACTTATTTCAAAATTTACATACATGTCCAGATAATAATATCTTCCCAAAGAATCTCTAGTAAAAATAATAGTTTATTATGTACTTATAAATAATTTTCCTGCGTGGTAGTAAGAGAGAACCTAGTGTCAAGACATTCCGGTCTCCACTTTCCATTCGACCTTGAGAAAGGAAGAAATGAGGCAATGTGTGTTGAGTGGACCTCAACGCTGCACCTTGTGTCATTCAACAGAGAGAGAGGTCATTCCAACTAGTGAAAATGGAACCCAAAACCAATGCGTTTACAGTTTTTCTACTAACAAATACTAAGGGGCCAGTCGTGGCACAGTGGCACAAGCGTATGACTGTAAACGACTGGTTGTGGGTACGATTCCCACTCGAGGGGTGAAAATATTTAATAATTCCATTTCCTTGGCTCTGGTATCAGAGGTAAAGCGCGGCGTTAAGTTCCGCCACTTAACACGCAATGCCTTCGAATTCGGCGGGAAGTGGGGAACGGAGTGTTATAACACTAGGTACCAACAAATTTTATGATATAACTAATTTTGTAAATTGTATATTGTCTTAATTAAGAGTTCATTTAAATGTAGAAATAAGTATAGTAAATGTAATACTCGCTTAGGTAATTTAAAACATCATTTTAGTTTTGAGTAGCATGTCAATGTAATTTAAGATTTGTAAACAAAAAATTAAGGAAAGAAATACGGGATACGAGACCGGGTGTCTGTAGAGTTTGAGTATTTAATAAAAAAAAAAAAAACCACTAGGTACCATCGGCCTGCCCTGCTGTGTGCGGGATACAGCGTGAAACTAAAAAAAAAAAAAAAATAAAAATATGAAAGATTTTCAAAATAAAAGAGCTTTTTACTATTCTACACACATTATGTAGAATATAAAAGTTTATATTCAAAGCTTAATCGTTTGTACATCGATCGTAAATTTCATACTAAAATCATTAAACGTGACATTTAGTTTAAACAAACTCGTGTATTTCAATAAATTAAACGTCTATTAGAATGTATTCAACTGTTAATTGATTAATGGTTATTGAAATGAAATAGGCATTTTAGATTAACTAAAAACTTATTACTATGATTTTCTACGGTAGAAAAGGGTTGTAGCTGTTTTTTATAAGTGACAGCTTTATGCTTTTTCCCATAGCAGGATAGGCAGAAGGAACCTAGTGTGTTGACTCTCCGTTCACCATTTTCAGCTCGATATCGAGACATTGTATTTGGTACCAGAGCGGAGAGATTAATTATTTTAAATATTTGTGTGCTTCAAACATACAGCTATAGCTATATATACATACAGCTATCGAGCTTCAGCCTGTTCAACTGTTACACGATGGCTTTCTTTTAAATATATAAAATGACATTTATCGCTATCATATTGCTAATTGTAATTTTTGCCTCAATCCATACTTATATTATAAATGCGAAAGTCAGTGTGTTTGTCTGTCAGGCTTTCACAGCTAATCTACCGGTCCGATTTGGATGAAATTTTGAATGAAAGTAATAAATAACTATGGGTCTAACATAAGCTACTTATTTTTTCAAAAATTAACCGTTAAAGGTTTGAAACAGGGAATGAAAATTTATATAAAAAAACTAAACCGCTTGACCGATTGTAATGAATTTTATAGGAATAAATATAGTTGATAATCGAAGGTCAAAGATAGGATACCTTATTTTTCAAAAATCCACCCCCGAGGGTTGCAACATAACGAAACAATCAGGCAGTCCACGCGGCGAAGCCCCGAGCGGGCCGTTAGTCAGTTGATAAATCAAAAATGTGTACTTTTCAGTCCAGCCTGTTGTAACTGTTATTAATATATGCTTATTAATGTATTAGGTAGCGGAAGTTAGATCTCAAGACAAATCTCGAGACACGATCGCAGTGGCTCGTCCAACTGCATTAGATATTAAAGGGTCTAAAGACGGTCTTCCACCGCCGCCGTATACTAAATCTAAGGTAAGATATTTATTTGCACGCTTTTTCTAGCATAGGGTAGAGTACACAGTGACAGAACACTGCGTTCTCAATATTATGTCTAAATTCGAGATATGGAGTGGAGGATATCGTTCTTTGTCTCGATGGGAAATGGGAATCGATCCCACACTTACCACGTTTACAATCACCTTATCTTATATTCGTAATGTTAGTTAATTTGTCAAGTAGAATTTAAATTTATAACCATAGATAATAAATACTTGCGTAAAATCGTAATTGCACTAGTGTAGCATTGTTTATTGTAATTTTTTTTATAAAATTTGTTTTCCATTATTAAATACGTTCCCCTATAACATTATATATGGGTACAGCATGTGTGAGAATAATGGAAATATTGTACATTGACTTTCGTTTGATCTTCCCGCCTTGTTATAAAAATATTGTAGGAAAAAGTGAACATTATGATCAAAGATAATTGTCAAAAATAATATAAAGTAAGATACGGAAGTAAATAAGTATTGTATGTTTACAATAGTTTACCAATCATTGCAGAAATAGCAGAAAATAATCATAAATTGAACCTTTTTGTTATAAAGCGGAAGAACTATCAAAAATTAATTGTCTTGCTTATTAACTAAAAAAATTATGGACTTTGCAATTAAGTTTTGGCGTTTGGTAATGGATCCCAAATCGGCGAATAATATGTACCTATAAATAATTTTCACTTCCATAGTCTAATTCTTTTAACAAAGCGCGGTGTTGAGTTCCGTCACTCAACAAACGCACGCTAAGTGAAGAAAGGAGTATTTTGACACTCCGTTCCACATTTTCTATGACTACCTTATTGTACTGGAAAACGCGTGCAGCTGTTGTTTTTTCGAAACCCCGGATGATACATTATAAATTTTCTATATTTATTACAATTTACGTATAAGTCTTAGTTTGTAATCAACGTTTAGAATTCTTCTTAAAATTATATGGCTAAGCCAATTATTGTTATAAATTTAATAAAATATTTTACTGATAACGTACAATTATAATTTCTATCGCAGCAGTCACTGGACGCTAACGCTAGTGGCTCCAGGCCAGTACCAGCTCCGAGATCCAGATCACCGTCCCCTAAGCCAGCGCCAGTTCAGGTAATGTTTATTAAAATATCTGTATTATTGTTCTAATTATAATATAAATCTAAATATAGATTTATGGAAAAGGTATATAATAAATTATGTTATATTTTTTTGGTGGGCTAAACTACGATTCGCGAGCTATGTGCTCTTTGGAAATAATTCCTAGCTCTCGATAAATTTATCCGACTTCTCCATTTGTCATTATCAAAAAGAAAAAAAGGAATCGTTTCTCTTCTTTTTTACATAAATGTTAAATTTTTATTTAAAATTTTCTATACGTAGTCTTGTACTTGTCATTCCTGCTTTTGAACTAAATTCCAAAACGTACCAAATTTTTTTGATTGTCAAAAAGACCATGACGCAGTTTGACAGCGTCTGACTGTGTACACGATGGTAGTGGGTTCGATTCCTACTGGATAGTAATAAAATGTTTTTTTATTAGAATAGCCAATTGGCTATTCTTTTTTAAAATTTTATAAAATTTTATTGTTCCACACTGGTGATAAGACAAAGCACAGTTTTAAGTTCGGCCGCTCAATACATTCAGGAGAGATGTAGAAAATGATGTACCTACGAGTACTTCGACGCTAGGTTCTCACTGCCTACGTTAAAAAAACACAATAATTCAAGAAGTAATTCTTGAATTTACAGATTTTCTTATAATTTTTTATTATCAGTACACTACATTTCAAAAGTATTTCAACAAAATAAGCTACTTTAGACCAAATAATATAGGAGAGGCGTTAAAAAATGAATTGTTAATTAAATATACTTTTGCCCTTTTGTTTTATATTTCTATTACATCTCAACAAAGAGGTTGTATCGAAATGGTTTTGGCGGTTTTATATAGGGATTAGGATTTTTATTATGTTTTTATTGACCACTGCGCTAGGAGCGGCGTCGTAAAGACAGTACTCGCGTTTGCAAAAATGTAAATAATCATTTTATCTGTTCCACCAGTCTCTGGTGAACCTAGTTAATAAATAATAATTTTTGGAAGTCATCAATTAGAGCGGCAAAGAGTATGGAACGGAGTGTCTTAAGACACGGTTCCCTCTGCCTACCCTGTAGTGCGGGATACAGCGTGAAGCTAAAAAACATGAGTTTTAGTCAGTTATTTAATTTCTTTTTATAAAAAATTCTTAGGTTTAGCAGTTTAGTTTGATTAATGTTTTGTATAATTAGATAAGTAACTTTTTTACTAGAGAACACACTATACATATAATTTTATATTATATACTATTGTATTTTTGAATTTAAATTGTACTTACAATAACAATCAACATTAAATTCTTAAAAATCTCAAGCCATTGGCCAAAAATAATAAAAAGACAAGGCAAAAGTGGCACAAATCCATAAATACAGTATTGTAAGTTTATATTTAAGAAAATTAAAAAATATAACTGTCACATCCATTGGCTCCAACGACATAAATAAAAGTAATAGGATCATTTTTTAAGGGAACAATAGTTTATTTGAGTTTAGAGGCCCTTAGGGACTATGTTATTCGCGGAAATTTGAGATTTACTAACTTTTATTGTTAAATATATATATTTTTCAGAAAAATATTTATATTTTAATTAAAAATCTACGATAAGAGTTAATAGAACTAGGTTATTATCAAATTGGCAACTATATAAGTAAGAAAAATTAAAAAAAAAATTAATATTTTAACAGTTCTCGTATATTTTTAATATTCGAATTTATAATTTTATTTTTTTTTTTAATTCAGATATTTACCTTATATATTTAATTAATACATTTAAGATTTAATTTATACATTTTAAAGTTAATTGGTTTTTATGTAGACTTTGTTGAAATCTGTTTTTCGAATACCAAAAATATATGCGTTTAGGTAATCATCACATAAAATTATTTGTTAAAATAGTTTCATTTCAAAATGTGTAAAAGTCGCAAAAACAAAAGAGCTTACGATGAAATAACATCCCTCCTATTTACTAATAATAGTTTCGCTCTAAATATTGATGTTTTTCTTCCTCCTGGCAATTATTCTAGCTTTAGCCAGGATCTGTCATAATTCATCATATTAAAATAATTAAATTTATGCCACTCTTGCCATCAACACTCAAAACACATAATTACAATTTTACACATTTCTAGAGTACAAACGCAAATTCATCTAAACTGTTGTCGTCATCCAGCACTGAGCTTCTGATACCTCCGACCACCCCGGACGTCCTCCCCCCGGGGAAGAAAATCGAAGACGTGAACACTATTAAACGACACCCTAAGACTGGATGGCTATAAATAATTGTCTTTTAATGTATTTATGTATAATACGGTATGCGTATTGTATGTTGACCGGACATGCTTAGCCTTTTAGCAAATTTACAGTTAACTAGCCAATGAGAATTCACAAATGCGGAGTGACTAAGGCTGGTAAAATTGATCCCGATTCTATCCGAGAATCTATCCGAGAATCAAAAAACTCGATTACTTAGACTCGATTCCCAGTTATCCATAAATCGATTCTTCATAATCTAGTGTATATGAAAATATATAGTATATAATGTAATCACTAGCATTTGTGTCTCGCCCATCTCACTCTCTGCCTCTTATCATCAGTCACTCAGAAAATTGGAGACATTTATTTAAATCACATAAAAAATAGTCTATTGTAGCTAGCTTCTGTCCATTCAACCTAGAATGCGCTTACTATAAATAATAATTATACTTAGCCCGCAATATGTCAGAAAACCAAATAAAAAATATAGATAAATAATGACAGCTTACACTTTACATTTATATTGTATCTGTGGAGATTTATTAATAATAGAAGAATGGAAAAAAATACCTTTTTATTATTAGTTATTTTATTTAATGCTTCTAAAATATTTTTATTAGATTTGGCTTAAATATTAGCATTTTTTTTATAATAATAGAAGTTTTTATTTATTTATTTTGTTTTCTAAAATTTAGTAGGAAGTATGACTTCACAGATGTCAATTAATCAGATATATTATTAATAAATATATAATTAATAAATTAATTGCACTTATTTAAATGTTATTTATGTTTATTTTTTATTTTTAATTATTTTTTTAGATATAACAAAATGTTTATTCTAGATGCTAGTTGACTAATAAATTATAGAGTTGAGTTCCATTAGGGTTGTTAGTAAAGATTTTGTATGGCCAAGTTTTCTTAATATTATTCATTTATCAATATATTGACCTAGTTAATATATAACTATATTAGTATATAAAGTATTTTCTTGGTTTTTTGTTAGTATTGTAATTGCTGCCTTTTTAAATAGTTGTTAAGTACAACAAGTTATTATAATATACGTTATTTTAAGTTAACTTATTATATATAGTTTATAGTAGTCTTTAATATATTCAAATGTCCTTGTCTGTCCGTCCAATTTGTAGTACATAGAAATAAGTAAAATAATATTTAGAATAATATGTATTACTATTAATAGTAGTGTTACAATAATCGAATATATTATTAAATATACAATAAGTATATATTAGCTCAATTAGCTATATTTGTTTAATATTTTAAGCAATGGTTTAATTTATTTTAACTTGTTAAAGAAATAGTTGATTGAATTTGCAAATGGAGTAGTTTCGGCATGAATGATGCGTGTATAGACTCTTTGGCTTTTCTTATAAAATAATAAGAATAATTTAATTCAATATAACACAATTTCGTATTAATTTAATTTTTGTTACAAATACGTGATATATTAAGTTAAAAATTTAAAGATTGTTAACTATTTTTTGTTATATTCCTTATCTGTGAAATGTAAAATAGTAATTATTGTTAATTTGGGCAGTATTTTTGCAGACACGATAGTTATAGGCTCGATTCCTACTTTTAATTTGGGTTTTGTCTCAGTTAGTGTCTCTAAAATGACTGAAGAAAACACAGTGACTCAACACTATTTCTTTTCACTTCTTACTTCATATTGCTATAAATAAAAGAACTATTATGATTTTATACGTATTGATATATTTATCTAACTAAAGGTGGATACAAATTGGACAGAAATAAATAGCAAAGGTGTCTCACAGTGTCCCGTTCCATACACTATATGTCTTTACGACACTCGACCCCTCATTATTCCGTATCCATTCCTTACTTAGTATTCTGTATATAATATAAATTCTAAAATTATTATTATTATTATATATTTTTTTTATTTAAATGAATGTAGAATTTTGTGGTTATTTTGTATTATATGAATTTAATTATTTAATTATTAATCTTTGTATTTTTTTTTCTATTACTAATAAAAGTTTGGTTCTGTATTTGTTTTACAGTTTCAAATTCGTTTTTTTTGAACTTTATGTTCGTTGTTTTCAAATTATTTCTTTTGAAAGCGTATAACATATTAAATAGGAACAATTTGGTTGTAGGTTCGATTCACACTCGAGGAGTGGAAATATTTATTAATTAATAAATATTTCCATTTTCTTCGGTCTGGTGTCGAGGCAAAGCGTTAAGTTTTGCCACTTAACATACAATGCTTCCGAATTCGGCGGAAAGTGGGGAACGGAGTATCTTAACACTAGGTTCTCTCTGCCTACCCTGCTGTGTGGATACTGCGTGAACCTAAAAAAAATAATTTGAAAATAATGAAGTCGACGTTTGTAATGTGAATATCAAATTTGAATGAAATTTCATTTCTAAGCCTTTAAATAAAAAGTAATAGACTGTTTTGTGTGATCATGTATGTACAATGCTTTATAAGGTTAAACTAATAAGTACTTATTTCTGAATAAAATAAAATTAGATTAATTATTGTGGCAAAGTTTGCATTTTTCTTACAGATATTCTAGATGTCTAGTCACTAAGATATAACTTTTGTGTTGTTTTTAATATTATATTGAGTTTGTTAGCTTAATAATTTAATATGCAATATGTACTGTAACGCTTTTTCTATCTGATCCAAATAAAATGCAATTGAAAAATGATTGTGTTTAATTTTATTATTCTTGTCTTACTATTAACATTTTAAAGTTGTTATTCACACACAAAAAAAAAAATAAAAAAGTCATTTTTGGAAAAGGTATTAAGATTCGAACCCGCGCCTTTTAGAGACTGTCCAATCGCTCTGACCGCTAAGCCATGCATTCCTGATCTACGGGGAATTATGAAGGTCATCTTTCTATATAGAAGAAATCTATTTATTTGAATATATTTTTCTTTCAAGTCACGATTTTTGAGTTGGTTTTTAAAATCACTACATTAACACTAATTAAAAACGTAGTAATTATTTTACGATTTTTATTTTATCATTAAGCAATGATTTTAAATAAAATTTTTAACTCGAATCGAACTCACAACCAGTCGTTTGAAGTTGCACTTCTGTGCCACTGCGCCACGAGTGACCCCAGACTGTACAAATTATACCTATCTATTTCATTAATTTCAGATAAATAGCTTTTCTTACAAAAATATTTTCCTCAAAAGTACTATCATTATAATATGTACATACAGAATGTACGATTTATTCAAAAATAGATTTGAATTGTGGGAACGATTATAATTTTAAAACAGCGTGCTCTGCATTCGGGATTACAAGTGCTTTAAATTCGTCGAATTATATAGTATTTGACAATTCAAGGAAGAGCTTAACTAAAAGATTCCTACGTGACTTTTTTAACTTCACGCTGTATCCCGCACACAGCAGGGTAGGCAGAGGAAACCTAATATCAAGGCACTCCGTTCCGTATTTTTTGCCAAATTCTGGAGGTGTTACGTGTTAAGTGACGGAACTCATCGCGTGCTTTGGTTCGACACCAGAGCGAATAAAATAAAATATTAAGTATTTCAATTCCTCGAGTGAGAATTAAGCCCAGAACCAGTCGGGTTTATAGTCACACCGTGGCCTTTTACGTAACCTGCGCTACGACTGGCCTTTTACGTAATTTCTACAAGAGACTTGTAGAACTATTACTTAAAATTACTGCCTATCATCAATTAATCAGTAAGTCCTAGTGGGAATTTTCTTCTCAATAGATTTACCATGTAGATCTGATATATATTTTTTATATGGTCGTCTCTTGTTACACATACAAATTTGTGCTCCGAAAAATATAAAAAATAATACCTCCAAAGTCTATAAAGTCTAATTGAAACAAAATTCCCAGTAGTACGCACTACTGGTTACTAGTAATAATTCAAAATTGCTACTTATTAGTTCAAGGGTTTATTTTTCTTTTTTTTTATAATTTCACCCTGTATTCCGTACACAGCAGAATAAGCAGAGGAAACCTAGTGTTATGACCCTCCGTTCCGTATTTTCCGCTGAATTCGGAGGCATTGCTAGTTAAGTGGCGGCATTTAACGCGGCGCTTTGCCTCGACACCAGAGCGAAGAAAATGGAAACATTTCCACTCCTCGAGTAGGAATAGAATCCACAACCAGTCGTTTACAGTCACACGCTTGTGCCACTACGCCACGACTGGCCCCGGTGACGGTGTTGTTGATTCCGAATTAATTTATAAAATGTGGTTTAGAGGAAGAGTCCACTTTTACTTATTATGTGTACAAAAACAGACAAAAAGGCAAAACAGATGATATAAAAGAAAATACAGAAAAAATGAATTTAAATCCATACCTATTGTAAAGTCCGCTTTATTCCCGATTTTTAATTAAGGCTATGAGTATTGAGTAATACTATTTTTACTCTCGTTCTTAATATCGATACATTACTATGTATCAAAATAAAAAAAGCAAATTCTATCATTGTGATGGTAGAAATAATATTGTATTTTACGTTACTTTTATTAGCTGAACCTGTATTTTTGTATCTATTAAAACTAGTAAGAATAGTTAATAGAAATAGTAAAGTCTGTTTTGACCTATTTTTAGCAGTCCAATTTATTTACGTACGTATTCGAAGAATACATTATTTTCATAACATGAATACTAATAAAATATAGTAGCAAAAAATACTTTTATACTATTTGTTTCAATGAATTATGAATATCTAAATTTGACATCAATAGAGAGAACAAGAAAATTGTTGTACAATTTGAACCAAAATAGTTATTTAGTTAGTTAAGGCCAGTCATGGCGCAGGGGCACAAAGTGTAACTGTAAACGCAACTGGTTGTGGGTTCGATTTTGCTCAAAGAATGGAAATATTTAATATTTCCATTTTCTTCCTCAACACCGTTAAGGAAAAGCACGCCGTTAAATGCGCCAATTAACACGCGATGCTTCCAGCATTTGGCAGAAAATGGGGAACGGAGTGTCTTAACACTAGGTTCCCTCTGGCTACCCTGTTGTGTGCTGGATAAAGCGTGACGCTAAAAAAAAACACCGGGAAGTAATTTTACCGTAATTTCCTGTACATATTTGCATATACATACTTATTATATATTTTTAGCTTTAACCTCTTCCGTGTAGGGTCAGTGTAGCCAGAAAGAATCTAGTGTCCTGAGACTCCGTTCTCCATTTGCTGCTCAAAATAGAGACATTACTTGTGGCCGTAGCAAAAGTCACACTTAATATTAGGTACCAAGACGGAGAAATGAAAAAAGTTTTAATGTAATCGATCTCCCTGAGTGGAAATCGAACCCAGAACCATCGTTTACAGTCATATACTGTCCCACTGCACCATGACGCATACTTATAAGGCATTTATTATTATTTTTTTGTTATTATATTACCTACTTTCACATTTCAAGTACTTTGGCACGGATTTGCAGAATGTATTAGAGTTTAGACAAATCCATTAGATTTTTGAAATATATTTAACGCTTTGCTTGGTGGAAGAAGATTCGTTCTCCGACTGGCGCGCGACCGCTATCATGTCAAAGACGAACCGCCAAACATCTGATGATGTGTTCCGGTTCGATGGCATGTAAGCCAGCTCTCTTTCCCTACTCCCACCGTCCCTATCCTTCTTCCCTCCTATCCTCCACCCCCCTTAAGGTCGGCAACGCATCCCCAACCTTTCTAATCTTGTGCATGTCCATGGGCGAAGGTAACTACTTACCATCTAGTAGTCCTTCTGCTCGTTTGCTCCTCTTTCTTCAATATAAAAAAATAATAACATTTTAGAAAAAAATGAAACACATAACATTTGCAAAACAATTTTTATTCATTTAACAGTAAAACTATAACAATTAAACTATAGATATAAAATAAATCCATTTCCGCTTTCATTCCTTCATATAACAATCACTAAATATATAAGCCTACTCTGCTAGTGTGATTTAAATAAATATATTTTTTTAAAATTTAAGTCTAGATTTAAATTTAGGCAATTTTTTTTAAATACAACTCTGACTAGACTAACAATACAACTCTATCTCTAAGCGTATGATATAAAACTTTTTTTTGTATATTTTTTCCTCTTAAATGTTTTATTTATCAAAATATTTTTTTTCATATATTCTAATAATAATTTATTAAATATATGTAGTTTTTCAAAGTACGTTTTAATATTTTATAGTGTTACAATATGATAAACATATTTAAAAAATGTTTAAAAATTTAGATGTGGCCGGATTTGAACCCCCGTCGTCTGAAAATGATCAAGACGATCTCATCGCTAAGCCATATTGGTAAATGGACTATATCGAAATCTTTCCGTAAATATCGATAAAATTGATCGTAGCGTTTTCTGAAACGATTTTTTACGTAACATGATTTGGAAATTTGCACGTAAGAGGAATCGAATACGTGTCGTACGCAAAAATATATTCAAATACTTCTACGGTTTTTACAACTATTGTTGTAGAATCAATGAAGGACTTGTATCATTCTTATTACAAAAAAAAATTAAAACATTTCCCTCCTCAGGCTGTTATTATAAAATATACTTAAAGATCTTAAATACTTCGAAAGCCTATGGATCCTTTATTATAAAAGAAAGTCACTATCGATTTGTGAAATTAGAACCCGTTAAGATAATCAGATTCAATTAAGACTTATAGCAAAATTGTGATGGAATTATATCTAATGGTTGGCTGAACTTGAAAGTTTTTGTGAAGAACAGTTGCAAATTATAATAAAAATGTAATAATTATATTAAATAGTTAATGCTAGTTAGAAAACAAGTGAAAAAGAAGTGGAGAATGGAGTGACTTGACATTTGGTTCTCTTTAATTATTCTGCTTTGCCTGAAAAATTAGGAAACTGTAAAAAATTGACATTTTTGGTACAACGTTTTGTTAGCAAATAGTTAAATGCCCACACACATGTCCCAAAATGCCCACACAATGTCACAGCACTGACATATTTATGTAGAACGCGATAGTTGAAGTAGGAATGTTTGAAATTGACTTTACAAATTATCTTAATTAAGGAAATCTGTCGTTCAGCCTGTCTCATACACGAAAAGAAAATATCAACTATGTATGTTAACAAATAATAAATCATTTAGTTGGTCTTAAAAAGTAATCATAATTAATGTAATTAAAATGCTGACAACATGATTTCATGTAATTTGAACCTGGGACTTTTAGATGGGTACTATGCATAGTATCTGCATATGCTAGCTTAAAATTAAACTATTAACTCTTAATTCATCTTACTAACATATAAACAACGACTAATCTAAGCCTAAAAGCTATTTTCTATTAGAATTGAAGGACACCTACTTTATACTAAAACTATAAACCTATGAACTAAAAATATCTTTTACAATATTTAACAATATTTATTGCTATGTATACATCTCACTAATACGTCATCAATGATGTTGAGAAACTTTCTGAAAACATTCAAACGCAAAATGACACTCACACAAATCACGATTAATGTTTAACTGACATTAAATCCTGCTGTTATACCTTTTCATAATGAAATTAAACGATGGGACAGGACAATTATCTTATTGAATAACGAATATGTAGGTATCTTATGTATTCGAAATAACCACGATGGTTTTAAGGCACAACTAGTACGATTTTTATTTCTATAATTCTATAGAATAAAGGCTAAGGGAATTTTACAGCCATCCTGAAACAATTTTGCCTGTAACTTTTGATTTTCCCTTGTCAGTTGGTAGTTGTTTTGCCGGTGCTGGTGCTGGGGCCGGGGCAGGTTTTGAGGGACCAGCGCTATCTTTAGGTGGTTTAGGTTTAGGCTCCTTGGGTTTTGATTCCTTTGGCTTGTCCTCTTCTTCTTTCTTTTCTTCCTTCTTTTCTTCTTTCTTTTCTTCACTCGTCTCTTCTTTCTTAGGTTCCTCAATATTTATTGTGACTGATTTAGATTTGGCATCTTTGTGATCTGATTCAAGAGTGGCTGCGGAAAGAATCTGCTCAGATGGTCCACTGGGCGTTGGTGATAAGGGCTTTTGCAAATTTTTGTCTTCTTCTTTAGTAATGTATAGACTACTTGATGGGGATTCCGGTTGTTCTATTTGAATTACGTGATCTTTGGATTCAGGTTTCTTCTCAGGTGTAGCTTTTTTGTCAGATTTTTCAGGGGACTTTGATGAACTCGGCTGAGAAGGTCCTTGAGCTGGTTCCGGGGGTTTCGCTGACTCAGAGGTACTGGCACCTTCTGAAATCATAATGTTGCACAATAAGCCCATTTAAATTCTACCAAAGTAAATTTATCAATGATTATATACAACGATATGAAACCTTTATTTTCTATATCCGCTTCAACTTTTATTTCCTTTGCCTGGGCATTGTCATCTTCTGCTTTCTCCTGTATTGGTGTTTTTGGACGGAAAGCTTGACGAACTAAAAATATATCAATTATAATAATGGTTAAATTTAGTTTCTTCGCCATAGTGCTCAATTTGAAATAAAAATCAAGGTATACATAGTCTCGATAAGCTGGTTTTTACAATTTTCCATAAATTTTGTATGCAAACAACGCTTGAACGATTATGTAGATTGCATATTTGTGCAGTGCACTGCATCTCGCGATCGAAGAAAACTATGAATTTCCGACTTACAGTTTAATTTCCTATTCTGTTTGCTTCAAATCGTAAATACTTTGTAAAACAGGAATTTATGCATTTATATTGAAAATTTAGGACATTCATTTTTCATTCATTCTTAATCGTCTTAGAAGAAAGTAATATTGTTGACTTGGTTGTCTATAAGATTTTTTTACTTATTTAGGAATAATACCAAAATAAATAAGCTTAATTTTAAGTACTTCTCAATAAGATAATTTTTCTTTAATATTTTGTAATTATTAATTATTGAATAAATAATGGCTTTTTTTTGTATAGGAAAAGAATTGTAACGTTAATATGGATAGTGCCTAAATTTTTATGTTAAATATGAATTTAATGTACCTTACGTATTCGCCTACGAATGATATTAATGTCGAAACATTTTTACAATTAAATATTTAAATGATTCTAGAGCAGGGGTGAGCAACCTTTTTCAACAACAGGCTTATTTAATTTATGGACCAAAAGCTAATTTATTGATTATAGTATGTAAAAAGTAATGAAAGAATATTTAGTATATAATATAAATAAAAATGTTCGGCGGGACGTATAAAACTATTAAGTGGATCTCTGATTGCACATCTCTGGTCTAAACTTAACTGGCTTGAATAAAATTTACATTAATATGATATAAATATATAGACAATTTCAGAAAATGTGAACTATAACATGGTAAATATATTTACTCTACTATTATTATATGACTTATAACTATATATAATAAATATGTCTTACCGTCCTTAATAATAGACTCCTTTAGTTCACCCACTTCCTCGGGTTCGTCACTTTCTTTTTCGGTGAAGTCGGACTTGATCTTGCTCCTCATGAACTTGGCGTACGCTACTCTTGCGGTCGGCGTCACGGCGGATAGGTTAGGATTGTATTCTGAAATTATACATTGAATTTTCGTTTAATAACGAATAAGTTAGCTTGACACTTTATTAAGGTATATATTCGCTTATTATTGTAAAAAAAGGCCATCGAGTAGTGGTCTCACTAGAAACGCGAATGGTGGCGTTGATTATATTTGATTTATATTCATTTTTCTGCATTGGTATGACGATATTTCTTTATTTCCGACAAAATGACGAAGTCAGTGTGTTTTATGATTAGGTACTCTCTGACTACTTTGCTATATCGAAGAAGGAATCAAGCCGTTTGGCTCGTCGTAATAAATTAAGGGCTATCAAAAAAGCTTTCGAATATTAAGCTTTTCCTATAATATAGAAAATAACATAAAAATTATAGGTAGTTAAGTAAAGTGTAAGTTAAATGATAAATAACCATAAAGTTTTAAGCATCTATCATTGTAAGAGAAATATAGTGTAAAACTGAAAATTAAAAGTCTTACGCAATAGTTTTTGTGGATCAATTGTCCTAGCTTGTACGTTATCCAAAATATGAGCTCTGAGGGACTGTCTGCTCTTCTTGGTTTCAGCTTCAGCTCGTGTGCCGATTGGATCTTTTCGTATCGTACTTCTTCGTACTTGGGCATTCCAATCTTTTTTCCTAGAGAAACAAATGTCAATCAAAAAAAAAGTTCAAAACATGTTTTTTTTAATAAATAGCGAAATAATAATTATTATTATTTGAGACATGAAAAAGATATATTTGAAGGGGACTATACATTTCTTTGTTGGTAACTGTTGTTTTTGTTTGTATAGTCATTATGTTAAGTAAAATTGTTTTGTGTTTCGTTTTCCTATATAAAGTGATCATCAAAAAATAATTATAATACTTTTTTTACATATATTTGAAATATTTATATAGATTTCAAATATGTGTTAAAAATATTATAATTCAATTTCTTTGATATACAGATTTTTGTGCATTATACGTAACATTTTTTTTTGAATCTGTGGTTTCATAATTAAAAAAAAATCAATCCATCGCTATTGTGATTTTGAAATCGAAATTGTATTAGTAATTAATAATATTAAATGTCGTTTCTTATCTTTACAAGTTATTACATTATTTTTTCTCATTGATAGGATTAAGTTGTAAAATTAAAATCAAAATCTAACAAAATCTTATGTTTACAAAAAAAAATATTGTGTTTTTATTGACTGTTGTCTGAAATTACTATAGAATAAAGGTATCTGATTAATTACCAAACGTAATATTTCAACCTAAAGTTAAGATATGTTATAGGTAAAAACTATTTATACCTGACACACTAAAAACCAATAAGTACTTACTTCTCACTTTCACTTCCCCTTCTAACAATGGCTTTAGCGATTTGACTGAAGACGTCCTTAGGCTTGCTCTCCTTGGATATGACATCCTTGATGATGCCCTCCACTATACCAATTTGGAAGTCTTTGAGAATCCTTCTTTCCATGACCTTTCCTTTCTTGCCAGATACTAAAATATATATTATTAGTTTAGTACTTTTTGTAATTGTAAGTAGTTTAAATAAATAACAGTGTTTGAAATAACACTGGTGTTTAAATTATTTTCGATTTCCTTGTTTGAATAAGACAAAACGCGGCATTGATTTCTCACACTTAATGGAGGTCTATAATTCAAGCAGAAAGTAGAGAATGAAGTGTCATAATACTTGGTATATGACAAGATTTAAGTATAATCATTTCTGTGCAACTGGATAAGCATGAAGCTGCCAAAAAATAACATTTCAAGAAACAAAAAATATGCAAATTAATAATCAGAAAACGCTCCGGAACTATAGAGATAATATTTACTTCGTTCCTTTTCTACTAAATCATAATCGATAAATATAAATACTACACCACTCTCAGAACGAAGGCTACAGCTATCAGATAGGCAATATTTAAATTATTCAATATTTTTTTTTTTTTTTTTAGCTTCACGCTGTATCCCGCACACAGCGGGGTAGGCAGAGGTAACCTAGTGTTAAGACACTCCGTTCCCCACTTATCCGCCGAATTTGGAGGCATTGCGTTTTAAGTGGCGGAACTTAACGCCGCGCTTTGCCTCTGATACCAGAGCGAAGGATATAGAAATATTAAATATTTCCACTCCTCGAGTGGGAATCGAACCCACAACCAGTCGTTTACAGTCACACGTTCGTGCCACTGGGCCACGACTGGCCCCTATAATATTATTCAATATTACTTTCTATAAAAAATAGATTTTTTTCGTAAATTATTTAATACTTAAAAACTTAAGATAAGAAAAATATTTAAAAAAATCAGTATAAGAATTGATTCAGTTCACACACAAATTACTTCGCAATTAAGAATAGATTCCAACGGCTGTTCTAAATAGTCTACCGTCAATTTGAACGTTTTTTTTAAAAAAAACAAAATAAATCTCACTTGTAGTATCCTGTAGATTAATTCTTGGTGTTTTCATGCCATTGTTAGCAAGTATATCGATGAGTTCGAAGCGTAAAGTGGATATGTCCTGTCTGATCTCCATCACGTCGTCCTCGGTGACGCCCACTTCGTCTCTGTCGCGCTGTTCTGCTGTCACGTACCTTCGTACTAGGATTCTCATGACGGCTTCGTGTTGGTGACGAGCTTTTTCTCGGGATTTGTTCTAAATTGTAATTAAATGTTTAAGTTTTATGTGGAAGAAATATTTAAAATTATGAACATTACACAGGTTTGAAATTATGGTTTATTTTGTAAAAGTTTAACTTGAAAATAGCAGTTTAAACTTTCGCCTAAGAGGTAATCTATTGTCAAGATTTACGACTCACTTTCCACCCAGAATCGAAGCATTGTGTGTTAAGTAGTGGAACTAAACGCCACACTTTGTCTCAGGTACCAGAGCGGAGAAAATAAAATAATATTTAATCATTTCTTCAAGTGGAAACCGAACCCACTATCATCACGTTTACAGTAAAACGCTATCCACGATGGCATCGTACTCGTAAGTATCACTACTATACTTTTTTGTCCTATGACGCTTTGCCTTATATTTATTACAAAAAACATCTCGTTTAAAGGAAAATTTCTAAAGACATTTAGTACAAAAACTTTATAAGCCAATATATTAATTTATAATAATATAATATATACTGACAATAATAGATCCCCTTTGCCTATTATTAAGGATCTTCTGCACCCAGCCGTTCACGTGTTTCGGTGTGGGTATTATATTGAACGGCGGAGGCACGGTGTCGCCGTCTTCGAAGTAAGACATCCATAGATTACTGCGCGCGAATTTCCATTCTACGTCTGATCTTTCCTAAAAATTAAAAATGTTTTTATTTTTTAACCTTTCACGCTTTTTTCCCCGCAAAGCAGGATAAGTAGAGAGAATCTAGTGTCAAGACACTCCTTTCTCTGTTTTTCGCCTGAATTTAAGACATTGCATATTGGACAGTGAATTAGAACGAGGAAGTGAAAATAATTGAAATATAAGCAATCCTCAGAGTAGAGAATCAAACTCGTAAATTCTTCTAATACACCACGTTGGTCCAATAAGATGTATTTTGATCTTCAATTATATTTCACGGTCTAGATTCCTACTATATTAGGGGAGAGCGGGGTTAGAAGTTACCGAGGTAAGTTGTTCCGATTGAAATAGCTTCCCTAGGAAAAAGGATAGGAATATAGATTAAACACATAGTGAAACGGAAGGCGATAGCGCACCGACGGCCACTATCTTGAATAGGCTATTGGCATTAGAAACATCAGAACAGCAGGACGCGCCTCAATAATTCACGTACGTAAATATTTCCATATTTCGTATTTTTGGTCTATCTCACAAATTTTAACAATTAGCCTTGAGTATTTTAGTGTTTTCAAATAATATTTTATATACTTTTAAGGTACACTATTCGTAAATTACTTATGTTTCATAATCTAACCTATATCTGGCCTTTTCTCCAACTACACGTGTTGGGGCTAGAAGTTCCTCTTTTCGGGGGCACGTTGTGACTTTGGAAAAGCTTACCCCAATTCGTTTGTACTAATAATGGAATATAAATGATGTAATTTTTCATTTGTAGCATGCGTGCATATACCCTAAAATTAACACGAGATTGTGTGTCACTGGAGTTAATGCAAAAAGCTAAAAGTAGATGCAGTTATCAAAGATGGCAGGAAAATAAAAACTGTTGCCAGAAAATCAAAAGCATTATACAGATTTGTCAAAAACCTAAGAACTGGAGTAGAAAATGTCTCTATTGGTTACAAGAAAGTAACATTAGGATTTACTGAAGAACAAGAAGATAAGTCAGCAGAATATTTGTTGAAATGAGCGTCAATTTTCTTCGGTATTTTACCAGAAGAAGTAAAAAATGTGGTGTATGAATGTGCAGTGAAATTCAACGCTCGCAATATCCCAACATAAGGACATGCAAATAGAAAAGTTGGACCAGACTGGTTGACTTAAAAATTGTTTGTTAATAATTGTTTAAATATAAATTATAGTTACTTGTTATAACGTACATGTTTACTGGTTGATTCTTATAATACTGTTGATTATTGCTTAAATAATGATTCTTATGATACTTGTTTATTATTGCTTAAATAAACAATCTTAGATCTATCATTTATTGTTTTTTATTTCACAATTATTTGTGCTATTAAGCTTTCACAGACCAGGTAACAATATACCCCGGTTCGTTAACAACTTGCCCCAAGTTGGGGTAAGTTGTTACTTTCCGACTTTAGTCTTTAAAATAATAATAGTAAAAAAATCTTATAAGGAATGTCCCAAATAACTATATTAATAAAAAAGTTAGACATGTAAGTTTATTTAAATCGTATTGTATGAATACTGAAATGAAGTATTCGTAACATTATTTAAGGTTAATTAAAAATCGGAACTTTTAGCCCCGCTCTCCCCTACTCATATATTTGCTACTCTAAAGATCAAAGTAAATGGTAATAAATATTTTTTATTGTACTTATGATCATTATATCAGTACATTTAATAATGTAATTATTTACTAGTAACATAGTAAGCGTATAGCGGGAGTGTCAGTGACGTCTTAGTGTCAAGGCCCTATAATCTATACTTTCCTTTACTTTAAATTAAGACATTGTATGTTTCGTAGCGAAATTAATTTCCGTAATTTGTCTTATTAAAGCGGGGAAATAGAAATGCCTTCAATATAATCATTTCTTCGAGTGAGGATCTAACCCATAACTAATCGCATCATGATGACTTCGACTTACTTACCTAATATTTATAAAGCACAAGTTACTTACCGAAATTATTTGATAAGAATTGGACATCATAGCAATAAGCATGTTCAGGAGTACAATGATATTGATCACGGAGTATGATCCGAAGGTAAGTAGGGCCCAAAATCTGGTGAAACTCTTGATGCCAGTCAGCTCGAAGGTGGTGAGGTCGACGAGACCGAATGACGCCCAGAAAAGTGATTGTGATGTTTCGAATAGGCTGTGGAAGTGGAAATTTATGTAAGTAACGGAAATACTTATACGTATAAGAAGAGGGTTAGAACACTCCGCATTTCACTTGTTACTTATTTAGTGACATTGTATGCTTAGTGGCGGAGTTCAACCCTGTACTTTATGTAGACATACTAGAGTCGAGAGTGATATCAAGCAATGTGATTAATTTCAAAATTATTTTGTATGGCAATTACATATTTTTTTTAAAGTTTCAAATTTAATATAAGCAATGCAGAAACATATTTATATTAAATTCCATATTTTTTTAATAATATCTTAATTGTAAGTTGCCATTTCCACTTTTGCACCGATCTGTGCTAATCAGTACAATAATTAACCATAATTCTTTTAATTATTTTCAATTTAATTATTTAAATATATTTTAATAAACAGTTTTATTATCGTTTTTATTTTTAGACTGTATTAGCATATTACTTTGAAAATCTCCTCCAAATGCTGCAAGCGCGTTCTTGTGTATCGAAATCGGGTGCTCCAGATGGGTGGTGATAGCATTTATTCTTCTCCAACTCAGCGTAGTACCACATCAGCTGATTTAGACCTGAAATATATTTTTTTTCAGCTTTATGTTTTTTCTTGGATAGTAGGGTAGTCAGGGACAACTTACTGCGTGTAACATTAGGTGTAGTAATGAAAACCTGTAAAATAACCGGATTTAATTCTTTTTATCCTGTAACATCTTTGGGCTAGGCCGAGACTTACTTGTTAATATATCTTATATCTTTCGCACTTATTTAATCCAGATAATAAACTCTAACATATCTTAATAATCAATGTTTCCTGAGCGAATTACTTTTTAAATAAGCCATAATGATGTTGATTTATTGATAAGATTGATTGATTGATTTATATAAGATCAAAATATATTTTTTTTATAGCTTCATAACTTTTTCCACATGGCACAGTATTCAGAGAGTAAGTAGTTTTAGAACACTTTGTTCTCCACTTCGGAATTCGAGAGATAACGTGTTGAGTGGCGGATCTCAACACGCTTAGTCTTGTTCAATAGTGCAGAGAAATGAAAATGTTATATTCTTTTTATATATTATTATAAATAAAGTAAAATATTCAACATATCATACCGCAAGCGAAGGCAAACAGCACCAGCATGTAAACGAAGAAAAATTTAATAATATCGATGATCATTCTGCCGAGAGACACTTGCAGCGGTCCGAGGTAGGGGTTGATAGAGAAGATGTGGACCAGCTTGAGGAAGGAGAAGATCATGCCGGCCGCGAACGCACCCTCAGAAAGCAGCATCGGATCGAATGAGTCCCAACGTTCTCGTGGGTACCATGGATCTTTGCCGCTATGGAAGTCTCGCTAAGAAAAAAACAAAAGATAAATTAAACTTTGAAAAAGACATTTTAAGAAAACATAGAAATTGGAACGTAGCGAGAACCGTCGAAGCGCTCTGTGAGTGCGGGTTTGAATCCCGCTGCGTTCTAAAGTTTTTATACGTTTTCTAAAAATGTCTTTATCAATTTCCTCAGTGTGTGTTCAAAATGTTAAACCTAAGTTAAACTTTATTTGTATTATAGCTTTACGCTTTCTTCTGTATAGCGGAGTAGTCAGAGAGCAACCTACGATATGACACTCAAATATCAATAACTATATATTGTTAATTAGTTACTGATTATTCGACATGCAAGCATTCCATCATGGGGGTCCATGATGGAATGCTTGCCCGTAGCGATCCCCGCCAGCCCTAACAAGTAGGGCTGCAGAGTTCCATCCGCCACGTACACCAGGGCACTGTATGTTAGGGCGTCCCCCCGAGGCGACGCGCACCAGCGCGTCCCTGTTGGTGTGAGAAGTGGGTAGGGGGGAGTAGACGAGTGCGGCGTTGGGGACCGCCACCCGACACGCCATGTCCGAGACGGCGGGAAGTGGAGGACGGAGCTACAAATAGCTACGTGGAATGTAAGAGGAGGGATGGAACAGAAGATGAATGAATTACTAGATGGATGGTGATGGATGATAGAGATCTGGATGTGATCTGTGTGACTGAGACCAAGAGGAAGGGCAGTAACACTACCATGATCTGCCGGGCAGTCGCGTAGCTCTCTGGGCCGGCGTACCAGAGAGTGATCGCGGGTGTCAGGGGGTAGGTGTGTTGTTGTCCTCTCGATTGGTGTGTGCAATGGTGGAATATAAGGCGATCAACCCGAGGCTCCTTTGGGTTCGCTTTAAGCTGGGGATAACAAGATTATTCTTGTTAGCGGCCTACGCGCCAGTATCCTCAGCTCTATCAGGCGAGCTAGAGGAGTTCTGGGAGAGTGTCAGGGAAGTTCTAGGTAGCGTAAGAGCGAATGAAAAGTTAATAGTGTGCGGTGACTTGAATGGATGGGTCGGAACCGAGCGGATCGGCTACGAGCTTATATTAGGGAAGTACGGTGATAGGAGAGTGAATGAGGCTGGTAAGCTTATTTTGGAACTTTGTAAGGAGAAGAATTTGTTTGTGGCAAACACGATGTTTGACCACAAACAAATTCATCAGTACACATGGGAGCGAATGGAAGAGAAAAGTATGATTGACTTATTCCTGGTGATCAGCGTATTCGGAACCAAGTTATGGACACACGTGTGTTTAGGGGTGCCGACTTGGGAACGGACCATTATCTAGTTGTTACTAGAATAAGGGGTCTGTTCACAGGCTGGCGCGCCCGCACGAGGTGTCCAAACTTGGAGGCGAATAACCGCATAAGAAGCTGGAAGCTTCAAGATCCACCTATTAAAGAGGAATATAAAGAAAGGGTTTCCAAGAAGCTAGACAGTTGCGAAATAGGAAATGAGAGTGTAGAAGTATGCTGGCAGAATCTTAGGAATAGTATGACTGAAGCAGCAATAGAGGTGTGTGGTACTGTGAAAAGAGGCTTTAGTAAAAAGCGCGATGAATAGTGGGATGACGAAGTGAAAGATGCCGTAGAAAGAAAGAAGAAAGCATGGCAGGATTATAAAGCCTCTGGTAATAATAAAAGTATGAGAGAGATCAAGAAGAAAGAGTACAAGTTGCAAAAGCACCAAACGAAAGCACTGCCCTCCGCATGATCACAGAGAAATTTTTGGCTGTAAACCAAAAAGTTTTCTGTGCTTTTGTGGATTTGGAGAAGGCATTTGACAGAGTTGTGCGAAAGAAGTTATGGGAGATACTGTCTCGGTACAATGTGAACGGACCCTTGTTGCAGGCTGTAAAGTCTCTTTACCGAGATCACTCAGCCTGTGTACGAGTAGGAGCTGGCATGTCGCCTCGGTTTGATATTCAATCGGGTGTCAAACAGGGTTGTGCCATGTCAGCTTGGCTGTTCAATTTGTACTTGGATAGTTGTCTCCAAGGAGTGAAACAAAGCGATATGGGAGTGAAAGTGGGTGACTTGAAGGTAAACTGCCTGTTGTACGCAGATGATGCAGTGCTTATTGCATCATCAGAATGCGAGTTGCAGGCATTGGTCACCATCCTGAAAGATGGGTGTGAAAATAATGGTCTAAGCCTGAATACGAGTAAAACTAAGATTCTGGTGTTTGAAAGAGACGAAGAAAGAACGGAATGTAAGATCATGGTTAACAGAAAGAAATTAGAACAAGTGAATGAGGTGGTATATCTGGGAAGTATGTTTAGTAGAGATGGAAGGTATGATATGGATGTTGAAAGGCGTATTGCTGCCGGTAACAGGGTTAACGGTGCCCTCGCTGCGTTGATGCGACGGCGGAACGTGAGCATAGCCGCACGTTTAGCTGTGCACAATGCAGTGCTGGTACCGACGCTGCTATACGGCAGCGAAACGTGGGTATTGCAGAAGAAGAATGAAAGAAAGATGAATGCTGTGGAGATGAGATCTCTTCGAAAGATGTGCAGAGTCAGCTTAGCTGACCGAATCCGCAATGAAGAGATACACAGAATGGCAGGTATTAGCGAGAACGTCATAGTAAGAATGAAGAAGAGCGTGCTCAGGTGGTTTGGGCACGTCGAGAGGATGAGTGATGGAAGAATGGTAAGAAAGATTTATGAAGCAAAAGTGAGTGGTAAGCGAGGCAGGGGGAGACCTCGGTTGACCTTCGAAAACACAGTGTCGATGATACTGGAGGAAGGTCACGTAAAAAGCATGAGGACCCCCCGGAGGGCGTGTATGAAGAGGTTAATGACTGTGGACGAGGCGAAAGAAGTATGCAGGGACCGTAGCGTTTGGCGCTCCGTTCTCTCTGACTACCCCGCAAGGGATACAGCGTGAAGCTAAATAAAAATACCAAAAACATACCTGTACAATATACCAAGAAGAGAATCGTAAACTTATCCAAGCAATGTAAAACACGTTTGTGATGAAATCTACTATGTTCCATAAGTCGCTTATGTATTCCAAGAGGCCGTTTTCCCAAAGTGATCGTATCTCTCCCCAAACCAAACCTAAAAAGAATTAAAGTTTAAATGAAAGCAATAAGTATATTTTAAAAAAAAGTTTACTTAAAAAGCTTAAAAAATTAAATCTTTGACTTAAAAAACTTATTAATTCAAAAATATATTACAAAAAACAGTTTTTGAGGTAAATAATAGAATGGGTAATAGAACATTTTTTTTTTGTTTTTGCAATTTTTGTTTTTCAAACTAATTTAATCGGATTAATCGTTAACACTAAAAGTGTTTTTTAATGTTATTTCTTTAATTTACCTTTGGCTGTTTAAAACAATCTTTTTTTTTAGCTTCACGCTGTATCCCGCACACAGCAGGGTAGGCAGAGGGAACCTAGTGTTAAGACACTCCGTTCCCCACGCACCGCCAAATTCGAAGGCATTGCGTGTTAAGTGGCGGAACTTAAAGCCGCGCTTAGCCTCGACACCAGGCGAGTAAATTTGGAAATATTAAATATTCCTACTCCTCGAGTGGTAATCGAACTCACAACCAGTCGTTTACAGTCAAGTTTACACGCTTGTGCCACTGCGCCACGACTGGTGTTTTTTTAATGATATTTATTTAATTCCGTACGGACTTATGGTTTGTATCTTTTATGTATAATACTACATTCATCATTCTACAGTAAATCTAATTTTTTTACTCTAAAATGTTAAAAACTTCAGGGCTTCTAAAATGTATTTTCGAATACCAAAAATATACATGATTAATCCGGCTAAAATGTTTCATTTCAAAATAGTTATAAAAATAAACAATAAAATTTATATGTAACATGCTAAAATCCAAATTTACTTGCTATGAAGAGGATGACAGTGGATTCGATCAGACCGGGTAAGGAGCCTCGTTCGCGAGCCTTCCAGAATTCCACTAACTCTTGCAACCAGGATATACCAGACATTTCCAAGACTAAATATTCCGCTCGTTGAGATGCCAGAGAAAGTAACACTGTAGAGGAGAAATTGGTCACAAATTAATATATGATCATATTTGCAAGTGTTTCTTTAACTTGCTTGCTTAAGTCAATTTGAAAGCATATACTCTTTTTTTATAGCTTCACGCTGTATCCCGCACAAAGCAAGGTAGGCAGAAGGAACCTAGTGTTAAGACACTCCGTTGCCTAAGTGGTTAAGTTCCGTTGTGTTAAGTGGCGGAATCTAACGCCGCGCTTACCTCGACACCAAAGCGAAGAATATGGAAATATTAAATATTTCCACTCCTCAAGCGGGAATCAAACCCGCAATCAGTCGCTTTACAGTCACACTTTGTGCTACTGCGCCACGACTGGCCACAAACCTACATATATACTTAACCGATTCAATTGAGTTTTAGTAGACATATTGAGATGATAATGTATGTTAAAGTGTGACATTAACACAATATGGCGGAACATCCAAGATGGCGGAATTATTATTTTAAGTGCACTAAAACAATATGGATGTGAAATCAAAAAGCTTGCTCAGAATAATTCATAAAAGATTATTTATTTTTATTTTACTTTATGTATGGTTTGAATTATAAAGGATGGCAGTATCCTATGTTATATTTAAGCTATATAGGTTCAAACGCTACATCGATTTTGTTATGTGTATTAATTTGTGTAACTAGTAGTAGCTATTGGCAAGCATTATATCCGCATTGCCTTTGCAACTTGATATCATTTTGTACAAAGGTGTATATCAAACACATAATACGACGTGTTATGCCTTGCTATAAAAAGTGCAGAGTAAATTTTGTATTATACAAGTGCTTTTTTGTTGAAAAACTGAACTTTACAAGCTAGGTCATACAGCACTTCTGTTTTTTATGACAACCTAAACTCAACAGTCTATTAATCACTTAAAAGTTAAGTATTTTTTTTTTAGTTTCATGCTTCATTCATAGTCATGCCTTTTATTTGACCTACCTCCAGTAGCAATATTAAACTTTATACAAGTAAATAAAATTGGAGTGTCTGTTTATAATGGTAAAATAACCGCTTTTTACTAAACGAAAATGTATATACATAAATACGGTACATATTAAAAATAACATTTTTTTTTTTTAATTCCATGTCTGTCTGTTTTAATATCAGAAACGGCTGGACCAGTTTTAACGCAACTTTCACATTGGGCTAATATAAGAATGTATAACTTAGGCTACTTTTATTGTAACAGGCGGACAAAGCCGCGGGCACAGCTAGTTCACTAATATAATTTATATAAAATATCAAAAGAATAAAGTTAGTGTCAAAATGCATACATTTCGTAATGAGTTCAGTAAGATTTATCGGCAATTATTAGAAGTAACGATCTAACCGCTTTGTTGTTTCGATCAACAATTATACGAGGATGTTTGCGAGATCTATATTCTTTTGAAGATATTTTAGACATGATTTATAAATTATTTTTTCTATAATCAAGTTCTTAGAGCAGCTGTTAGATATTTGTGTTTTTGTAGGTTAAATAATCATTTCTTCCTTTAGGCTATCGTGTCGCAGTGTGATATCGTCTAGTTGTATACGCAATGGTTGTCGGTTCGATTCACTCTTGGGGAAATCATAAATATAAATTATTTATTTATCTATTCATTTCTGTTATTTTGTAATATTTCCGTTATTTTGTATATTCCGCTTAGGAGTATACATGTAACATACAAATATTTATAAATATTTCTTAGTGTGAGAATTGAACGTATGACCATTATTATGACGTTTCATTAAATTTTTTTTATAAATATTACAAGTACAAAAATATTAAATGCATGATAAAATGGCTCAACAATAATCAAATACTTACTAAGAAACATCATATAGGAGGAACTGTGACAGATGAACTTGACGAAGGGTTTCTTCATGAACTGACCGTATTCTGAATCGGGTGCGAGCATGTAGATAGTACAGTATACTGGGAACATCGCTCCCAGTTTGGCGACCTACAGAAACGATTTATATGGCTAGATTTAATATATGTATGTATTTTTAATATTTTTAAAGTGTTATTCGTATACTTATGAAATTGAGAAATTAGTTGTAACAAGCGTGTAAGAATTTCGACGCAGCTGGATGTAGAGCGCATGGACGGTGTCACAGAGGCGCGAGTTCGAATCCTACTGCGTCAAAACTTTTATACGTGTTCTACGATTATAATTTATTTTAAGAGATTTTAAGATAATGTTATTATATTCATATATAACTTTAGGCCCTCGTCGCACTTGGCAGTGGATTCGGGGAAATGATTGTACTTAAATTATTTTCTTATATCCACTCTAGGACAAAGCTCGGTGTTGAACTTTGAGGGACAAAGTTTGGGACAGGCATTATTTCAATTCTAGGCTCGAAGTGGAGTACTGTCATGCGAGTAGAAGTACGAAGCTGCTTTTTACCTAGGTTTAAAGCTACATGATATTACGTCAATTTCTATGTCTGTTAGGCTTTTTTTCTTTATATATAATTTAAACGCTTGGTAAGGTTTGGCAAACAAGCATGTAAAATAAATATGTGAAATTGTGGATATTTGGTTTGGCTTGCGAGAACTTGCGAGAGCTTCCAAGAGCTTGTCACACACCCAGATCAGCCGGGACATTAGTTATTATATATAAAAGGAAGTTACTGTTAATAACGTCTGGAAACCTACACAGTTGAGGATAAATAGGGCAACGTTAACAGACATCATAAGCGTCCAACTAACACATATGACTATTTACATAAACTTAATGTAAATAAAGTACTAATCAAGTTCTCTGAGTGCATTTGCAAGTGGGTTTTGTGTAGTGTTTGCTAACATACCTGAACACATTGACCGACGATACTTTTTCTCTTGAAACCTGGTAAGCCTTCATACCAAATGGTACCCAGTAATTGTTGTACGTTAGGATGAGCTACAAACTGAAAAAAAATATATGTCATGTAACACTATAGAACACAGACATTTAAAGAAAACGTATAAAAATTTGAACGCAGCGGGATTCGAACCCGCGACTACTGTTACCGTCCAGGCGCTCTCACCACTGAGCCATGCGTTCTACTACCAGCTGCGTTGAAATTCTTATACGTTTTTTATTACAACTTATTTTTGTTGTAGCGCCTGGACGGTATAAGGAGGCGCAGGTTCGATCTCGCTGCGTTCAAATTTTTATACGTTTTTTTTTAAATGTATTTTGCAATTACGTGTGGAATAACACTTTAAAAATGCTTAAAACTATAGAAAACGTTTAAAATAGAACTTCTTTTATGAAATCCTAAACATAATCCAAAAATCGCTATTATATAAAATAACAATAATATTTAGAGGCATCGTGGCGTAGTGCGAGAGCATTTGGTAGTAAACGCGATAACTGTGGGTTCGGCCTCCACTTGGGCGGATGATGATATTATATTTTCATTTCTCCGACCTGGTAGCTGAGATAAAGCGTGGAGTTAGGTTTTGTCACTTAACTTGCAATGTCTCCATTTCGACTAGAGAGTGGCCAGTCGTGGCGCAGTGGCACAAGCGTGTGACTGTAAACGACTGGTTGTGGGTTCGATTCCCACTCGAGGAGAGGAAATATTTAATATTTCCATTTTCTTCGCTCTGGTGTCGAGGCAAAGCGGGGCGTTAAGTTCAGCCACATAACACGCAATGCCTCCGAATTCGGCGGTAAGTGGGAAACGGAGTGTTTTAACGCTAGGTTTCCTCTGCCTACCCTGCTGTTTGCGGGATACAGCGTGAAGCAAAAAAAATGTAAAGTTTATAGCAACAATGCTCTGCAGTTATATATGTATATACTTTTACAAATAACCTTTGATAAAGAAAAGAGTAATTGTAAAAAGAAAAGCCCTACGCTTTTCTTAATAATATTAACGGAACACTATTACAGGAATTACAAGTCAGAATCATTAATTGAGTTTTAATTGATGTTAATTTAAATTTGTACTGATTAAATCTTTTCTAATTGATCAACACGAAATGTCGAATTGAGACGGAAAATGGGGAACGGAGTGTCTTGACACTAGGTTCTGTCTGACTACCCTGCTAAGGGGGAAAACCGTGAAGCACACATAAAGTTATTAGTGTAACTTTAGCTTATGAAGGTTAAAAATAAAATCATTGGCAGTTTACTGAATCCTTAGTTTGTTAAATGCGATTATGTGCGAGTGTCGTCTTTACCTCGTGACATATTTTTATTCTAGGTCATATTTTTTTAACTTCACGCTGTATCCCGGACACAGCAGGGTAGACAGAGGGACCTAGTGTTAAAACACACTGTTCCCCACTTTCCACCCAATTCTGGTGGCATTACGTATTGAGTGGCGGAACTCAACGCCGTGCTTTGCCTTGCAGAAAAAAAAAATGAAATATTAAGTCGTTTAATTCCTTTGTGCCTCTGCGCTACAACTCGTCTCTTTAGGCCATATTTGATTCTTGGTACGAGAAAACAAAAATCTCTGTCCCTTGCAAACTGCGGGGCGTAAAGATATATAAACGTATGTAATGTTTGTAGTGCTTAATATCAATTCCTTTTTATGAGTTCCTAGTCAGAAAGAATCTAGTGTTAAGACACTCCTTACGGATTGAGATGTGGAACTTAATGACCGAAATAAAAAGACTACACATGGGTAGAACCTTGTCATATATTATTATAAAAAAACCTCTCTCTGGAATACCCAATAGCAAAAATCATACAAATACGCGTATTCGCGTACGAAGTATTTCAAAAACTAGCGAATGTAAAAATACAATTTTATTTCAAACTTGCATATTTGAACAGATATGCTTTTAACTTAAATATGAAGTAATGGTCTAAGTGGGTATCGAAAATGTCATTTCTGTTTCACCTACAGTCAATGTTTAGTATTTTTTAAATTATATATTTTTCAGAATTTTCACTATTTAAAAAGGTAGAATTTTTTATATGTTTTTTAAAAAGAAAAGGAAAATTTTGAACACAGCGGGATTCGAACCCGCACCTCATGGATGCCGCCTAAGCTCTTTGACCGCTAAGACATGCGTTTTACACCAAAACTAAACGTCGAAATGATTATACTCGTGTTACAACTTATTTTTGTTGTCATCTATGAATAGACAGATTTTAACAAATTTCTGCTATGCAAAGATTATATGTAAGTATTTTTATTATTACTGTAAACTTTGGTACAACTTTTGTAATAAACGTATAAGAATTTTGATGTAGCTAGATGTAAAACTCTGACCGCCAAGTCCACATGACTTAGCGGTCAGAGTGGGTTTGCAAGAGGAGCGGGTACAAACCCTGCTGCGTTCAAATGTTAATAAATTTTATTAAAATGTTTGTTTAAAATAATTTTAAATTGAAACTTTTTTAGGCAGTCACAGTGATATCTGCCACCAAGGACAGCTGCAACTAGAAAGACCAGGTTCTTTTGAACGTATTTTCGAATACTAAAAATATACGGGATTAATCTATTTTAAATAGCTGTGAAAATAATGGTCTAAGCCTGAATGCGAGTAAAACTAAGATTCTGGTGTTTGAAAGAGACGAAGAAAGAACGGAATGTAAGATCATGGTTAACAGAAAGAAATTAGAACAAGTGAATGAGGTGGTATATCTGGGAAGTATGTTTAGCAGAGATGGAAGGTATGATATGGATGTTGAAAGGCGTATTGCTGCCGGTAACAGGGTTAACGGTGCCCTCGCTGCGTTGATGCGACGGCGGAACGTGAGCATAGCCGCACGTTTAGCTGTGCACAATGCAGTGCTGGTACCGACGCTGCTATACGGCAGCGAAACGTGGGTATTGCAGAAGAAGAATGAAAGAAAGATGAATGCTGTGGAGATGAGATCTCTTCGAAAGATGTGCAGAGTCAGCTTAGCTGACCGAATCCGCAATGAAGAGATACACAGAATGGCAGGTATTAGCGAGAACGTCATAGTAAGAATGAAGAAGGGCGTGCTCAGGTGGTTTGGGCACGTTGAGAGGATGAGTGATGGAAGAATGGTAAGAAAGATTTATCAAGCAAAAGTGAGTGGTAAGCGAGGCAGGGGGAGACCTCGGTTGACCTTCGAAAACACAGTATCGATGATACTGGAGGAAGGTCACGTAAAAAGCATGAGGACCCCCCGGAGGGCGTGTATGAAGAGGTTAATGACTGTGGACGAGGCGAAAGAAGTATGCAGGGACCGTAGCGTTTGGCGCTCCGTTCTCTCTGACTACCCCGCAAGGGATACAGCGTGAAGCTAAAATACTCCATACCATTTTCTGCTTATACTTGATAGCTAACTTCAGTCTTCCTAGCGTCTGCCTCTCTCCCGGCTCCCAACTGTCCATGTCCCAAGGGTTGTAGTTCAGCATGATCTCCAGTTCCTGAGACGTCCTCGTGTGGTCCAGTAAAGCGGTCGCGAATTCTTGACATTGTTGACGAAGAGTCTGGTTTTGTGAGAAATTTATAGAATATATTAGTTTATGTGTTTCTGACGTGAAAATCTGAGTTTTATAATAATATTTGATATTTTTTTTAGCTTCACGCTGTATCCCGCACACAGCAGGGTAGGCAGGGGGAACCGACTGTTAAGACACTTCGTTCCCCCCTTTCTGCCGAATTCGGAGGCTTACGTGTTAAGTGGCGGAACTTAACGCCGCGCTTTACCTCGACACCAGAGTGAAGAAAATGGAAATATAATTTAGTCTCCTCGAGTGGGAATCGGACCCACAACCGCTTGTGCCACTGGGCCGCTTGTCACACTAACATAAATAGTTTTATATGATGAGTTCTGTCACTCAACGCACAATACCTCCATTTCGTTCAGAAAGTTACCAAAAACTTAGCATCAAGCCACAATCCTCTCTGGATTGTTGCTTAACTTTTTTCTGACTATCCTCCTATGCGTGAAGTTGTTTTTTTTTTTTTATTATCTAACTGTTATACTTGTGTGTGCCATATAATAAGCATACTCGAACATGTTTTATCTTTCTAACCTTATTCAATGGCGCGATTCAGTAAACCAGAAAAACAAAAACATTTTAATTAAATATTCATACGACCATCTCTACTTTTTTATACCCGTGAGTAGGTGGGTGAATGTGTCAAAATTGAAACTACTCTATTTTTGCCCTTTTTTTCAACATCACGCCTTATGTAGCAAAAGATAGAGAGAACTTAGTATAACAACAGAACTTCTTCCACTTTAGGCGAAATTTATATTACCAAAAAAGAAAAATTAAAATAATTTCAATATAATAATTTCTCCGACTATGAATCGAAAGCATAACCAATCGCGTTTGCAATAAGACACATTCCATATATGCCACTATAGAATCAAATTACCTTATATTCTGTTCTAAATTCCGTCTCCATCCGACTCAGCCTCCCAAGTTCCCAGGACAGCTCGAAGGCGGTGAGCAGGGGGTCGGCTGAGGACAAGGCTATAAGGGATGGAGAGCTCAGGGCGCGGTACGCGTTGATACGCGCCTGCGAGTGCCGTAGAGAGTCATCGGAAGACGATTTGACGCATTCATCACAACCGCATCTGTGTGAAGAAGGTAAAATACAAATATATCTTTTTTTGTTGTTGTACTAGTATTAGTTGTACCCTACAAATATTTTTTCCACTCTGACACTCCGTCGTCCACTTTCTATCTGAAATCGAGACATTGGGTGTGGAATGGTGGAGCTCAATGTCGTATTTTATCCTAAGTACTAGCGAAGATATGAAGATATAAATGATCATTCTCCGAGTGGAAATCGAAGGTACAATCATCTTTTTACAGTCAGATGCTGTTCCACTGCATCAACCATGTACGTATATATTGACTACAAAACTTAAAATTTCTTTATGTTTCATAAGAATTTTAGGAGTCGTGGTCCAGTGGCACAAGCGTGTGACTGTAAACGACTGGTTGTGAGTTCGATTTCCACTCGAGGAGTGGAAATTATATTTCCATTTTCTTCGCTCTGGTGTCGAGGTAAAGCGCGGCGTTAAGTTCCGCCACTTAACACGCAAGCCTCCGAATTCGGCGGAAAGTGGGGAATAGAGTGTCTTAACATTAGGTTCCCTCTACCTACCCTGCTATGTGCGGGATACAGCGTGAAGCTAAAAAAAATAATTTTGGGAAATCCTCACTTCACACACGTCACAGTCCCTAAGAATTCTACGTGCTAAACTTCAGTTTTCTGACGACTAATAACGTAATAATAATGCTAAGTACTATAAGTTTTATATGCATTTGTATATCGATAGATATACTTATTGTACATTTTGGGTATACGGACATATGTCCGTATACCCAAAATGTATTTTCTATTCGGTCTATTTAAAGAAACTTAAAGAAAGTATATTATCTTGATTAGTGTTCATACAGAATATTTTACATTTTAGGTTATTAATAAACAATATTTATATATTTTTACTATTGTTATTGTATTTTACCCTATTTATATATGTTTTATGCTGGGTGGCGGAATGTCATTTTGTCTGACATAATCAAGAAATCTCTAATGTCGTCTTAAAATTGTCTAACTCCCGTAATTTCTTATAAAATATATATTTTTCTCTAACTTTATAATCAACGCACTAAGCTAAAAAAAATATAAAAAACACTTATCACAAGTACATATAAGTTCTGTACCTACTTGACGTCGTGAGGCACGGGCAACGTGGCGCCGCGATCCAGAAGCAGCTTGAGTATTTCGTAGTGGTTGACGTGAGCCGCCAGGATGAGCGGCGTGATGTCCGACGTGAATGTTGCCGCTGATGGGTCTACGGACTCCCAGCTCTGTGGGATTTGCAGAGAGTTACAGAGAGTTACGGAGAGATAGTGGTAGAGTGGTATATTATTGTTTCTATAGTTTTATTCTTAGAGGTTATTCTGGTAATCGGAGAGTAATTATATTTAATTATTTGTTTGTTCTGAAACAAAATACGATGTTGGTTCCCACCGTTCAAATTCAAAATTCAAATTCAAAATATCTTTATTCAAATAGACTTTTGAAACCACTTTTGAATCGTCGAATGTACATGAGCTACCACCGACTCGGAAGGCAGTTCTGCTGAGAAGAGCCGGCCAGGAACTCAGCAGTTGCTCTTTTCTAATATAAAAGTACAATTTTATTATTTGATACAATGGTTAGCTAAGCCGGCATTGGACTCTAATCAGATCCATAGGCAATGTTTCGAAATCTGGTGGAAAACGGATGATGGGGTGCCATGATACAAAGGGAACACCCTTTGCCTATAGGAAGGCAGCTGTTTTTTATAGTCTTTCCGTCTTTTCTAAAATTAAAACAAAATTTTGTAGTGAAGACTCGTGGTTTATTATCGCAAGATAATATACCACGAGTCCTCACGCAAGCCACTCATTGGCTATTATAATTGATGCCGACTTTTATCTAAACAAAGAAACGGCATTTTGGCATTTTGCCCCAAAACTATCGTACATACTCCTATTTATTGTAATTATAATTTTTTTTTAGCTTCACTCTGTATCCCGCAGACAGCAGGGTAGGCAGAGGGAACCTAGTGTTAAGACACTCCGTTCCCCACTTTCCGCCGAATTCGGAGGCTTGCGTGTTAAGTGGCGGAACTTAACGCCGCGCTTTACCTCGACACCAGAGTGAAGAAAATGGAAATATAATTTAGTCTCCTCGAGTGGGAATCGGACCCACAACCAGTCGTTTACAGTCACAGGCTTGTGCCACTGGGCCACGACTGGCCACATATATGGTAATTATAAATGTTAACTATTTATGAAAAAAGAATTGTCTTAACACTGGTTTCTCTCTGACTACGAGGAAACTGATGTGCGGGAAAAAGTGAAGCTAACGTTCACGTATTTTTCGAAAAACTATATAAAAAGTAGAAATTGGTAAAGACATTTAAAGAAAACGTATAAATTTTGAACGCAGCGGGATTCGAACCCGCGCCTCCAGAATACCGTCCAGGCGCTCTCACCACTGAGCCATGCATCATATCATTATCTTTTTCAATTTTCCTAAGTGTGGAATAGCACTTTAAAAATATTTAAAAGTGGAAATTGATACTTTTTATTTTCTCAAGTTTAGTTTAAATTGGCATTGGCATCTGTCTGTCACAACTCGCAGGGCACTGGGGATATCAACTGAAAGCTCTTTGAAAATCCATTTGAAAAGTATGTATTAAGTACTAATGCACTTTATGTTTGTATCTGAGTAACCAGTATTTTGTAAGTTATATTAAAAATGAATAAAATTAAACATTTTATTATAAATAGATATAGTTATTATGCTGTTGGGGTATCCTCAATATTAAATGAATTTCGTAGGTTCAAATACAATTTAACATATTAAAAATATTGTATTTTTAGTAAGGGGAGGGTTAATGTAAGTTGCCTAACTACAACATATACGTAAAACATATAACATATAAGTACTTTTCGAAAAAAGGTATAGAAATACTTAAGGCTTATGTAGAAAACATATGCAGAAGTATAATTTCTTCGATATTATTATATTATAACCACATCAAATCAGAAATAAATATGACAGCCACATTTTGAAACATATCAGTATAAAGTGATATTCACGTTGCTATGACAACGTATACTTTAATACTACTAGTATTATATATAGTTTCACGCTGTATCCCGCACACAGCAGGGTAGGCACAGGGAACCTAGTGTTAAGACACTCCGTTCCCCACTTTCCGCCGAATTCGGAGACATTGCGTGCTAAGTGGCGGAACTAAACGCCGCGCTTTACCTCTGAGACCAGAGCGAAGAAATGGAAATATTAAATATTTCCACTCCTCAAGTGGGAATCGAATCCACAACCAGTCGATTACAGTCACGTTCACGTGCCACTACGCCACGACTGGCCCTACTAGTATTAAATTAATATGAAATACTGAATTCTACGATATTAGAGTTATTACTCAAATTGTTCTTAAAACATATCTCACGTAAGGCTCGCCGGGGACGTGGTGCTCCTCTTCCCACTGCAGTAACAGTTCTACGGCCTCCACGTACTCTTCCTTGATGGCATGTAAAAGCGCATCCTGTGAACAAAATTAGATAAATAATATATTGAAATTTTAAAAAATAGTCAGGGAAACCTTTCCCTCCAATATCCGACCGACATCCAGAAATTGCTTTGTTGAGAGGCGGAACTCAACGCCGCGCTTTGTCTATAAATCAGAGCGGAAAAATGAGACTAGTAGGTATATAAATTCCTTCAAGTAGAAATCGTACCCACAAGTAATCGCACTAACAGCCAGCGTTTATCCCACTGTGGCCATCATGGAGGCGACCATGTCTTCTTTATAATATTGACTCTATATTTATTAATCCATATTTATATTATAAATGCGAATGTCTGTGTGTTTGTCTCTCACGCTTTCACGGCTAATCTACTGGTCCGATTTGGATGAAATTTAGAATTTAGAGTAAAAGTTACTGGATCAAACATAGGCTACTTATTTTTTCAAAAATCAATCTCCAAAGGGTTGAAAATGGGCATGTAAGTTTATATGAAAATTCTACACCACTTGACCGATTGTAATGATTTTTAGCATAAATATAGTTGAAAATCTAAGGTTGAACATAAGCTACTTTATTTTTCGAAAACCCACCCCCGAGGGTTGCATTATAAGGAAACAGTTATGTACTAAACGCGGCGAGGTCACGCGCGGGCCGCGGGTAACTTCATATATCTATCTATGTATTAATTAATGTCTTGCAAAGCTATTTTGAATGACTTCTTGACGTCCGAATTTACGCTTGAAAGTTTGCACATGCCTCCGAATCCAATGTTAAACATTACTTTCATGGCTAGTACCTGCTACGTTCTTCTCAGGACGACCAGGAAGAGGATGGTTAGAAAAATAATTTTAAGCATGCGCATTATAGATTATTTTTAAATAATATCATCCTTTTTTTAAATAATATAAGACTTTTTGATGTTATAAGAGAATAACCTATTTTTTTATTATTAAGTAAATACAAATCTATTTAATAAATAATAAAAAAAGATCTTTCTACGACGGGGTTAAAAAGAGAAAAAGTCAAAGTTTTTGATATTTCCTTTTATATACAGCGATGAGCATGTTGCTAAGGTAAAGAATATTTTAAGCGTTTTCAGTTCTCTAGTAAATAATTCACCAGGCAATTGAACCCAGAACTATCGACGAAATCAATAAATCAACCACTACGACGTTTCCACTACCATTCAATTAATTACTATTACAGTCCGGGTATTCCCCTGTCAATTCAAAAGAGTTTTAACCCCAATAAAATTATACGAAATTATCAGTAACAAGCTTTCGAAATGAAAACGATTCATTTAAAGGGTTTAACTAAACATTTATGTATGCACATAATTAATATAACAACATTCTAATCTTATGAAATTTAATCAACTATTTAAGTACTTTTTATAATACAGAAATACGGAGAAATGTTACACTTAATTTTCTTTTGCGATCAATTGCAATATATGTACTTATATGGCAAACATTTTTTTGAAAAAGGTATACAAATTTGAACGCAGCGGGATACGAACCCGCACCTCTTGCTAACTATCCAAGCGCTCTGACCATGCTATGCTATGCGTTCTTCTGCTTTTCTCCTCGTATAGCGGGGTAAGCAGAGAGAACCTAGTGTAAAGAGTATCTTTTTCTTCGCTTTTCTGTCCGACTATGATACGGCACGTAATATGTGGTGGAACTAACGCTCTTTGCAATAACAGAACGAGAAAACAATTTTAATTTAAGGGTTAAAATAGCTTCATTTTAATTTTTTTTTTTTTTTAGGAGGCAAACGAGCTGAAGGCCCAACTGGTGTTAAGTGGTTATCTTCGCCCATAGACATACACAGGGAGAGCTGGCTTACATGCCATCGAACCGGAACACATCATAAGATATTTGTCGGTTCGTCTTTGACATGATAGTGCTCGCGAGCCAGTTGGAGAACGAATCTCCTACCACCAAACTACTGGGTTACCCGCCTTTTACGGGACGCTACCCAGTGGCGGGGGGGAATTGTATTCTTAACCCGTGCCCCCACGGGGAAAAATATATATAACCACCAAATAAAATGTATATAACCACCAAAATAAAACATTTTATTAGTTTAGATATAATCATTTCCGCCAGTTGAAATAGAACCACAACCAACCGTGATTACGAACACTATTTACCACTGAGCTACGATGACCTTTAGTTTATATTCAAAAAAATATACTAACAGTTAGATTATAAATACTAGCGGTTTCTCTAATTAGGTTTTAACTCTAAACCATTCATTTTAATAGCTCAGTCGGTCTCGGAAACGTTATCAAACATCAAATAAATTTTCTGCGTATCCAAACGAATCGCAGGAAACTATAACGGCGTATGATTTACGATTTAATATCGCATCCGTTTCTATTGCTATGACTGTCCAAATTCATGTTTCGACAATTTACTGTCTTGTGCTCAGATTTTTTTTTCATTTTTCTCGATGTTTGTCATTGTTTGTGTATTAATATAATAAGCATTTTAGTAGATGCTTAGTTTTAGAATTGACACATTTTCTTTTAGTATATTATCTCTTGCCGCATAGTAGGATAGTAAAAGAGTGTCAAGACACTCCATCCTCCACTTGAAATAGATACATTACGTGTTGAGTTTGGAGCTCAACGTTGCACTTTTGCTTTGTTACCAGGGCGAAGAAATGCACATTTACATAATTGTTCCCTTGAGTTGTAATAGAATCTACAAAGATCGCGTTTAAAGGCAAACGCTGTCACACTGCGCCACGATAGCCTTAAATCTTACTTTCTAAAATCATTTTTTTGTAATATTTCGTAAAATATGCGACTTTTTGCCAGTTATATACACAGAGAGAAAAAAATAATAAGATATTTCCCTAACTCTATCATATTAAGCGCTTAAGTTTATATATAAAAAAAGATCCTATAATTAAAATAATTACATAAAATTACGCTAATAATAAAATTACATTTAATACCAGTGATCTGTTCGCAGCTTCGCCTGCATAAACTACACGACTATAACTATTTCGTATTTTCACCCACCCATGTTCTCAAATAAATTAGGAACTTTGCTTAAAATTTATAATGTAAGCTGTTGTAACTGTTTTATTTATAATTTTTTTTTTAGCTTCACGCTGTATCCCGCACACAGCAGGGTAGGCAGAGGGAACCTAGTATTAAGATACTCCGTTCCCCACTTTCCGCCGAATTCGGAGGCATTGCGTGTTAAGTGGCGGAACTTAACGCCGCGCTTTACCTCGACACCAGAGCGAAGAAAATGGAAATATGAAATATTTCCACTCCTTGAGTGGGAATCGAACCCACAACCAGTCACACGCTTGTGCCACTGGGCCACGACTGGCTACAAAACTTATTGAAATAAAATAAACAGTAAATATTAAGGGAAAGCTTACCAAAATACAATAGTCAACTGCATTAAAATCGGTTTAACCGTTTCAGAGAGCATATACAAATGTACATTGACACTGCACTGCGTATGCATATCTGCATATAAACAGACAAAGTTGTGTGTTGTATGACGGAACATAATTAATGTCAATAAACTTATTAGCCTAGATCGTAATTTTTTGAGCTACTTACAATTTACGATCTTATTATTAAGATAGATATAATTTAAACCACTTAACTAGCAAGCTTAGCTTTAGTATGCTTCGTGTCAATTATAACAGAGAAATAAAGTAAAAAGGAAGAATGTAAAATCGAAACGAAATGACTGACATCCTCTTACTTCTTATACTACGGGACATTTTCTACAACTTTAAAACTAGTTAACATTTTATAAATTTAAACTTACCCTATAAAAATATACATAAAATCCATTAAAAAAAAATGATATTTAAATATAAAAACTATTTTCGCAAATATAATTAAAAGGCGTTGCGCACTACATGTAGAGGTATATATGAAAATACGGTTAAACCGACTCCAGCGTTCCCTAACGCAATTATAGCTAGCTGGGGGCTCTAATAAAACCTCTTTAAAAGCACAGGTATACGTGTGATGGCAGTGTTGAGGTATTTCATATTATATGGAGTTATGTGGTCTTTAGGAATTGACACCATCGATGATTTGCGATGATCTTTTGATGGTTCGGAGAATGGTAATATTTTAAAATGCTTTTGTTTCTTAGATTTGGTAAGATGTATTTAAGGGCATACCTGTGATGGTAAGGGAGCTAAATATGAGGAATATTCATTTTTTTCTGTCATAATTATATATTTAATTTTGAGGTATATGTAAACGTATGAAAATGTCTATTTCTTATACAGAATATATAGACAGAAGATAATGGAATTTGGTTTAGTTAAAGTCTATGTACAGAAGAAGTACTGAAAGCTATAATAATTTTGATAATTAGAAAAATAAACGTTGCTAAGACAATGTGTATTCTATTCTAGTTGATATAACTGGCTCATTAAGTGTCATGTAATTTCTTAAATATTTTCTAATGCATTATGTTATGCATTAGTAATATTTTATAGCTTTATGTGTTTTCAGTAACAAGGAACTTCGTCTTAAAAAATCGTTTCTCCATCTGTCTCTCGAACTAAGCCATTGGGCGAAGCGTGAACAAAACATGACGCTATGTACCAAAACAAAGAAATAAAAATTCCTATGACTGAATCAAACCAACCATTAAATTAAATATTTTAAAATAACATTTATATTATTTTTCAAGGGTAAATCGGCAATTACTTTTAACGAAGTTTGTCTATTTTTGGATAAGCATGTAACTTTTGACATAACATCATGTATTCTATACGACATTATAGAAGTGATTTCTACTTTACTGGCACGGTTCAAATGCAAATTAAAGAATTTCACACGCATAATAATTAAATATGGAAAAGTAAATCTTAGCGTATGAGTCATATTTTCATATTTTGTGAAACTACCCTCAGTTTCATGTAGGGTATCAAATTAAACATGCATCGATGCTTTGATGCGCTGTGCTTGTCACAAGCTTTAAAGTTAAAAAAATACGTTGGCAGCAGCGGTGATACAAATTACTGGCTCAAAATCATATTTTCTATGAAAAATTTAACCTACATGTTGCAACTCTGCAATCATTCATATCGTGAAGTGATTTAGTAAAATACTAGGGATATTATTTAAGGGATTTTGTAAAGTATTGTGGCCAGTCGTGGCCCAGTGGCACAAGCGTGTGACTGTAAACGACTGGTTGTGGGTTCGGTTCCCACCCGAGGAGTGGAAATATTGAATATTTTCTTCGCTCTGGTGTCGAGGTAAAGCGCGGCGTTAAGTTCCGCCTCTTAACACGCAATGCCTCCGAATTCGGCGGAAAGTGGCAAACGGAGTATCTTAATACTAGGTTCCCTCTGCCTACCCTGCTGAGTGCGGGATACAGCGTGAAGCTAAAAAAAAATTAGGGATAAAATAAACTTTTTTAAAATGAATAGAGTTTCATGCTCTCTATTTACATATAAAGTGTATTATTATATTTTTTCGATTCTTGCTATTTGTTGTATAGCAGGATAATCAGGGAGAATCTAGTGTTAAAACACTCCGTTCCTTACTTTCTGCCCAAAATAAAGATATAACTTGTCGTGAGGCGGTCGTCGACACCGCGAGAACATGACAAAGGTCTTCTTCTCCAGAGTGGAGGAACGAAAATACTTAAGTTAAGATCATTCCTCTGGGTGGAAATTGAACTCACTACCAATCAAATTACAGTCAGACGCCGTCCCACTGTGCCACGATGGTCTCACATATTAAAGTTTTGCTACATATTTAAAGCATAAAAATGCGAGGAACTAATCTGATTTGAGTCCAATACAGGCTAGCTACCATTGTATCAAATACTAACATTGTAATTTTTATATTTGAAAAGAGCAATTAATAATGAAATTGTATTTCCTATATTTGAAAAAGAGTAACTGTTGAGTTTCTGCCTTCCGAGTCGGTCGTAGGTTTAAATTTACGACGATTCAAAAGTGGTTCAAAAAATATATTTGAATAAAGAATTTGAATATTGTACTATGTAGTGTGTATTGTGTAGTGGCCAGTCGTGGCGCAGTGGTACAGACGTGTGACTTAAAACGTCTGATTGTGGGTTCGATTCCAACTCGAGGAGTGGAAATATTTAATGTCTCCATTTTCTTATGCTTTGGTGTCGACGCAAAGCGCGGCGTTAAGTTCCGCCACTTAACACACAATGCCTCCGAGTTTGGCGGAAAATGGGAACGGAGAGTCTTGGCACTAGGTTCGCTCTACGTACACAGCTGTGTGCGGGATACAACGTGAAGGTAAAAAAAAGAATATTGTATGCTTGCATATCACAAGCAATCATAATTTATTATACTTAATAATAATATTACTAAATTAATCTACTACATTAGTTCTACTAGGTTAATATGTATAATATAATTTTCATATTAGACTAATAAGAGTCTCTGTTTCTATATCACGTTAATGCATAGCCCAAGGACATAGAAAATGCATCGCCATTATAATATACATAGGTCAAGTTTATGTTCATAAGTGTATGAGTTTTTCGGGGAAATGCTATTAAGTATATATTTATGAAAAAATAATAATAAAGTAATAGTTGAAGCCATCGTGGTAAAGTAGCAGCAGGGTTTTATTGTAAACACGATTGTCGTGGCTTCCTTATCCACTCGTTGGATATGGTTATTATTATTTTTTTTTTTTAATATTTTTTCTTTTTTTAGCTCACGCTGTATCCCGCACACAGCAGGGTAAGCAGAGGCAACCTAGTGTTAACACACTCCATTCCCCACTTTTCGCCTAATTTCCCCACTTCTATTTCTCAACATACAATATTTCTATTTCGGGCAGAAAGTAAAGAACGAAGTGATTTTTTCACACTAGTTTCTCTATGTCAGATATGCAGGATAAACACTGACTTACTCACTCACTAACACTCACTAACAGGATACACGATAACTAACACAGGACTAACACTAGAAATTCATTACATTTTTAACTATCGGCCCACTTAAGCTTTGTCGATGTAAACATGTTTTTTTTTTAATATCTTCCTTTCTTATGATGGCTTAGAAAAATTATAAAAGTTTGGTCAACAAGTTGAAAAATGCTTTCAACTGAGACAAAACTTCTATAAATGTACGCAATACTTCATTGGATTACGTCACATAAACTACATATATTTTTATATTTTTAAAGTGTTATCCACACACTTAAGACATAAAAACGTTTTTAAAAAACAATTTTTATTACAAAAATAAAAAAAAAGTAGCTTCATGACTTTTTCCCCTTACCGGGGTAGTCAGAGAGGGCCTAGTGTCAAGATACTACGTCCTCCACTCCCACACGAAATGGAGACCTTACGTGTTGAATGTATCATAGAGTGTAGCAATACTCTGCTAGTGTCTGGACACTACCTTCGCTTTGACGGTAGTCATAGAGTCACTCATTTTCTCCCCAAATCGAGACAGTGACCGAACTTAACGTTTTAGGCACCAGAGCCGAATCCTTCTAGTGGGTATGATTTTCACAACCTACAGTACTTATAATTAGACGTTGTCCCACTGGGCCCCGATATTCTTCATAATAATTATATAACGATTTTTTAATACTACGTAACATTTTTTTTAATTAATTAATTATAAGCCATTACTATATTGATGCCATCGTGACGAGTTTGGCATGTGACGACGTATACGGTTTAAATTTTACAAGCAAATTTGTTAGTATTTAAAATCTTTACTAGATATCTTTGGTCTGTTCAGTTGAAGTCCAGAATTGAGTTTCGTCTTTCTGAATTCTTTTTGGATAGAAAGAGGTCAGAGCAATGAATTATCATTAGGTACATTATATACAAGATCATTATGTATAAAGAAATTTTTTTTTTTTAATTTTCATGGTTAATTTTTTATTTACTAACCCTCTTAATGGGAATCGAACTCACAACTAATCGCGTATATAATCTCGACGCTTCATAACGCTTAAGACGCTCTTTTGCGCTACCATGTCCACAAGTACCTACTATTTTAATAAAGAATATTGAAGGAATCCTATTCGGACAAATTCAAAATCCGCCCAAAAAATCCGCCCATCATAAATTAACAGAAAATTGACAACCTCTATGAAACTTAATACAATTTTTCCCACTAAAAGTAAAGTTTATTTTAGTTTCTACGTCTAAACAAAAGAAAGACGGGTATTTTTTTATTGAAACATATCTACGCCCTTTGGGAAATCATTCTTGCGGTAGTTTGCATCGATACGTCGCCATACTCGTACTCGTATATTCCCATAACCTAAGTCTTATGATACCAAATCTCTATAGGTGGTAAATATGATTCGGTTTCGGAGCGAAATCACGTTCGGTGGAGTAAATTTATATTTTATTTTACATTCAAATGTGAGGTGTATTTGAGTTAATATTCCGGATGCACGAGGATAGGTTTTAAAAAGATATCGATGCACGATTGGTCGTGGGTTCGATTCTTAGTAGGCGAAATAATTTTGTTAAAATTCTCCGCCCTTTCTCCGCTCTGGTTAACAAGACAAAGCATGGCGATCCGGCACTCATTTGGCTCGAATTTTGGCGGAAAGTGGAGAACGGAAAGTTTTAATAAACATAAATATAACTAGTTCAATAAAAAATAATATGGGGAAAAGTATTAAGCTTCATAAATTACATTCATACATCTTAAGTGAATAACTGTTTAAAATTATTAAAAATTAAACTCTTTTTTCCATTTTGTATGTTTTTGACTCCTGGACTATCTAGTTTAGATAGATTTAGGAAATCAATAGACAAATATTTTTAATTATCAACATTGCTTAGTAGTGTGACAGTGTCTTTCTGTAAATGCGATAGGTTCGGTTCGGTTCCCATTCGGGTACTAAGACAAGGCGCTGATTTTTGTACCGCCACTTAACATGAAATTTCTCGATATCGAATGATTATATTGAAAAAAAAATAGTATTCAAAACGCTAAATCATGAACTTGGTCAAAACGTAGAGAATGGAAAGTTTAACCCTAGGTTCTCTCTGAATACCGGATAAAGTGACATTATGAAGAAAATAAAAAAAAAATCGAATCAATTCGAAAAAGCCCTAAAGCAAAATATGCTAGAACATCGCGGCCACGCGCGTTAACACGGTCATCATATTGTCAGCCGACCTCTTTCGCTTCATCCAACAAAACTTTTACACGTGCCGTTACATATTAAGGTTTCTCATATACTTTTAAACATTTTTAAAGTGTTATTCCACACTTGGGATAGTTGAAAAAGACATTTAAAGAAAACGTATAAAAATTTGAACGCAGCGGGATTCGAACCCGCGCCTCCTGAATACCGTTCTGAGCATGGCTCAGTGGTGAGAGCGCCTGAGCGGTATTCAGGAGGCGCGGGTTCGAATCCCGCTGCGTTCAAATTTTTATACGTTTTCTTTAAATGTTTTTTTCTTTAAATGTCTGTTTCTTATACATTTTTAAAAAGTATTTTCGTCAGTCTATCATTCTTTAGTCTGTATTAAGTATATATTATGATTACTATATAATTGTTTGTATATTTATGATTGGAATATTATTAAATTAAAGCAGAAGCGATAGACAAAAGTCATAATTAAAGTACTTTTTAAATATTTTCTATTTATTAATGTAAAAAAGTCTTGTAACATAATTTTGACACAAACTTCTTACCGTCTGATCTGATATTAGAAACGCGTTCACATATAAATCATCTCAACTTTTAAAAATTGTAATTAAATTATTTTAACTTTTTTATTTATTAACTGATTGAAATAAAATAAACACAAAATATTACTTAAATACAATTGTTAAAACTGCATTTAAATAAGTTAAGCCGTTTCTGAGAGTATCGTACAAAAACGAGCAGACAAACAGAAGATATGTCTTTTATTGTGTTCTATTGATGAATGCCGCCAGTAATATTTTTTCCCATATTACTTCCAAGTACAGACAGCGATCAGTTATATTTTTGTTATATACATATGTTTAGATTGCTTACCTTAACTTTAATCCCAGCTTTTAGAAGTAGTTTAATCAGCTCAATATTTTCATTCTCGATGGCAGCGATGAGCGCGGATCGGTTTAGAGGATCCACGCAGTTGATGTCGAGAATTTCCGGCGTCGTTGCATATTGGTCTATGAGCCTGTATAAAAAAGTATGTAGATTTTAAAATTTAACAAATTTCAATGTTTTTCTTATAATAATAATTGTGTGCCAGTCGTGGCCCAGTGGCACAAGAGTGTGACTGTAAACGACTGGTTGTGGGTTCGATTCCCACTCGAGGAGTGGAAATTATATTTCCATTTTCTTCGCTCTGGTGTCGAGGTAAAGCGCGGCGTTAAGTTCCGCCACTTAACACGCAAGCCTCCGATTTCGGCGGAAAGTGGCGAACGGAGTGTCTTAACACTAGGTTCCCTCTGCCTACCCTGCTGTGTGCGGGATATAGCGTGAAGCTATTTAATTTAATTAATTTTAGTTTCAATGCTTTTGTATCTTAATATTTACTAATTATAAGTTGAAATTATAAGTATAATTGGTTTTATCCATCTGTCTGCTTAACTTTTTTAAAATGTTATTCACACAATTAAGAACTTGAAAAGAAATTTTTAGAAAAAAAAATGAACGCAGCAGGATTCGAACCCGCGCCTTTTTAAAACTGTCCAGGCGCTCTGACCCCTAAGCCATGCAGTAACCAGCTGCGTCGAAATTCTTATACGCTTTATTACAACTTATTTTTGTTGTTAGCAGTATACTTGACAGTAAATTCTCTCTGGCTACTTTACTATGTGCTAAAAAGTTAAGCTGATTAAAAATATAAAGGCACGGAACACAGTTATTATAAATTCTTATTTAAGCTTATCTAAGCACTTAGAATTGAAATAAAAGCTTTACGAAAATTAGGTGAAAAATGAAAAAAGATATACTATGAATAGGCCTTGCATTCATTCATATTTGAATACCATATTCATGAATACAGATGAATATTTTGCACTTACATAGAAATATATAGGTTATTACCTAAATGATGATTAAAATTAATTAGACTAATATGTTTAATTAAATTAAATATTTTATATATTATATAGGGCTTTTTAATTGGGGGAAATGGTTTTGGATAGGATATGATATCTTGCACAAAGGGCGACAGGCAAAGATGTTAGTGTTAAGACACTCTGTTCTCTATTTTCCACCGAATTCTGGAGGTGTTGATTAATTCTGATTAGTATTATAATATCTAAAAATAAAGTAAAACATTCTGTAACATGCTTTTTCAAGGGTGCAAATAATTTAGTATTTGATTGCTTTGCGCTTTCATTTTCTTCATCAATAATATAAGAATAAAGCTTGTAAAGCTTCTTTTGTGGCCAGTCGTGGCCCAGTGGCACAAGCGTGTGACTGTAAACGACTGGTTGTGGGTTCGATTCCCACTCGAGGAGTGGAAATGATATTTCCATTTTCTTCGCTCTGGTGTCGGGGTAAAGCGCGGCGTTAAGTTCCGCCACTTAACACGCAAAGCCTCCGAATTCGGCGGAAAGTGGGGAACGGAGTGTCTTAACACTAGGTTCCCTCTGCCTACCCTGCTGTGTGCGGGATATAGCGTGAAGCTAAAGCTTCTTTTTAAAATATTTTGCCACCCGATTTGCTTGAAAACTTGCAGAATTGTCCAGATGTGACAACGATTTTACATTTAGTACCACGAACCTAATATTCTCTCCTGAACGATTAAGAGAAAACACTTTGGTGAGGAGAAAACACTATTAAGATTTTTTAAATTTCTTTTTTAGACTAATTTGCTACTAGTTTTATATTATGTTTTATACAAGTATAGATATGTATAAGGATTTTTTCAACAACTTGACCTAACTACAGTTAGTCCAATAAACTGGATTAGCTGTTATAGTGATTCCTCCACTGACTTAGCGATAACTGCCAAATTACAATTAGACCGTTCAACGTAAGGCTATTAGTGTTATATGGTATAAAATGTTATTTAATAATATTTTATTTGGTACAAATTAGTAGTAGGTATATATTGTTAAGAAAAAAGTTACTCGGAGTATTTTTAATACTTGATTTATATTTTTTAATACTATACTGTTATGTTGTTAGAGTTTATACTTGTAATTGTATAAATATTGTTTTTCGTATTACGACAATAATTGTTCATTTTTAGTTACTGGCATATTCTTTTTATAATCTATTCTCGATGACTTAAAAACATTATTGTGTGAGGTATTTAAAATTATTGTTTTTATTCTGGTTTGACATTTTGTAGAAAGCGGAGTAATAAAATGTAAAATATTAACCATATTTTTATTCTGAGCCTCCTTTTAATGTAAAGAGGTAAAGTTTGTAACTCTGTTTGTAAGGGCTAATCTTCGGAAATATTCAAACGATCATGAAAATACTTTTACATTCAAAAAGCTATACTATTCTGCAGTGCTATAAGCTACTTTTTTTATTATTGAAAAAAATCAGAGAAAAATAAAACGGGCAAGATGTGATGCTTTACCGGCGGCCGACTAAATGGTTCAATACAGATAAACCTAATGTCCATCAAGAATGTTGGTCTCTATTAGTTTCACAAAAAACTGGTACTGTTAAGCTAGCTTTTATATTTGAATTACTATAAAGATTATTTTATTAACAAAAGAAAGAAATTTATGAAGAACTTTTTGAATATAATATTAGTCGCTTAAAGTATATTATTTAGTTATCCACCACCATTGGCGTATACCACGTACACCAATGATTCCAACGGGCCTACCTATCCCATTCAAAAGGTTACAGTTTCCAGTAAAGGTGTAATTTGCCTTTACAATAAATAAGGCTCAAGGTCAGAAATTTTAGTGGTAGGTCAAAATAAAAAAATATAATTGCATCACAAAAATATATTTAGCGTCCAACGAAGTCACGGGTCACGGCTAGTTATAATATATTTTAGAAGCGTGAAAATAATATCTTTATTTTATATCAATTACCAAATTACATTTTCCTATAATAAATACGGAAGTGGGGAAATTTTGAATTGCGCAGATGAGTTGTAAGTTGTTGATATATAAGTGAACCCTTTTAGTCACCATTGGGTTTAAGTCACCATTGGGTGAACCAATTAGTCTAATTACTCATTGGGTTAATATTGTGGTTATTCATCTTAGTTACATACAAACGGGCGTTAGATTTTATCATACAATATATAATGCGTCTAAATATGAAGAAAATCACCAACTAAACGTTTTTTCTGGGCATTCAATAAATATACTAATATATGGGATATATACAGGATAGAGACGCGAGAGCACAGCGGGATAAGAGAATCTAGTGTCAAGACATTCTGTTCATCATTTTCGGCCCAAATTTACGACATTACCTGTAGAGTGCCCACGCCGCTTAACGTCGCGATTTATTACATTTAGGTCGAATATTTGAAAATAATTAAATTCTGATCATACAGTATAACTGTATAAAACTTTAAAATTTGAAATGTATAGGGGGAACGATACTCGTTAATATAAAGGCTTAAAAAACATTAATTCCAAAGTATCATTTATTGCATTTAAACCATATATTATTGTTTACTTTCTATTATTAGAAGAAATAATAAATGCGCTCGTAGGGGAACTGTAAATAACTTTAAGTGACACCTGCACTAAATCTCACATTAACGTCTTTTTATGAAATATAATGATTCACGTGGCAGAATGTCGACGTCTGTGACGTACTCTGCCCCACTGCAGTGACCGTTTATTTGTATAAGTTTAAAATAACTAGAAAGCAATTTGGTTAATGTGCCTGAATATTTATTCTATTCTCACGTAGAGTTATGTTTTCAATAATTTATTATGAAATTGTCCAAAAGAATATAGGTACATTATCTATATCTATTACGTATTAAACTATATTTTTTTAGTCAAGATTTATTTTATTACCACAGATTTAGGTGAAATTTGACATCAAGTTATGAGTTCGAAGCCTTGAACCAACATTATCGTATTTACTTATATATTTTTTTTCGCCTTGCATCTTTTCTCTTGTAGGAAGAACCTTCTGACACGAAACTCAGTTTTTCGCCTTAAAATAATTTGAAATTCATCTTCACGGTTTTTCCGGCATAGCCGTGTACATAAAGAGAACGAAGTATAAAAACACTCCGTACTTCTTTTTTTTTTCACACAAATTCGAGATACTACGAAACTCAACCTGGGTGGAACTCAACCTCACGCTTTGTAAACGAGAGCGGAGAAATGAAAATTAATTAAATAGATAGACTGTAATACCCTGAATTGTAATCGAACCCACATCGTATAGCATCGTTGTAACATTTGTGAAGTGAGAGGATTCCCATCGGCTTACCTTTTGTAAAAATGATTTGTCCAACAATATATTTTTAATATTCCTTTTAACGCCGGCTTACCTCTATAAAAATGTTTACACTTCGCCACTTGTTTGGTCAGACGTTGTCATTTATTTCATTTAATATACAATTACACAATTTGTTTAATGTTTTACTAATTATTGTTTTTTTTTCGCTTCACGCTGTATCCCGCTCACAGCAGGGTAGGCAGAGCGAACCTAGAGTTAAGACACTCCGTTCTCCAATTTCCGCCGAGAGGGATTCGTGAGGCATTGCGTGTTAAGTGGCGGAACTTAACGCGGCACTTTGCCTTGGCATCGAACCCACAACCAGTCGTTTACTGTCACACGCTTGTGCCACTGCGCCACGACTGGCCCCTATAAATAATAATTATTGTTGTCAAACAATATATACGGAAATGTAACAATTTACTCTTCAAAAACTTAAATTAAAAACTTTTGAATGTTAAGAAATGATAATAAATAATAATGGCTAGTAAATTATTTATGCAATAAATCCGTTTTGTAAATGAAAAAAAATATTTTACCTTTTAACAGTGTTGTAGTCTCCTCTGTCAGCGTTCAGAAGGAAGTTCTTCTCCTCCTTAGTGAGGGGCTTCTCTTGGAAGCTGTGCAGATCATGTTGACTGTTCCGGACCGCTTCCTGGGAACTTCCCAGAAGTTCCTCTCTCGATCCACGGTTCATTTTGCTCTGGAATTTCAACTAAATTGAAATAATATACTGAACATATTGTGTATATGTTAATATTCGAAATATCGTGATGGGAGCGTGACTATAAACACAATATTAAAGGAACATTTTAATTTTTTTTTAGCTTCACGCTGTATCCCGCACACAGCAAGGTAGGCAGAGGAAACCTAGTGTTAAGACACTCCGTTCCCCACTTTCCGCCGAATTCGGAGGCCTGCATGTTAAGTGGCGGAACTTAACGCCGCGCTTTACCTCAACACCAGAGCGAAGAAAGTGGAAATATAATTTCCACTCTTCGAGTGGGAATCGAACCCACAACTAGTCGTTTACAGTTACACGCTTGTGCTACTGGGCCACGACTGGTCACAATATTTTAATTTAAATATAAATTATCTTCCTTTACCAGCTTTGATATGATAAATTATAACATTACGTTCAACATGCATACATGTGATATACTTAGATTATGAGCAGAAAGTCTTGTCACTAGGCTCGCTCTTGCCTCGCTGTGTAGGGAAAAGCGTGATGCTGATCACATATATCACATCATGGATAATACATATGTTGACTCAAAAGAGTTGCAATCTTAAAAAAAAGGTTGTCTTTCTGATTTAATTAGGTAAAATTAAGTGCAGTACGGGTCCTAAGTAGTGCTACGTTTTTCACCGCAAAATTTTATAGAGTAAGTAAGTATTCTTAAGATATCAGCAGTAAAGGAAATAAATTTGAATACAACGTGATATTCAAATTTTATTTCTCCTATATTTTTGTTTCTCCCCAGTTTTGCATATACATATTTAAAACGTAGTCATATATAATATTGTGTCCTACATAATATTTTTGTTTATTTATTTATATATTAGATTACAGCAATATAATATACTGCCAATTTAGAATGCTGTTTGCGTAAAGCTCATATTTAAAAAGCCCGACTTTTTCAATTTTTTATTGGAGTAGAAATAGCGAGGGTACATTAAATACGCTCGGCCTTTAATTTAAAATTCTTTCATATACTGAATCTTAGATGGGGTTATCAAAAGGGTTTATTTTTTATTTTTTTTGTTTTTTTTTTATTCTGCTTTTCAAGCCAGAAAAGCGATAAAAAAGTTGATATTACAATTGGTTAAGTGCAAGTAAACAAAAAGTAAATTGTTATGTGGTAGTATGTTTATATGTTTTACGTCACTGTGTTTCTTAATTCCCGTTTATTTATATTTTATTAGTAAAATATAGCTGGATTTATTTTTTTTCATTTGTCGCATTTTTTCATTTGTCGTTGACAAACTGTTGAATTATATCATAATTAATTTAATTAATTGCTTGCGGACCGTCTCTTCATCTGTATTTTAAGCAAGCCTTTCACTTAATATTTATTATAAATGACTGTTTCGTACCTGCCCTGAGTTTTGTTACTTATGTTTAGCTTTTTTGGCCAAGTTTTAAAAGACTAGATTATTTTCGTCTTTCATTTTTAATTTGGTTTTAGCTTCACGCTTTAGCCCTAGCGGATTAGTCAGAGAGAAAAGTGAGAAATACTATCTTCCCTGTATACTTTTTTCGACTCATCCAATGTCATCAACCTCTTCATATACCTTATCAGGGAGATGAATATGCTTTTACGTAACCATCCTTCGGTATCATTGATACAACTTTTTTGAAAAAACTTTACCATATAGATTTACCTTTTTTGGATCAATTTTATTATCTGAATAAGTTATAATAAAATAGTTAAGTGTCTCATCTCAATGTCATATACGCGATTCTTTTAACCAAACTTATTTTGAAAGTAGGAGACTACACCCGAGATACGATTATAGAAGTAGGTCCATTAAGTTCCACAATTCTTCCGTTTGAAGTTTATATTTGTGGAGCCACGTCTTAACTGCCATCATATATTGCTGGATACAACTTCGGTACTAATCATTATATTAATACGTGAAGTAAAACTTTGGATCTCCTTGTATTTTTATAAAATTGTGCAAACGAAAGCCCGTAATGTTTATAATTCAAATTCAAATAGCTTTTATTAACAAACATAATTTTACAATATATATAAAAATAATGATGAATGTTTATAATAACGCCTTAGAGATACATTGAATAATAAAAAATACACTACCATGAGCTTAATATACTTTTATATGAAGTGACATTGATGTTGCTATGGTAACGAGTATTTTACTCGAATGTATGTTAAAAATACTTGTTAAACATTATAAGTAGTTATTATTAAATGTTATAGTTATCATGGCGCAGTGACAGTGGGTTCGATTCTCATGTGGAGTGGAAATATTTTATATTTCCATTTTCTTCGCTCTGGTGTCGAGGCAAAAGCGCGACGTTAAGTTCCGCCACTTAACACGCATTACCTCCGAATTCGGGGGAAAGTGAGGTACGGAGTGTCTTAACACTAGGTTCCCTCTGCCTACCTGCTGCGTGCGGGATACAGCGTGAAGCTAATTAAATGATATAGATAGAATGTCGTTTATGGTATATTACTATCTAGAACATATCATTTATTTGCAAATTAACCAATTATTATGGTAATTTGTCGACAGGTAATAAATGATACATCTCACTTTGGTTTGTTCTAATTCGAAATCTGTGATTTACAATATATCTACCTGGGGCCAGTCGTGGCGCAGTGGCACAAATGTGTAACAGTAAACGGCTGGATGTGGTTTGATTCCCACTTGAGGAGTGGAAATATTTAATATTTTCATTTTCTTCGCTCTGGTATCAAGGCAAAGCGCGGCGCTAAGTCCCGCCACTTAACACGTCCAAAATTCGGCGAAAAATTGGGGAACGGAGTATCTGAACGCTGGCTAGGTTCATGCCTACCCTGCTGTGTGCAAGATACAGCGTGAAGCTAAAAAAAATGTGTACCTAATGTACTTTGTTTTATGTTATCTATATTTGAAAGATTTTTTTTGTATTCATCCTTACGAATATACTACCGTATGTAATATGCGTACCGAGGAGCACCTAAATAATATTAGCTCAGTGTTTTTAAAATAATATATTATAATTATGTTAAAAATACTACACATACATACATAATTAAAAATTAAAATTAAATAGCTTCACGCTATATCCCGCACACAGCAGGGTAGGCAGAGGGAACCTAGTGTTAAGACACTCCGTTCCCCACTTTCCGCCGAATTCGGAGGCTTGCGTGTTAAGTGGCGGAACTTAACGCCGCGCTTTACCTCGACACCAGAGCGAAGAAAATGGAAATATAATTTCCACTCCTCGAGTGGGAATCGAACCCACAACCAGTCGTTTACAGTCACACTCTTGTGCCACTGGGCCACGACTGGCATATGACATATATTTGTGATATTCATTTTGTATAAGGTGCTATATTAATGTATATTTTATGCGTCAAAAATCATGACAATAACTAACGGAATTCCCGTTAATTATTATCATGCAAAGGTAAATAGAACTTATAATATATAAATTCATTCTCTACTTTGCACCACTTTTGGTGATCTTATCAGTAAGGTTACAGAGCTTAACACTGCTTGTAACTAATTTTAATAAAGAAATATAAAATATTTTTAATATAGTATGTAAGTAGTAGATGTTAATATAATGTTTTGACAAGGAATTTTTAGGATCTAGATTGAATCCTTAGATCAGCCTAATAATTTAATAAACAATTTTACAGTATGTTTTTCAAAAATAAACAAATAAATAAACCTCTCTATAACTGATATCTTCGACAAAAATTTAATACTATTTAAATAATTACTTACCAAATTACCTGTCGAACTAATTTTGACTAATAAACTTTTTTTATAACTCAAAAAACATTTGCAAATTCGTATTTAAACCTTATTTTAGCAAATTACAATGGGTGTAGTCAATAAGAAGGCGAGTCTGGTACTGTTTTTTCTAGTCCACAAAAGGCAAGTCAACAACAAAATGATATACAAATACGATGGACGGTTTGTTGGTACACTTGAATTATTGTTAGATGTATAGCTTTGGCCTTTGACTTTGCCTGTTATATTTCTTAAATTATGTTTAATTCAAGAGGTTGTTATATTGTAGTAGGTAAAATAAATAAGTTTTATAGAAATAATCGAAAATCTATTTATATTTTTGCAATTTATGAAATCAAAAATTAAATAAAGTAAAAGATATTATGAATATTTATTTGCCAAAATCCAGGAAAAATATAAAAATGGAATTAATAACTAAAACTGACGTCCCCGTCGACACATAAATGATGCGTAACGTTAGCAGCGCTTATGTCACTTCATACAAAAGTATATATCAATTATTTATATGGTATTGTATGTAATATTTATTTTATTATTTTAATCTATTTCTATATAGATTTTTTTTTTAGCTTCACGCTGTATCGCGCACACAGCAGGGTAGGCAGAGGGAACCTAGTGTTAAGACACTCCGTCCCCCACTTTCCGCCGAATTCGGAGGCATTGCGTGTTAAGTGGCGGAACTTAACGCCGCGCTTTACCTCGACACCAGAGCGAAGAAAATGGAAATATAATTTCCACTCCTCGAGTGGGAATCGAACCCACAACCAGTCGTTTACAGTCACACGCTTGTGCCACTGGGCCACGACTGGCAACAATATAGATTATAATGGTAGATATTAGCTTTCTGCTCTTCTTCTGCCAAAAAAGCGAGGAGTCCTTTAGAGGTCCACATACTTTTCAAAAAAAAGGGTCTCTTTTTTCTTTTATGTATTAATATAATGTTAATACGTTTTTCTTAAATGTTTTGCTTGTGTATGTGTAATAAGCAAAATGTACGTGCATAAATTTTACGAATATATTTCTCCACAAAGATAGCTTTTTATTTTTGAGGCTATTCGTGTCGCAGTGAGGCAGTTTTTGATTTTAAACGCAGTGGTTTTGTATTACTATGCATAAAAATACAGTACATACTATGCATACATATAAAGAAAAATCCAGTCCAGTCCAGTTTGGCCAGTCGTGGCCCAGTGGCACAAGCGTGTGACTGTAAACGACTGGTTGTGGGTTCGATTCCCACTCGAGGAGTGGAAATTATATTTCCATTTCCTTCGCTCTGGTGACGAGGTAAAGCGCGGCGTTAAGTTCCGCCACTTAACACGCAAGCCTCCGAATTCGGCGGAAAGTAGGGAACGGAGTGTCTTAACACTAGGTTCTCTCTGCCTACCCTGCTGTGTGCGGGATACAGCAAGAAGCTAAAAAAAAGAAATATAAAGAAAAAGAAAGAACCTCGCCTATTTCTTAATTTATATATATAATTTTTATAAAATGTAAATAGCATATGAATCAAGAGTGACGATAATTATTACTTTTATACATATAAAACAAACTATACAAAAATGTTTAGTATATTTTTATAAAACTATTTAATAATAGTATATAATACTATTTTGTTTCATGTGTAGACGATAAAATAATATTTTTAATAAATTATAATGTTGGCTGAATGAGTTACTGACATGTTATAAAAAAAGAATAGTTTGGCGGGAGCGAGACTCGGGAAAATGGACGCTTGCAGTTTATTGACATTAAATCACAAATTATAGAAATTGAATGAGTGAAAATGTATATTTAATTACTACATTTGATATTACACACAAGGATTGAAATATAATTGTTTTAGTGGTATTCGTAGCGGGAGGGACCTCCCCTATAAGTACATTTATAGATTATAAAAAAAATGCTTAGTGAGTTCTTATTACATTAATAATATAAATATGAAATATAAAATTAATTATAATTAAATAATAATAATAATACTCAAGTCAATAAATGTTTACAATATTATTTCTATGATATATATAAAATTTGCAATACAAATGAATCCGCAGTCCGCCGCTATCTTTGAATTACAATGTTCGGACATTTCACTTTACATTTTACTGAATATTATCTAATTTATATATATTTTTTATACATAGAGAGCTTAATTACTTCTAATATAGTGTTAGTATATGATGCTGTTGTAAAGTTAAGAATGTTACGGCGATAATTAGTACAATGTGCTACGAATGTGAATTTTTTTAAAACCAACCAATAATGTATTACTGGTAATTATCCAATGATACGTATAATGTCTAATAAAATTGATGTCTGAGTTCAGTAAGCTTATGGTTTACGGATATACGGATAAATGAAGTCATTCATCCAGCCAACGTTGTCCTTTTAATGTTGTTCTGCCAAAGTGAACCTTAATGGTAACGTTAATTTATTACATCGCGAATAATGCTGTTTTGCTATACGAAGTCTATGTGACACTTAGCTACCAGTTGGGGCCAGTCGTGGCGCAGTGGCACAGACGTGTGACTTCAAACGACTGGTTGTGGGTTCGATTCCCACTCAAGGAGTGGAGTAAATATTTAATATTTGCATTTTCTTCGCTCTGGTACTGAGGCAAAGCGCGGCGTTAAGTTCCGCCACTGATGCCGCACACGCAATGCCTCCGAATCCAGCGGAAAGTGGGGAGTGCCTTAACACTAGGTTCCCTCTGCCTACCCTGCTGTGTGCGGGATACAGCGTGAAGCTAAAAAACAATGAGTTGTAGCGAAAGCTATATACGTTTATATAACGTAATCGGTTGATGTGAACTGGTGGCTTATGTTTATCTCACAAATCAATCAACTTTACATATCAAAAATCTAATATAATCCTTATATAAATAGGTGTACCAATCACATTTGCAAAAGTTCACACACAACCTTAATAAAACATAACAATAAACAGGTCCTAACTACGTGCTTTAGCTAAGACATGATTAATAAAAAACGGGATGTATTATTATATTTAATTTATTATTATTATATTATTATATTATATTTATTATAATTTATTTGCTGTGGCAAGACAAAACACGACGTTAAGTTCTGCCACCCAACTCCCAATAATTTAAATTCGTGCTGTAAATGAAGGACGAAGTGTCATGACACTAGATTAAGCTCTAAAAAGATATTTTACATAAAAAATGGTAAGCTTAGGCAAATTTTCTTACAAAAGGACAACAATATATGTATTGTATAAGGGTTTAACATATCTCAAGTGACGTGATATGTGATAGTTTGGAGCTATTGTGTCATATAATACGAGATAAGCTTTAACTTATCGGTGGAGAGGGAAAAGGTTGATAAAGTGTATATGTTACTGTAAAAGACTGGTATAAGGTTAATTTTGAGTTCTTTTTTGAGTAAAGCTTTAAAATCAGTAATTTTAATAACAAAAGTCTGAATAAAAAAATAAAAAAGCAGCTTAATGCTTTATTACCGCGTAGCAGGGCAGTCAGAAAGAAGCTATGAAAGAGAAATTATGTGTTAATTGGCGGAACTTAGCTTAAGTACCGGAGAAATAAAATAAAATAAAATTAAATAGCTTCACGCTATATCCCGCACACAGCAGGGTAGGCAGAGGGAACCTAGTGTTAAGACACTCCGTTCCCCACTTTCCGCCGAATTCGGAGGCTTGCGTGTTAAGTGGCGGAACTTAACGCTGCGCTTTACCTCGACACCAGAGCGAAGAAAATGGAAATATAATTTCCACTCCTCGAGTGAGAATCGAACCCACAACCAGTCGCTTACAGTCACACACTTGTGCCACTGGGCCACGACTGGCCACACATGGCCGGAGAAATGAAATTAATATATCATCATTCCCTGATTAGAAATCGAACCTACAATTCTCAGGCTTACAATCAAACGCTGTCGGTAAAGTACAAATGTTATAAAAACTTGATCAATATTTTCTGTCTCTCAGAAATGAAACCTAGGATTAGGTATAAGTTCAAAATCAGCAATAATCATGGAATAGGTTGTACTTTTTATTGAGTGTTCGTAAATTTTAAAATTTAATGGATTTACCATAGTTAAGTAAAAATAAGCTATTTAAATATGAAACATGTCTTTTATATACAAATAATTTATAAATATATAAAACGACAAGTAAAGGTATCTAAATCTATAATAAATAATAATAAAGATAAGATAACAACTATTCAATAAAAAAATGATGAAAAATTAAGAAGAATAACAATTAAATTTTTGTACTAATTTTATTTAAGTTAAATGCTAATTATGGTTTCTGAGTTAGTTAATTTTAGAAAACAGCCAGACAAAGGAAACTTTGAATAAATTTATAACATTTTCTTAGGTATTGTCTCTACAGTTTTACCGTTGTTTTAATTTTTGACATACATACTCCTACAAAAGAATTCTAATTAGAGAATAAGTTCTTTTAACATTTTGGACTATAATGTTTTCTTTGATACCAAAAACTTTTAATATAAAAAGAATTGTCCAGTCATAGTTTTTTAATAACTAAAAGCAAAGTGCTAGAGGACTAGCTCTTACTTTTAATATAAATTCTGTTTCGACTACTACTGGTAGATTTAGAGTAGAGTTAGATACTTTAGTTTTTTTTTATCAGTGGGGTAGTCAGAGAATCGATTCTGTTCTAGAAATTCTGCAGCACTAATATTTCCATTTTCTTCGCTCTGGTGTCGAGGTAAAGCGTGGCGTTAAGTTCTTCCACTTAACACGCAGTGCCTTCGAATTCGGCGGTGCGTGGGGAACGGAGTGTCTTAACACTAGGTTCCCTCTGCCTACTTTGCTGTGTGCGGGATACAGCGTGAAGCTAAAAACAATCAAATATCTGCGATGCGTTGCACTTCTATTATTCTAAAAATAACTATTTTTTACACATTTACCGCAGTGTTCATGTCAAATCTGACTCGAGGTCTCTTGCTCTTTTTTCGTTTCTTCATTTTGCAGCAGTTAACTTTACACTATCTTTATTTTATATACATATTTCACTTAAACACCAAAACAATTTAAAATCAATAAAAAACTATAAATAATCCACCATCTTTTCAAAGACATTTGAAAGTATTTTTTATACCATAATTCGTGTACGTCAATCAAAAAGGGAAGCAGTAAAATAAAATTACATGTTTATATAAAGCGCGAGTGCGTTTCAGATCGACTCACGCGCATTACTAATTCCGAAATAGCGTTTAAAGTACGGCGTCAGCTACCGTTCTTTTGATTTGATAGGACTACTGTAGTTTTGTGACTTTGCCTATACTAATACTAGGTAACGATAGTTAATATTTTTAAGATTGTAATCTTTGAATAGCAAAAAATTGTACAAAAAAAACCTTGTAAGAGTCCCACCGCATTCTTATTAATTTGCTTTTAATTTTTTTGAAGATATTTTTAATTTCCTAAACATAACACTTTAAAATAAAGTAGGGAACGGAGTGTCTTAACACTAGGTTCCCTCTGCCTACCCAGCTGTGTGCGGAATATAGCGTGAAGCTATTTTTTTTTTAATAAGACTTTAAAAATATTAACTATCGTTACCTAGTGTTACCTAGTACTATTTATTCTAGGAACAATCGTTTGGGAAGAGGGAATGCTTGAGAGAGGAAATTTTCAGAATTTGGATTTATAAGTGCAGAATCTTTAACTGTCCGTTCTCTGTCAGATACTCAGTGAGTAACGGATTTTTTTTGTTTATTTTATGCAATGATAATTTTTATTTTTCCGATCTGATAATACGAGAGAGAAACAATTTTGAAATATCAAGACACATCACATTTAAGCTATACTTTAAAATTCTATTTTTTACTTATATAATATATTAAATTAACCTATGTACATACTGAAGCCAGAACCCACAAAAATATCGAGCATTACATAAAAATTTGTAAAGTCTTAAAACGCCGGCGAAACGCGAGTGTTTCATCAACAAATCTAATATGATATATGATTCATCATAACATCTGTCTTAATAGATGAAGGTCACCGCTTTGATTCCCAATTAGAAAGGTTAAAAGAGCTTCCATGGGCCTTGAGTTTTTAAATGAAAACTATTATTAATTAATTGTATGCTTGAGATTAATATTATGTCACTGTATCTCCTTTTACCGTTCAGTCTTTCGTTCTGTTCTCCCTCCAACGTAACATTGGCAAAGTTACTAGTGATCTACTACTTTCGAAGTCCTATAATTGGAGAATGGAATTAAAATGAACGAGTTTAAATTATTTTTAAATAAGCCATAACAAAAAGTCATGCTATGTATTAATGACCTTTGTGCATTGTCATCACAATTAAACCGATAATAAAAAACATAAAAAATTATCATGGCTCACAAAAAAATATCATCCTACATATCCTCGCTTTATTAAATACATTTTTCAATTTTGATGCACTAAGTTATTTAAACGATTACATATCAATTCAATCAAATCATTTTTTTTACGCACAGTAGGTTCTTGGCGAGTTGTCTGTCAGTCACTTAGGTAGTAATGAAGGATTTTATATAAACAGACCTAAACTTTCGACAGCATTATTCCCACCTGTTCAACTGTTATATGGAATAGAATCAACAATATTAACTTCAAGTTGTGATTAAAAAATATTATATAACCTCTTTTATGTATAAAATAAATAGCATATGAAAATTTTCGTTTAGTTTAAGTTAATTTAAGAGAAAATCAACCATTTTGAGTTTTTTATTAATAGATTATGTATATATAGAATACACAGAGACATTACATGACGTATCCATATTATAGAAAAAGGAACACTAAACCTGTCATTTTATTTCTCACATATGGCGTTATATTCTTTGATGTACAGTAACGAGGATTCTGTTTACATTGTAAAAATACCTGGCCCCGATCGATGGTGCGGTCGAAATGTAAGCGGATAATCTCTTAATAGGATAGATTAGTAAAGTTGTTTTGTCCTTTGGTTTATATAATTTGATTTTTATTGTTGTATGCGCGTGTATTGGATTCGTGTGTAAGTAAGGTTTCTAGAAGTGATTGTTGTGTATTTTTTTTTAATATTTGAATTTATTTCAGTTTTCATGTAAAACAAATTATCATTTTACGATTATAAAAGAAACGTTTTTGCGTTCTGTCAATATGAAATTTATTAATGAATGTTCTGTCAAAAAGTGTTTAAGTTCAATTACAGTGTAGTTGGGTATTGGGGTAATTAATTTATTAAAAGCGCAAATGCAAAGTCAAAGTCAAGTAATTATTATGTCGTCCTTTATAGGACACAATCAAACGTGTAAGTAACTTAATACAAAACTGTAGGTCAAATATATATATAAATAGTAGTTAAAATGATAGTATTTGTTATATTTATTTTTTAATACGAGTACTAATGTAACTAAGTAAATTTACTCATAAATAAATCATCATCAATCGTTCGTTTATATAATTTTTGTAAAAATAATTTAAAAATTCACTATATTCACTGTCTATTCCACCGATATGCATGCGTTGAGACAAAAAAAGACAATTTTTTGTCAATAATAGCTACGTAAAAAATCGCTGTCACTCTCATCGTATCCTCACCTTCAGTACTCAAGCCGTTAGATTTATGAGTTGAATTTAACTGTTTCTACTTACGGTGAATTATAGCAGTAAGTACAGGCAATTAAAATGCAGAGCTTATAAACAAACTTTTTTCAAATGTTTGTAAATGATATAAAAATCATTGGATCACCGTAAATATATATAAATAAATATATGTAAATACTATGCATCAAGATATTATTTATAAGTCTGCTGCATTATTTTTTCTTACCAACGATTTTCGTATATTGCTGCTTATTTTATACAGAGTTAACTTACTTATACCGAATGAAGATATTTAGAAAACTTATAAACGTTATACGTACGAGTATATGCATTGAACGCATGGCTTAGCGGTTAAAGCGCTTGGACAGTTTCCAGAAGGCGCGGCTTCGAATCCCGCTGCGTTCATATTTTTACACATTTTATACATAAAATGTAAAACTTTGTAACAGTCTATTGTTTTTTTTCCCATGTATAATAACGTTTTTGAAAGTAAAAAATAACCTATTTGAAAAAATGCTTCAATATATATTAGGGCAATAAAAACACATTTTCAACTTTCATTCTTTCATATATAATTTTATAGCAAATGTATAATTTAGAAATACAAACAGTATTTATAAGAAATTTCCAATATACATAAACTTGTTAAGACAGTTAACTCATATACAACAATATATGAGCGTTAGTATTAAATTTATAAAGCCAAGGTTGGAGCCAGTCGTTGGGAGATTAACGCAGCGTTTATAGCGTATTACAGTTCGTATATAAGTCGATCCCGGAATCAAATCCAACATCAATCAAGTGCAATGACGCATAATTTCTAAAATAAGTATGGATACAAGAAAACATTAATAATAGAGACCATAGTGGCGCAGTGGGAAAGTATCAATGTAAATACTATTGGTTATGGGTTCGATTCCGTCGAGGTAGAATATTTGTGGGCATCTAGTTCTGCCGCTTAATGCAATGTTTGCATTCGGAAAAGTGGAGAGCAGAGTGTCTCAGCTTTCGTAAAAAATATGTAAGCAGCTTTTAATAATAAAAACATATCATTATTTCATATTTTAACATTTAAAAGTGGACATATTACACACAAACATATATAGGAAATTGAAAAACATTTTTAAAAATCGTACAAAAATTCGAACGCAGCAGGATTCGAACCCGCGCCACTTGGAAACCGTCCAACTCCTCCTTCAACTATCTAATGTTTCCTTCATACTAAATATGTGATAGAATAGTAATTTTTATTTTTAATAGTATAGTGATGGAATAGTAAATTTTTTTTTAGCTTCACGCTGTATCCCGCACACAGCAGGGTAGGCAGAGGGAACCTAGTGTTAAGACACTCCCGTTCCCCACTTTCCGCCGAATTCAGAGGCTTGCGTGTTAAGTGGCAGAACTTAACGCCGCGCTTTACCTCGACACCAGAGCAAAGAAAATGGCAATATAACTTCCACTCCTCGAGTGGGAATCGAACCCGCAACCAGTCGTTTACAGTCACACGCTTGTGCCACTGGGCCACGACTGGCCTCTATAGTATAGTAAATACTAAGTTAATTATTCTGTAGAAGTTATTTCTAGCAGAATTGTTTACGCAGATATGAAATGATGACGTCATTTTGTTTGAAATTTGATTGCAATGGTAATTAGAATTCAGCGAGTGTGAGTCTCAGCATTTTTTAGCCAAAAGAAAACTTAGTTACTTCAACATTAATTATTTCATATTTTTACTTTTAGTAGCTTCTCTTTTTATGTATGGTAGGCTTACGTTTGACCACATCAAGCCTGATGTCAAGCAAATTGGTGTGGTCCACGATGTTACACGCTTGCCTAGAAGAAACCTGTTAATTCTCTATTTAAAGATCCTCAAATTATACGACTCAGGCAATACTGACGCCGGCAATCAGTTCCATTCTTTTGCTGTGCGAATGAGGAATGTTGAATCAAAGCGCTTTGTTCGTACAGTAGGAGTTTCCACCATGTACGGTAGACGTGTAACGGTTTTCCTTGAAGTCTTATAGTGAAATGAGAAAGAAAGATGAAAAAAATTTGAGAAATTAAAAACTAGAAGAACGTTAAATCATTATTTTTTCTGAGTATACTATAACATATGTCTATAGTAGTAACGTATATACAATATATACTTATTAAGTAACAGCCAAACTAACCTCCAAATTTGATTGCTATGGTAATTAGAATTCAGTGAGTGTGAGTCTGAAACCAGCATTTTTAAATAATCTATACTGAGGGGCTAAATTTGAATTAAGTGCCGTCGTGGCGCAGTGGGATAGCAGCTGACTATAAAAAATAGCTGAATAGGGTCTTGTTACGTTGCTTGGGAGTAGACTAGGAAATTTACGCAGAAATATTCATATATATTAAATGTTTATTATAAACATTTAATGTATATGAACCAGTTTTGATTGAAGACGTTTGTGGCCAGTCGTGGTCCAGTGGCACAAGCGTGTGACTGTGAACGACTGGTTGTGGGTTCGATTCCCACTCGAGGAGTGGAAATATTTAATATTTCCATTTTCTTCGCTCTGGTGTCGAGGCAAAGCGCGGCGTTAAGTTCCGCCACTTAACACATAATGCCTCCGAATTCGGCGGAAGATGGGGAACGGAGTATCTTAATACTGGGTTCCCTTTGCCTACCCTGCTGTGTGCGGTATACAGCGTGAAGGTAAAAAAAAAATCTAATTCATATCTACTAACTGAACTGAAGTATGTCAGTTTGTTAGGGCTCGCGTTATTTGTGTAACTGATTTACTTGGCATAATGGGATTGAAGCTCAAGGTGAGCACGGTTAGCGGATTGGAGACATGGTGAAGATTGATCGACTTATGTATGCACGTGTTGTATTCACGTGATGTTCTAGTTTCACTTAGAAATGACGCTGTTATGGCTTATATGGGATGTCTGGTAGGCATTGGTAATATATAGTATATACCTATTTGCAGATTTTTGCTTTTTTGCGCATTTTATGATAGAGTAAATCATAATTTTTACACATACTATGTGATTTAAGAGTTAAAATTATATGATATTAAGATATAAGAAGTGGCCAGTCGTGGCTCAGTGGCACAAGCTTGTGACTGTAAACGGCTGGTTGTGGGTTCGATTCCCACTTGAGAAGTGGAAATTATATTACCATTTTCTTCGCTCTGGTGTCGAGGTAAAGCGCGGCGTTAAGTTCCGCCACTTAACACGCAAGCCTCCGAATTCGGCGGAAAGTGGGGAACGGAGTGTCTTAACACTAGGTTCCCTCTGCCTACCCTGCTGTGTGCGGGATACAGCGTGAAGCTAATAAAAAAATAAGAAAAAAAGGGTACGAGACCAGGTGTCTACAGTCTTAAGTATTTAAATAAAAAAAGAGAGACTAATCTTATGCCTTGTACCTCAAAACCGAGAAAATGTGTGTAGAACGCGGATGGCTTAGAGTGGAGAATGAACCCACAACTAATTGCGTTTGCTGTTGGACTATATTCCACTGTGCCACCATGCTTCTATATATTTAACTATTTTAAGTAAAAATGCTTTAGTAATACATACATATATTTATGAAGAGATCAACGAAATACAAGTTTTGCAAAAAGAAAACTTGAGCGTGATTTATTTCATATTTTTACTTTCAGTAACTTCTGAGAAACTAAAAACAAAAAGAACATTAATTTACTATTCTTCTGAGTATAAGATATATAGTAGTAACATATAACTTCTATACAATACTATAGTATATACTTATTAAGTAACGGTCAAACTGACCTCCAAATAGAGACGTTCAATGTAGGTTAATAAGATTGACCATTATTTACTGTACTTTTATAGTTTTAGTTGATATAGTGAGTGTTTTTGTGGCTTTGGTTCTGTTTTTCTCGAACTTTCTTCCTAGAAGTTATTTATGACTACTACAAATGTCAAATTATTTTTTTTTTTTCAGCTTCACGCTATATCCCACACACAGGGTAGGCAGAGGGAATCTATTATTAAGATACTCCGTTCCCCACTTTCCGCCGAATTCGAAGGCATTGCGTGTTAAGTGGCGGAACTTAACGCCGCGCTTTACGTCGACACCAGAGCGAAGAAAATGGATATATTAAACATTTCCACTCCTCGAGTGGGAGTCGAACTCACAACCAGTCGTTTACAGTCACACGCTTGTGCCACTGGGCCACGACTGGCCATTAGTAATGTCAAATTAATACAACATGAAATTCTTATTGGGCATTTACTGACTAAATTACTTCTCTGCCAAATTTCTTCTTTGTACATTAAGAGGTTTTCCATATTTCTTGATGAGTGTCGGGATGAGTTTTGACCTTTTCCTTTTATATATAGACATATGTGTGTACATAGGTGTATTTATAAGGCATTGTTAGAATATTGGTTTTCTGCACTCCTCCTTCATACAAATTTGGAGTAGGTATACAAAATTTTATAATTTCGCATATTTTTTTATGGTTCCTTTAAAGTTTTCGCCTGACGTGTTATATTGATTCTACTTCTTAATAAAAACTAGACACACAAAAACAATGTATCTATATATTCTTTTTTCAATTATATTACCTTAAAATAAGGTTAAAATAGTTTTATTTCGAAAAAAATCTCTATATATTTTTTTATGTGTCTTCGACTATATAGAAGTAATGCTACGCTATGTGACAAACCCCAAAGCTTTGTCTACGAGACCGGTATAACACCTATTTCATAAATATAAATAATCCCGTCGAATACACGAAACGTCCCACGTTGCAAACGCTTACTTAAAATAATTAATTAACTATGTCATATTTTTATTCTTTTAATTTAACATGTTGACGGAAATGTTAAGTGAAGCTTGTCACGTTATATATTTTATTTTTACTTTTATTTTAGAAAATTTTAAATCGATATTTTGTTGCAGCTTCCCTTTTCTCCGCATAAGTATGTGGAGAGAACATAGTGTTAAGACACTCCGTTCATTATTTTCCATTCAAATACGTAACATAACATGTAAAATGGCGGAAGTCAACACAGCCTTTGTCTTTGTCTTGACACCAGAGCGTAGTTATATTTAATAATTTATATATAATTATTACCCTGAATGGGAATCGAATCCACTACCATCCTTTCTACAATCAGACGTTGTTGCACTGCGCCACTATGATATTAATATAAAAGCTTTCACAATCAGACCCTGTCACAGAGGTATATGATGGCATTATTTAAAAAAAATAACAACAGACGATAAAAATAAAGGAGTATCCTAGAATTAAGTTCTTTCTGCTGCTTCTCTCTTTATACCTAATAATTTATTCATCATTATCCAGGCTTTTTTATATAAAAAAAAAAAAAAAAAAGCTATTTTTTTACTATTACTTACCGATTATTCACTAACAGTCATGATCACAAAACACAATGCTAAGTAATACCACACTACAACTTGTCCTGCGGGACACTGGACGGTATGCTAAGTGAATACGTTAATCGAATTTTCAAAGTGGGCTCGCCATTGGTTTAGTAATGGGCGATATATCGATACTGCATATCGATATATCACAAATAGTGATAGAAAAGAATAAAAATAATTGTTTTTACTTATTTTTTTTCTTACATTAATATAGTCTTAATAGGGAGGAATGTCGAAAGTCTGAATGTATTGACAATAGGTTTTCTCTCTCTAAAGTAAGCCACTTTACTATATGACAACATTATTAAAGATTTTTTAAGTATTAGGTACAACTTTTTAATTTGATATGTATCATTACATTCAGAATGTCTATTATATGAAATACAGTCAGAAACATAAGTTATAAATTTTAATATATAATTTTAAAATACCTATATAGATTTGATATTATCTGTTTCTTCAGACGCCCTTTTTTGTATTATAGACATAAACTTTCCCTTATGGGTATTTGTTTTAACCATAGATGGTCAGACACACTGCGAACAGACAGAGTTGTTAAGAATCAATTTCAATTATGACAATAATTCGCTTATAATTTGCAAGTTATAATGATTTTCTAATATAATATTCACATTCGAAATTATTAATTTTATCACTTTTGTTCCAATATAAATTAAATAAAAAAAATCTAAAAATAATAATTTATCGATATTTACGTTACAACACTGTCCCGCTAATGCTATTACTATAATTCCGTCGTTTTCAGTCTATATGCTTTACATCTCTGTATCAATACAATATTGGCACAATAAACAAATGTATATATGTCATAGCCGTTCATGATCAGACGTCATTGCAGTGTATTTAAGACTTACTATTTGCGATGAGTCTAGGTTCAAATTTCAAAAAAATACAAGCATAATGCGTTTTTATGTAAAGCAGTACCCTGCTTTCATCAAAGAGAATCTAGAGTCAAGGGACTTTATTCTCTACTTTCCGCCCCCATAATGGCGTGTCGAAAAATATATGTGATATATATGTATACCTACGCATAATGCGTTCCAAGCGGCTCGCAATTCATAACTAACTAGTAAGCAATAAACCGGCTAACGAGGTCTGTTGTTTCATTTGTAACGCACCTACAAATATACCAATATGTTTGTAAACACGATTAGTTTTGGGTTTGATCCCTACTCGAACAAATTATTATATTTAAAATATTTTCATTTCTCTACTCCAGTAGGTAGCAATGACATACTGTGGTAGCGAGTCCTGTTTTTACACGTTATAACACTTATCAACTTTTGGACGGAAAGTGGAGGACGCCGTCTCTTTGTACTTATATAAGTTTAATAGTTTAATAGGATAGTTTAAGTAGATCTAGCGGCATTAAATTTCGCTGTGTGGTCCAAATATAGCTCAATATTGGGTGATCTATTAGATTTTTTTGCATACGAATCAGAGGTAACAAATCTTTTGCTAGCAAATAACTTAGACAACTCCTATTTTTTGGAGCTCCACACTTTTTTCCACATAGAAGGGTAGTTAGAGAGAATCTAGTCAAGACACTCCGTTTACCAATTTCCACCCGAAAAGAAGACATTTTGCGTGTGGGGCGCAGAGCTTAACATCGCGCTTTGTCTTAGTATCGGAGCGAAGAGTGGGAACCGAACCTGCAACCTATGCTTTTCCAGTCAGATGCTGCCTAACTGTGAAGACCTCAATGGGGGGGGCAATGGATCGTTACCCTGCTGTAACTTTTATTTTTTTTACTCTCGAACTATAGTTTTAAAACAGCATTCTATCTTTTCCACCAATTGAAAACGATAAAAAGGCGATATTTTACAAAACGTCTACATACGTTTAATGGAGCTTACTTCTTGGACATTGTTCGTTTAAATTTCTATATATTTTCTAAAAAAATATATTTTTTTTACTAAAAATAAATAAGATGTTTGACGTTTAATTTTCATATAAATACAGCATACGTGTTTAGATTTAAGATCCATTGCCACTGACCATAAGCTAGTGGTATAATCCAATATATTATATAAAAAACTCATTCCATAATAAACCTTATTAAAATAGTATAAGAACTATATTAGCATGTTATAAACGTTACTAGGCTATAGATCCAGTGCCAAGGCGAGGGTTTCCCCGTTTCATCCGATATTGTACAGTGATTTTCAAAGTTTTCCTAATAAAGTAATTTAATGTTTAGGAGCATCTAGTTTAAATGACTGTTAGTGGACTGCTAAGAGTAGGTTCGATTCCCATAAGGACATATTTGTGATAAGGTATCTTTTTGTAATACCTCTACGAGTATAAAAATTAATTTTAGGTTAATTTCTAGATAGTTACTTGTATACTTATCTGTTGTTTAGGGATCATATAGTAGAATCTGCCTTTTCAAAACTGGAAGCAATTTAGAAAGTTTTAATTACTAAAAAAGTTTTTAAGGAAAGAAGCAATTACTCAAATGAGTTAAATGCCTGAAATTTTTTTTTTATGGAATAAAGGAGGCAAACGAGCAGAAGGCCGACCTGGTGTTAAGTCGTACCTTCGCCCATAGACATCTACAACATTAGAGTTGTAGATGCGTTGCCAGCCTCGGGGATGTGGGACAGAAGGAGAGAGGAAGGATGGGAATGTTGGGGATAGGGAAAGCTGGCTTACATGCCATCGAACCGGAACACATCTTCAGATATTTGGCGGTTCGTCTTTGACATGATAGTGGTCGCGAGCCAATCGGAGAACGAATCTCCTACCACCAAGCTACTGGGTTACCCGCCTTTTATGGGACGCTACCCAGCGGCGGAGAGGAATTGTATTCTTAACCCGTCCCCCCCCCCCGGGTAAAAATGATAAAAGAATATTAAAAGATTTGAGCAAACTTTTGTGCATTTATGTTGTGCAAAGTATAGAAAATTTCAATTTAACCCTTAATAAAATGTTTAAAACTAGATTAAACCAACAACTTCTGATAAAAACGTACTTTTAATATACAAGTTAAATAATTAGTTTTCTTTATTAAAATTTTCTTAAAGGGAAATAATGAGCTAGTGGCATTAAAACAGCAACGAGGATTGTATTTATAACTAGAGCTCGTTTGCCTGCGTTGCCTGCGTAAACTATAAGAATAACTATTTAACTTTCCAACTTTTTTTTTTAGCTTCACGCTGTATCCCGCACACGGCAGGGTAGGCAGAGGGAACCTAGTGTTAAGACAGTCCGTTCCCCACTTTCCACTGAATTCGGAGGTCTGCATGTTAAGTGGCGGAACTTAACGCCGCGCTGTACCTCTAACCTCGTACCTGTACATTAAACTCTTGTATTTTTTTATTTATGAGTTTATTTAAATAAAGTATGCTATAAGTTATAGGGGAATATAACGAAAATATGATAGTTAAAACTGCATTTAAATTGGTAAGCCGTTTCTGAGATTAGCATGTACAAAAGAACATACAATCATTAAAAAAGGTTATTATTTTGGGTTCGTGGCCAGTCGTGGCCCAGTGGCACAAGCGTGTGACTGTAAATGACTGGTTGTGGGTTCGATTCCCACTTGAGGAGTGGAAATATTTAATATTTCCATTTTCTTCGCTCTGGTGCCGAGGTAAAGCGCGGCGTTAAGTTCCGCCACTTAACACGCAATGCCTCCGAATTCGGCGGAAAGTGGGGAACGGAGTGTCTTAACACTAGATTCCCTCTTCCTACCCTGCTGTGTGCGGGATACAGCGTGAAGCTATAAAAAAAAATTATTCTATTACATTAATAAATGCTCGCAAAACTATTCTATATATTTTCTTATATATCTTCAATACACAGACAGTTATTATATATATACATTTCTAATCTTCTATAGGTTGAGGGGTACTGGCATAGCATAACATGTAATTAGCTTATAAACTGACCTTATAAGTGCATCGATTGTAATGAGATTAACTTAACCTTAACAAATGAAAATACGAGAAGTTTGTACGTATTGACGGTTATCGTTGCGTAGGTAGGAATAAGGAAGCATACACGTTTGGTTTTGGGATCGATTCCTGATTGGGATAGTTTTTTCGTGTATACGCTTTTCCTGCGTAGCATAATGTCTGGATTAAATCTTCTCCATTCTTTATTCTACTTCCTACCTGAAATCAAGACATTATGTGTTGAGTGGCGGAACTCAACGCCGTACTGTATCTTAGGTTCGAAAGCGGAGACGTGAAAATAATTAAAATATAATGTATCGTCCGAGTGGGAATCAAACCCATGTCCCATTGCGTCACAATGTCTTACAGATTATAGAAAAATCATTTGGATATGTGAACATGGAGAAAATATTATAAAAAATATTTAAGACTTTCTCGCCCTAAGACTCTCTGAATCTCTGAACTACGAGTATCAACCTTTCATAGTCATTAGAAGTTGGAGAAGGAAATGTCTAAACTGACTAGGTCTTCTTTCTACTTCTCTTTTCTTACTGACTATTTCTTTTATCTTCTACTCTAACATGGTAAGCATGCTAAGGATTCATTTCCACTGCCATAATATAAAGGCATGTGGGGAACGGAGTGTCTTAACACCTAGGTTCCCTCTGTCTACCCTGCTGTGTGCGGGTTACAAGTGTGAAGGTAAAAAAAAATGTTATAGTGGTTAACGAAATTTTAAGGAATATTCGCTTCAATCTTTTCGTTGGTTGTGTTACGTATAAATATAATTCACTTCATACTGGTACTATAAAAAGGTTGACTCATGATAGGAAATATGAATGGTTTTTATTAATTATGTAGGAAATGTTTTTCATAATGATAATAATAAATTTGAAAACATGCGTGATAACTAAATACAAGCAGCACTCGAGGGAATGTGATGTAAAATATATATTTTTTTCCGCACCCAGTATGGGTAGGCAGAGGGAACCTAGTGTAAAGGCACTCCGTTACCACCTTTCCACCGGATTCGGAGGCATTGCGTGTTAAGTGGCGGAACTTAACGCCGCGCTTTGTTTCGACACCAGAGCGAAGAACTCACACTCAGTCATACTGCGGCGCTGCTGGCCCCTATTCCTGGATGTAATATATACATTATCAATATATAATACATATGTGTAATATGTGTAAAAGATAAAAATCTTTCTTTTCTCTATAAAGAACTGACAGACAACCTAAACCTGAAACTTCAAAGCGTAGGAAGCTGAAATCGCGTGTAGGTTTTGTTTGTAACTAATGTGTTTTCCTGGACTGCTTCCAGAATGGGCTTTTTATTTCCTCGAGAGGTATTTCACGTCAAGCAGGCCGGGAAAAAATGTAAGGTTCTGGATTTAGGTCATGATTTGGCTAATTGCACATATATGTTGTGTTAGCCTAATAATAATCATCAATTTTTACAATTATTTTTAAACAGTGGTTAACGCGATTTCGTAAAATTTGATAAAATTTAATGTACGTATTTTCCGACAGTATTTTTTAGCCGTCAATTGTTTTAATAATAACTAAATAGTGATTTGTGGCCAGTCGTGGCCCAGTGCCACAAGCATGTGACTGTAAACGACTGGTTGTGGGTTCGATTGCCACTCGAGAAGTGGAAATTATATTTCCATTTTCTTCGCTCTGGTGTCGAGGTAAAGCGCGGCGTTAAGTTCCACCACTTTAACACGCAAGCCTCCGATTTCGGCGGAAAGTGGGGAACAGAGTGTTTTAACACTAGGTTCCCTCTGCCTACCCTGCTGTATGCGGGATACAGCGTGAAGCTTTAAAAAAAATATAGTGATCACTTCAGGATTCAGGATCAAGATTTCAATTTTAAACATGGTTAACATTATAATTCGATTTTAAACATGGTTAACATTATAAATACAATAATTTTCATACGGTTACATCGAAAGTCAATATTAAAACATAATTATTTCCAACTTCACATCCCTATTTTACATTTACGCTACTTTTTGGATACTATTAAGAAGTATGATTATATTGCCACTGAAAATATAAATATTTAATGTTTAGTTTGTGATTTAGAAATTTTATATAGAAGAAAGAAAGAATTGTATATAGTATAGCACAGGGATAAGCAACCTTTTTAGCAACGAATCTTACTAAATATTGAATTTTTTTTAGTGGGCATGTATAAATGGTAAATACTTTAATAAGTGTGATTATATCACACTTTTAAAGCATAAAGCTGCCACGTGCGACCCAAACATCGCGAGTTATGTACCCCTGCTATAGCATAAGTCTTATAATTCGAAATAAAACTTTCCTACAATATGTATTCAGTAATGATTGATGTGTGTAAATGATATTTTCTTAAAAAAAGACTGTCATCCTAAACTTATAGAAATCATCGTACTGGATCGCCATCGCCCTCAATTGATGCCGGCCTAACCAAACAAAGCCTTTGTACACCTACTATCGTTCTGAGTGGAATTTTATAATAGAAAATATTATTTTTACATTAAACTATAGCACCGTTGGGTTTTAATTAAAATTAATGTTTGTGTGTTAAAGTTGTAGGCCTAAAAAGCTCATGGGGCATATAATGATAGGGTACAATTTAAAGGTAGGTACTAAATATTACGTATAACAGTTTAATATTATAATTTGTATTAAATAAGTTAAAATTTGAAAACAGCAACAATTTTAAGTAAGTTATGCTTAAAAATATATTGTTATTATAAAAATTAATGGAGAAATAAAATATGTAATTTATGTTTTGATAATATACTAATTGGGAGTGCTCTTTCCATAATTTTGATTGCGAACGTCATATATGTGTTATATATGAATAAATAAAGGAACATAACAATATCCTTATGACCGTTGGTAGCTACTTTGCGTGTGATGTCAGTTTATCTAGATGAATTGTAAGTTTCGTCAACTAATTTATCATTTTTTTTGTTTGATATTACTGTCGTCCTAGGTATTTTTATTTTTTAAATAATTTGTTATTGACATCTCTTATATAGGAATTCTGGACTCTCTGTCCATATTTGAGATTTAATTGCGGATAGTCTTTTTCAATTTACGTTCATATCTAAAATAATTTAAAACTTTTATTTTTGATTCGATTACGGAAAGTCATTTTTTATCAGATATCTGATAGTTGTTTGGTTACGGCTATGGAGCCCCATAATAACACTGGCTAATATTGATAATGTTATTGACATGACATAATCAGAAAAATGGTAACCTCGTAACAAATATTTTTTAGAGCTTTTTTTACTCAGTTAATTTCAATACAATATCAAACTTCAATAGTTTTTCTCTAAGTTTTATGTTACATATTTCGTATAACAAAAGCTCTAATCCAATATTACAAGTAATAACGCATAGAGTTAAGTCAAGCGTGCTCTCTATCAATATATTTCTTTGACATTCCCTAGATATTCGATTTTGTACCAATAATGCAGAAATAAAAGCCAAATATGCTTATATACAAAACCTTTTATAAGAAAAAAAGTTAAAAACAGTCTGATGTGTCACTAGGCACATTAATGTACTAAGGTTCTTGTGGCACAGCGGTATATTGTCTCATTATACACACGATATTGGTGGGTTCAAATTTGTGGATTAAGTAAAAGTTACTCCCTTGTCTCGTCCCGACTTGACTTCTTGTGTTTTAGGAATGATGACAAAATAAGAGTACGAAAAATAATCGATATGACTGCATTTTGAAACTAAACATTTGGCATGACGTAGGTTCTTTGGCGATTATAAGGGCCCGCTAGTAAATTAGTAAGATTTCTTCATTATTCGTACAAAAAATGAAAAAATATCAAGTTTTACATCCGATTATCTCAAGTTTATGTGAAATATAGTAGTACTTTATATTTATTTATTTTTAACAGTGTCACGCTTTTTACCAACTTGTAGGATAGTCAGAGAGAAGCAAGTGTCACGACATTCCTTTCATTTCACATCAAAATCGATACATTGCATGTGGAGAGGCGGAACTCAAGGCCGCGCTTTGTCTCAGATACCAGATGAAAGAAATACAAATAAGTTTTTTTTTGTTTCTTTTTTTAGCTTCACGCTGTATCCCGCTCACAGCAGGATAGACAGAGGGAACCTAGTGTTAAGACACTCCGTTCCCCACTTTCCGCCGAATTCGGAGGCATTGCGTTTTAAGTGGCAGAACTTAACACGGCGCTTTACCTCGACACCAGAGATAAGGAAATGGAAATATAATTTCCACTCCTCGAGTGAGAATCGAACCCACAACAAGTCGTTCACAGTTACACGCTTGTGCTACTGGGCCACGACTTGCCACTACAAATTATTTAAATATAATTATTTCCGTGGGATCGAACTTACAACCCTCGCGTTAACGCTGTCCCACTGCGTTACAATAGAGTCTAATTATCACTACATATACACTGATAAGCTCACTGGCAACAGCTGGTTGTATTTAAATTAAAAATAGTATATTTATGGTGTCAAAAGTCAATTCAAACATCCACATTCATCAGATTTAGTCAGGCCTATACCAATGAAATAAATGACAATAATTTCAACGTCCAACCAAACATATAACTTTGTTAATTAATCGTCATAGACTATAGATATATTCATTAATCACTTTACACGCGATTTGTTTGGCTCTCGATATTTGACAAATAGCTGCCCACGTAAAGCTACGTTTATATTAGTTTTATGTGTTAGATTTTTATAGTTATAAAAAGTTATGTTTTTTATTGAAAAGCTTTTTAATGTATTATAAAATAATTAAGTAAATGGCCAGTCGTGGCGCAGTGGCACAAGCGTGTGACTGTAAACGACTGGTTGTGGGTTCGATTCCCACTCGAGGAGTGGAAATATTTAATATATCCATTTTCTTCGCTCTGGTGTCGAGGCAAGGCGCGGCGTTAAGTTCAGCCACTTAACACGCAATGCCTCCGAATTTGGTGGAAAGTGGGGAACGGAGTTTCTTAACACTAGGTTCCCTCTGCCTACCCTGCTGTGTGCGGGATACAGCGTGAAGCTAAAAAAAAAAAAGATAATTTTGTGGTATAAAATTGAATGTTAAGTGATGCAGAGAGTAAACTAGTTGTTGATAGAAATAAATATTTTAAGTTGACGACTAGAATTTATAAATTTACAGGAAACTTTTATATTATTTTAGTAAATATTAGGGAAAGGCCATAGTAGCGTAATGGTAGGTGGTTCAATACGCTCTTAGTGGAATGTTTATAATTAATAATTTTACTATTTTCTCTCTGCAATTAAAACGAAGCGCGGCGTTGAAGTCCGAGATCTATTCAACATGGCGGTGAAAAGAGGAGAACGGTGTATTCTAACATTAGCTTCTGATATGGCATTAGGTTCTCTATGTCCAACCTGCCATGCGGGAACCTGAAAAAAATATGTGGTAAATAATTTTACATTTTTTTTTTCAATTTCAATATAGGATTCTCTTAAGTATTAGAAGGCGGAACCTAATGCCACGTTTTGTCATACCAGAGAGGAAAAACGAAAATAATGCAAATATAATCGATACGAACTTGTATGCATACAGTAAGCAGCTTTAATAGACTAACCTTAAAACATTCAAATATAAAAAATAACATACAAAGAAACTATTAGGAAGTTCTTTACCAAAGGACACATTTAGAATAGTATTACCTTACTCAGTTTGAGTAAACTTAATTTTAATTAACCTAGCCCTTGTGTAAATGTTAGCGCAGCTTTTTATCACGTTACTTGAGCTTTGACATTTTAAAAACATAATCTACTCACTTTGACTGTGCTAATGTGAATTAAAAATTTTATACTATTAATTAATTATCTTCAGTTGTTTTAAGATGTACAGCTATTTCTCATAAATAGTACCAGATTCATGTACGTATTATGTTACGAACGTGTGACTGTAAACGACTGGCTGTGGGTTCGATTTCCACTCGAGGAGTGGAAATATTTAATAATTCCATTTCCTTCGCTCTGGTATCGAGGCAAAGTGCGGCGTTACTTCCGCCACTTAACACGCAATGCCTGCGAGTTCAGTGGAAAGTGGAGAGTGTCTTAGCACTAGGTTCCGTCTGCCTACCCTGCTGTGTGCGGGATACAGCTTGAAGCTAAAAAATAACGAAAAAACTTTTCCTGCAAATGGAAATCGAACCTTCAATTATCACATAAATAGTTTAACACTCATCAACTACACAATAAAGGAGCTTCATATATTCGTATAGGCCATTTAACGTTAAAAATATCTAAACGACACGTAGGTGTTTGAATGGGTCCATGAAAATATCAATTCAATTGTGAAACGACCCGAACTATGAGTGACAAATAGAGGAAATCTAGAGATTGATTATCGCTTTAATGCTTACGAGTACATAGTAAAAGCCGTCATTCAGAATATTAAGTCTTCCATATCATTATATTAATGTGTAAAGGAGAAACTTTGGATCCCTCTTTACAAATATAATGCGGGTCTACAAGTATTGATAACTGGTAGATGTATGATGTATGTTTATTTTTTTGTACTTTCTTCCTCGTAGCAAGAAGTTGGAAAGAATTAGTGACAATACACTCTGCTTTTCACTGTTCGCCTGAAATCCAGACAATGCGTGTTGAGTGGCGGAACTTAACTACTCTCGTTTCTTATATATCATTATAATAAGAATGAAATGAAATGAAAATGACAATACTTTTTATTGTACACTTAATAATATACAACAAAATAGAACAATGAAAATATGGGACCAGTCGTGGCGCATGACGACTGGTTGTGGGTTCGATTCCCACTCGAGGAGTGGAAATATTTAATATTTCCGTTTCCTTCGCTCTAATATCAGAGGCAAAGCGCGAAGTTAAGTTCCGCCACTTAACACGAAATGTCTGCCAATTCGGCGGAAAGAGGGGAATGGAGTGTGTTAACAATAGGTTCCCTCTGCTTATCCTGCTGAGTGCGGGATACAACGTGAAGATAAAAAAAAATGAAAATATGTTAAATAGCATAATAGGCGGCTTCTTCTTCTTTATGTTAAGTTTTATTCGTCTATCTTGATAACTTAGGGAGATCGTTAGGGTGAAAAAACATATTGCATCTAAACATTCATACCAAACATAAGTATGTATGCAGTAGAACTAATCTCCGTGATATAATTTTCATCTCCTATTTCAGCCATTCAAGGGTCGGTTTTTGAAAAAAAAAAAAGGAACTTCCTTAAAAAAATTGACCTTGCGTCATCAACTGTCTTCCTGAGTAAATTTGTCGAAATCAGCCAAGCGGCTTAGATTTATCTATTTTTACTAATTAAGAGTTGATTTTTGAAAAAAATTGGCTCTTATTTCAACTATTTTCAATTCGAATTACATCCAAATCAGGCAGGTAGTTTAAAAGAGTAGTAACAAACAGACAGACATATAGACTTTCACATTTATAATATTAGTATAGATAGTATGGAAGAATGTACATGGACATATCCTATATATGTGTATACGTACGTACGTACGTACATACATGAGTAAATAGTAATTGGGCACGATTAGCGGTTGGTTGTAGAGCGACCGCAGCGTACTAACAATAATATTTTAATCATTTAAACCACAGTGTAATGAAAATAGATAGGAATCAATTATGCTAATACTTGTTGTTTCGTAATAGGATTTTATTAAAAAGAGCCTAGATTTTAGCTTCACGTTGTATCCCGCGCACAGCAAGGTAGGCAGAGGGAACTTAGTGTTAAAGCACTTCGTTCCCCACTTTCCGCCGGATTCGGAGGCATTGCGTGTTAAGTGGCGGAATTTAAAGCCGCGCTTTGCCTCAACAGAGTGAAGAAAATGGATATATAAAATATTTCCACTCCTCGAGTAGGAATCGAACCCCCAACCAGTCATTTACAGTCGCTTGTGCCACTGCGCCACGACTGGCCCCATATAAATCAATACTTTATCATATATAAACACACATCTCATTTTACGTCATATTCGTACTCTAAACTTCTTATCTATATATACTTTTAGAATATTTAACAAATTCTGAAAAAAATACTGTGTTATTTTATATAAAAAAAAATATTGATAGAAAAGAAAAGAAAAACAACTATAAATTTTATAACATATAAATAACAAAATATAAATATATTCGTAAAGCGATATTCAAAATGTTTAAACGAAATTTAAATAATTTTAGAACTAAAAAATTATAGTGGCGCAGAGGCATAGAATGTGCCTGTAAGGCGACTGGTTGTGGGTTCGATTCCCACTCGAGGAGTGGAAATATTTGAAATTTCCATTTTCTTCGCTCTGGTATCAGAGGCAAAGCGCGGCGTTAAGTTCCGCCACTTAACACGCAATGCCTCCGAATTTGGCGGAAAGTGAGGAACGGAGTGTCTTAACACTAGGTTCCCTCTTCCTACTCTGCTGTGTGCGGGATACAGCTTGAAGCTTTATTATTAGTAATCCTTTATTGTCTTTCTAACATTTCAGATAATATAAAAATATGTCTATTTAAATAACGAGTTCATAAACTACTACCATGCCCACATACTGCAAAGCTTAAAAGTTTCACTGTACTATTGTTGCTTTGTGAAATACATCGCTTTTGTGCCATATAATATGGCTATATCAGAAATAACTAGAAATATTTTAATAAATTAGGATAATAACTAAAACAAGTGGAACATTTTATATTTAGCTTCACGTTTTATTTAGCTGGGAGAATATAGTTCTAAGTTATGCTGTTCTTCTGTTCCAGGCTGTGATCAATTTGGGGATATAATGAAACTTATATCTAATACTAGCGGCCCGATCGCAGCTTCGCCGCGTTATCTACATAACGTTTTATTATATTGCAACCCTCGGGGTTGCAATTTTGAAAAATAAAGTAGCCTATATTTAACCTTGGATTATCAACAATATCTATGCCAAAATTCATTACAATCGGTCGAGCGGTATAGATTTTTCATATAAACTTTCATCCCCTATTTCAACCCTTTAGAGGTTGATTTTTGAAAAACTAAGTAGCCTGTATTTGACGCAGTAATTTTTACTACCTTTATTCTAAATTTCATCAAATCGGACCAGTAAGTTAGCCGTGAAAGCGTGACAGACAAACACACAGACATTCGCATTTATAATATAAGTATGGATTACATCAAATGACAATTGATCGCGCGACTATTGGCTTCTTACTCAGACACTGTTACTTAGTCATGGAGTATCTCTACTAGTCTACTTTATCACGAAATAATGAAAATTTTAACTCTTTTAAGTTAAAATAATTCAGTCTGTCCACAGTTTTGATAATTTTTATTATTTATTTTAATTACTTAATATTAATTAATTCAATTTATGTTCTATAGATATGGCTGTAGAAAAACCAATTAATTTAAAAATAGAGTAGGTACTAACTGATTATTAAAGAAAGATAAAATGAAACATGTTAAAAAATATAAAAACATAATATTATTTTTGCTATTTCTAATTAATTTATACAATATTACTGACATAGATAAAGTCATCAATATTTAAAAATAAAAGCAGATACATAGATAGATATGTACGAGTATGTATAGTTTGTTCACATTTTGTAGACATTAGTCTAGACCCAACTACTAATGTGTACTATTTTGTAGACATTAGTAGTTGGGTTGTTTTCTTAACATCTTTGATTTCGTCCATTTGACAAAGTTTATAACCAAAAAACTAAAGACATGAAAAGCGGAAAATACAAAATAAAAATAATCACCACATTGACACGTGTAAATCACGTCGGGGAAGAGTGGAACATATCTAAAGATAAAAGATATTTAAAGATAAATATTAGAGACAATGAGGTCTCTTAAGACTAGGTTCTTTTTGCCCAATTGGTCTAAAAAATCTATTTTGTTTTTTCTCTAAAACAAACAGGTCATTTTATCATTTGTTTTACTAATAAACATTCAATTATTTTTTTACTTCACCCTAGCAAACATTTTGAATGAGATGCCAAACGACAGGGGTCTAATCATACTTTTCTGGTCTCGCCCGCTATCATTACGTCTTCGTTCATACCCTTAAGGAGGTCCTCTCTGTTCATGCTTTTTACGTAACCTTTCTCCCGTATCACTGATACTGATCTCAATGGTTATCATCTTTGCGTAATATATCTTTCTTTCTAAAGTAAAGTAAGAATGGAAGTGATACTTTGAAGTCAATATTACTTTAATATTAAACTAAGCAAAATATATCCATTTTCCGTTTTCCCTTTCAATAGTTCAGACGAAATTCTGTCATTTATTTTGTAATAAACTTTTGTTAACAAAAGCAAAACAAGAGCATCAACAAAGGAAATTGTATCGAAAGGAAATAGAGGATGTAATACGTTGCAAAATGGTGGCGGCTTTATATTGAGATTTATTAAAATTAATATTATTGTAAACAAAATGGTATATTATAACAAACACACGAAATAATAGTTAAATTTTCTGTCTGGATTTCGGGCGGAAAGTGGAGAACGGAGTGTCTTGACACTAGGTTCTCTCCGTTAAAAAAGCGTCAAGCAGAAAAATACCGCTCTTTGTAGCACACACTTTTTTCGTGTTATGTATTTCTATCTCTTGTAATTGGATAAAAAAATTCTATTTCATTCATTTGTAAGCTTCTTTAGACCTGACCTAGGAACCTTCATGTAAAGTTTTCAGTTTTGTCCGCCCATTTGTGTTGTAAATTTTTTTCGCAGTCTATGTGCAACGAAATAGTTCTAAGTTTTATCAATTAGTAATAAAATAGAATGTTTTTTTTTTCTATTTATGAAGACTATATTTAAGAACATAATTTTTACTTGAACTATCAAGTTTTTATTTTTATAATTTACTACAGACGTAAGTTATTGCTTGTTCTCTACACGTTCGCTGAATCCCTTGTTATAAACTTTTAAGTAAGTCAAAGCTCTTTCGAGAGAGAAAAGTGCAGAATATCTTCTTTACACAATATGGTAGAATAATAAATACATAAATATAGCTTAATTATATAGATTATACAAGCTTAATTCCCATAAAGCTTTATATTACAAAGTGCATTGTAAGTCGACTCTAAAGGCGCAATGACCAATTAAAAGCGAGCCGAGGCGTTGTCACGAGAACCTTCCACTGTTTGTGTCGTTTATGAACCATTACGTTATTTTTATGGAGCTCAGAGATATTAATCGTGATTTACTAAGATAATATAATATGGTAGATCTTGTCAGTGTTTTTGAATGTATTTTGCAAATTATAAAATGCTTTCTTGAGTTACGTTTTATTTTAAAAAAATGATTGTAAACAATCTGTACTTACTTATATTATAAATACGAAAGTCTGTGTGTTTGTCTGTCACGCTTTCACGACTAATCTACTGGTCTGATTTGAATGAAATTTAGAATGAAAGTAGTAAAAGTTACTGGGTCTAACATAGACTACTTATTTTTTCAAAAATCAACCGCTAAAATGTTTAAATAGGGGATGAAAATTTATTTATATGAAAAATCTAAACCGCTTGACGGATTATAATGAACTTTGGCATAAATATAGTTGATAATCTAATCTTATACATAGGCTTCTTTATTTTTCAAAAACCCACCCTCGAGGGTTGCAATATAACGTAGCAGTTATGTAGTCTACGCGGCGAAGCCGCGAGCGGGCCGCTAGTATAAAATACTTTTTATAGTCTAAGTATTCATCACCAATGACACTGGAGCTCTTTTAATATACTTAATATACCTGAGTAGCCATATTAATTCATTAGTTCATCAGCGTTCATATTATTTTGTCTTCCAAACGTGAACTTTGTATGTTGTATTTATATTTACCAGTTGGTATCAGCCACTTCTTTCGTATGAATTTTATACTTGTTACTAAACAAGGTACTAACCTTTGCTAATCATAACATACTTATTATGATGACGTTATAAATTTCAACTATAATCTTCCAATAGTTCGACAATAACGTAACATTCTTTCTAATGTCTTTTGGAATATAGTATGAAAATCATTACATTTTGATTTGAATGTAATTCTAAAATCCGCCATACATTACCCAAGAACATACATGCAAAGTATATGCAATTTGCATATAGGCAAAATTGCGGAAAATGAGCTTTTACCGTCAATCATCAATGAGTAATTGAAGAGGTTAATTATATCCTTCTAATTACTGATTATATTTCTATGAATCTTAAAACATTGTTTTTTGGGAAATTAATTAAAACACTGTGTTTTTGTTGTGATATTTTTAATTACATTACTTTTTGTTTTAATTATTTTTTTTATTCTGTATTTATTTAATTATTTCTGTCGCCTATCGCCGTAAAACAACGTTTGACTGTAAATATAATACCTGGTGTGGCCAGTCGTGGCCCAGTGGCACAAGAGTGTGACTGTAAACGACTGGTTGTGGGTTCGATTCCCACTCGAGGAGTGGAAATGATATTTCCATTTTCTTCGCTCTGGTGTCGAGGTAAAAGCGCGGCGTTAAGTTCCGCCACTTAACACGCAAGCCTCCGAATTCGGCGGAAAGTGGGGAACGGAGTGTCTTAACACTAGGTTCCCTCTGCTTACCCTGCTGTGTGCGGGATATAGCGTGAAGCTATTTAATTTATTTAATTTTTTTATAATATCTGGTGGTGGCATTACGGAGTGCTGTGGGCTCAATTTCCTCTATAAAGGATGATTATTTTTAAATTTGTTTCATTTCTTTAATTTTTCTTACAAATCGAGGCTCTGAGCTCCACTACTATCAAAAGAATGTCTCAATTTGGGGTTGAAAATAGAGAATCTAGTGTATTGATTCTAAGTTCTCTATACATCTTCTGTATACTTAACACCCTAAGTTCTCTAAGATTCTATATACTTAACACCCTATAATCATTCAGATAATATGTCTAAAGTAAGTAAATAAAATTAATTGCCATAATTACCATTATTCAGTTAGTACCTACTGATGTGTCGATTATTCAGTTATTTTTGTGTAATAGATTATTGATACCTACATTTATTGTAGTAGTGTTTTCAGATTTACGCCTTTTAAATATGATTTTAATTATAAATAATCATTGTGGCCAGTCGTGGCCCAGTGGCACAAGCGTGTGACTGTAAACGACTGATTGTGCGTTCGATTCCTACTCGAGGGGTCTCATTTTCTTTGCTCTGGTGTCGAGTTAAAGCGCGGCGTTAAGTTCCGCCACTTAACACGCAATGCCTACGAATTTGGCGGAAAGTAGGGAACGGAGTATCTTAATACTAGGTTCCCTCTGCCTACCCTGCTGTGTGCGGGATACAGCGTGAAGCTGAAAAAAAAAATCATTAACTTACCAGTACCATATATACTTTCAATTCATTATCTAACTAACACTGATTTTGATTGATCTTATTACTCTTGTATTTTTACTCTCTATAAAGATATAGGTCCTATCTCTTTTCACCCCGTAACAAAAGTATTGCTTAAAATACTTTCTTTACTTTGACTATGCATTATACAATAAATGTAACATGTTAATTATTTAAATGTTAAATTGGTAATCACCAACAGTATTTTAATTTTAAATATATTGTTATTTAACTACGTTGATATAATGTTGATTTATCATGTTTTATAGTGTTTAAATAACTTTAATACATTTAAGGTACAATTATTAAACTAAAATTAACATTTTTTTTTGTATATACATTATTTATCTTATTTATAAATCCAAATAAAGTGAAATTAACTGTGAAAGAAATAATTCATAAAAGATACATTGTGTATCTTAAAAAACTGCTTCAGACTTGTTAATGAAATTTATTTATTTATTTATTTATTTATTTATTAAGGATCGTCAACGGAAGAAATATTACAATATTTTCACATTAAATTAATTACAAACATAAACTAAATATTTTTCCAATTACAGACGATCACAACATGCAATAATAAAATAAAGTAAAAAGTAAAAATTATGAATATATGAAAATTATAAAAGACAGAACATTCAAATTAATACAGTTAATTGTCAAAAAATAAAACATTAATTCAATATCCTAAAGAATAATAATAATAATAAATAACTAAATCTAACTTGTGCCACGGGCTTGCGTCATAAATTTCCTTATTTTATTTTTAAATTCATTAATCGTGTCATGTGCTATGTCCAGGTTATATTATAGAGAGGAGAGAAAACGTAATGTCAAGGAATTTTGTCTTTCCACCTAAGTTTCTATAACTAAAATTGTTTTTATATCCCACTTTTTATATCCAAGGAATAAGGTAAAAAACTTAACAACAAACAATCAATGTTACACGACTTTATTTCAAAATTTAAATAAAATCAAGAAAAATACTTCAGTTACATGTATGCATTTTATTCTATATTTCAACAGTTTATATGTGACATCAAATTTAACATTTTTTATAATATATATTAATTCTAGTTCAGTACTAATATCCTCTAGCCCAGCCTTGTTGGATACCAGCACTGAATAAATATTATATAATATGTATATAGAAATATCTTATCATTTGTAAAATATGAGAAACTTCAACTATTTAAATGAAATAATAATTAATTAACAAAATTTTTGACAGCTGCCCCCTATACTATAATTAAGTCAGCGATACAAAAGATATAGATAATTTTTCAAAGTTATTGAAATTCAAAAAGAAGAAAAGATTATTAAAATAGTAATTTAGTTTGAAATTTTACTAAAAAAAAAATAATTGACATACAAAGAGGCTTTATAGGACAGGGTCTGGTAGTAAACTTTTGAATCTTTACGTTAAAATTGAGATAATTAAAATTTCACAAAAAACTTTTACCACTTTTATTATAATGTAACTTACAAGAAATGGTAAATAGGATAAAAATAGACATATAGAGCTCTATACTTTAAAATTGGTGGCAAATCTTTGAAACGGTAGAAGCGTATTTTGCTTTACGTCTATAGACAAGAAACATCAATTATTATAATATTTATATTTATTTAAAAATTCTTACAATAATTTATAAACATGGATACAACACTGCTAACGTTAAATATTCTCTCCATATCGTATTTATATTTTAAAGTTAAAACAATATTATTTATGTTCAATAGAATAAGAAATCTTAATATAATACATAAAAATAATACTCTTTTTTTAAATAAATAATTGACGAGTATAAAACTCATGGGATGACTAGATTTCAAATTAAAGAAATGAAAAACATGTAGAAAATTAAAACACAATGTCATAATTAATAATAATATTAAAATATAATAATAAATAAACAATTGTATCTAACTACATAAATATACTTAGGCTATGTTCGGTAAATCTTTGGCACTAAAATATTGGGGATCACGTTACGGCTCTTAATAAGGTCACAAATAAAATTACGCGTCACAGTCGTGGCATTCAGTCGATCTCTTCTTCCTTTCGGCTACTTCTTCTACGTCGTTCTCCCTCAACTCCTCGCTGTCCCTTCCGAGCCTTATGAAGTGGTCCCTAGCTCTGCTTTTCCTTTGGGGATAACCGCTTACAACCAGCTCGGAGCTTTGTTCATATCCAGGTTTGTCCTCTTCAGTAGATCTACCGAGTCTGATGAATTTAGGGTCACGTCCCAGTCTAATGAAATTAGACACTCTTTTGGGTACTGGGCCATCGTATTCGTCTTCGTAGGTTCTTAAAAGGGATATGAGATCGTCAGTAGTGAAGCTCATTGGTTGAGATCGACCGAAGCGGAGAAAGCTGTTGCCTCTGCGAGTTGGACGCTGGAAGGCCTCCCGAATGTCAGCTGCTGAGGGTTCTGGTGGATACGATCTTCCAAATCTGTAGGTGAATGTCGATGTTAGTTGGATATGGGAGTGTATTATTTAAATTTATGAAAAGTTAAGTATAATGAAGTGAGATATGAATGGAAATACATTTTTTGCTATTGTGAAAAGGTTAAGAGAATTTTTATATGATTGTTAAAACTAACATTACTTTAAAGAAAAAGGTCTTCTAAAAAATCACTTACTAATTAACTTAGTATACTCGTATTTACCTTATCATACTCCGATCAATGGCACTTCTACGCCGAGCTTCCAGATCTGGTGATCTCCGAACTGGATTGCCGAACACATCTGAGACCAAGCAGAGGAGTACTAGTGCCAACATACTTCTATTCATGATTCTTTCTTGTTCTGCAACAAAAAATATATATTTGTACAAGGTACAAATGAAAATAGCATTGTTTCAACAATTTTAATAGATCAAAAGTAAGGCCAAAATATAATTCGGTTCTACCTATAAATTGAAAAAAACTTAAAATAGTCAATATTTGAGTAAGATCGGACCTAATTGACTTGCAAGATAATAACTAACTAATATTAAATTCAAATTCAAAATATCTTTATTCAAATAGACTTTTGTAAATAACATAAAGCTACCACCGACTCGGAAGGCAGTTCTGCTGAGAAGAACCGGCCAGAAACTCAACAGTTGCTCGTCTCAAATATATAAATTACAATTTTATTATATTGTCATTTATACTTTTAAATTTATAGCTTTCTCTTCACGTATTAAAAAAATTAAACTTTTCATATTATTTTATTTTTTAGAAGCGTCCATTAGTCGTAACTTTCTGCAATTGCAAAAAGTTTTCTACTGTATTTTTTAATATTCATCTGAAACCTATTCATATACCATTACGCAAAAGCTGTTCATTAAAATGTCACGTCACAGACTACTTTGAAAGTTAATTTCTTGGAAAGAGAGCTTTGGAATAAAAAGGAGGAATTAACTGTATGTATTTACTCTTCCTTTAAAAGGGCTGCAAGCAAGACTGGAGTGTTAACTAACGCGTTAGTATTTAAGACTGTCGTCATATATCATTACAAAATAATTATATACAAAAATGTTTTTTTTTTGCAATACGCAATATGACATACAGTAAACTAATAAAATAATTATTAATTTGTATCTGTCATATAAAATATCATCTATGCTTTCACCTATTGACATTCACATCATTGAGGAATTGTGAATACCCATGCCTACAGGGCGAAGTAGGGAAAATGGGAGGAAGGATGGAAATGGTGGGAATAGGGAGAGCAGGCTTATTTACTTGATAATGGTTGTGAGCGAGTCAGATAAATTATCTCCTACCACCAAGTTACTAGGCTACTCGCCCTTTACCTAATATTATCCAGTGAGGGGGTAGTAAAAACTTAACAAAGTGCATGTCAACTAAATTATGACGTCTATAATACAAAATTCTATAAAAATTGTTTATCAAAACAACATATCCTTGAAAACTGCAAGGAACGCGGTATTTCCTGAAAGGTCGTCACCCGACAGAAGGTCGACGTTGCAGACACGACGGCGCCGGGAGTCGGGACGGACTTTTACAACTATTAATCTATGAACTATGCTTCAAGCTTTATTTGCGCATTGCGTAAATTGTCGACATATTTAAGTATACTGCTAATTTGTTTGATTTTGTATTTTATCTATTGTATTGTATTTGCGGCCAGTCGTGGCCCAGTGGCACAAGCGTGTGACTGTAAATGACTGGTTGTGGGTTCGATTTCCACTCGAGGAGTGGACATATTTAATATTTCCGTTTTTTTCGCTCTGGTGTCGATGCAAAGCGCGGCGTTAAGTTCCACCACTTAACACGCAATGCCTCCGAATTCGGCGGAAAGTGGGGAACGGAGTGTCTTAACACGAGGTTCCCTCTGCCTACCCTGCTGTGTGCGGGATACAGCTTGAAGCTAAAAAAACTGTTGTGCAGTGCAAAAAAAGTTTAAGAGAACGTTTGTACGCACACATGTTCGGGACTGCCGAAGGGCTTTGAATAAAACATTTTTTTGTTGGATAGTTTTTAAACCTTAGCAAGATTTAGGCTATAATTAAATCTGAATAGAGGAATACCTGATAATTTTTCATGTACAAATCCTAAAAGCTCAGCTGAACTATATAAAAAAGAAAAAATAAAATGGTATTTTTATTTAGCATTTTTCGTTGACAAAAAAAATAGATGTTTCGGTGGAAAAGGATGATAAGAAGTATTAGTGTAGGAAGGGTCGTAAAGTCCAAATATAGTTGCGGGCAATCGAAGTTGCAGGCAGCTTTTTAATATACTTAGTGAATAGATATATTAAGAAGCATTAGAAAAGATTTTAAATTTTTGACTGCCATGGCCCAGTGGCACAAGCGTGTGACTGTAAACGACTGGTTGTGGGTTCGATTACCACTCGAGGAGAGGACATATTCAATATTGTCGTTTTCTTCGCTCTGGTGTCGAGGTAAAACGCGGCGTTATGTTCCGTCACTTAACACGCAATGCCTCCGAATTCGGCGGAAAGTGGGGAACGGAGTGTCTTAACACTAGTTTCCCTCTGCTTACCCTGCTGTGTGCGGGATACAGCGTGAAAATCTTAAGTTTTTGACTGTCAATATATGTATATCTTAAACTCTAAACGAGAGTAGTCTATCTTAAGACGATATTCTTATCAGTAGGCTTTTCCGCCTAACTCCGTAATGTATAGAGACTTTCTAAATATACAGAAAGTTTTTAATTTACTTATTACAAAAGAATATTTAAATTTAAGTTATATTTAGAGCAAAGTGTTACTTAAAACCAATTTCCGTTTTCATACGAATAGAATGTTTACCTTATATCGAGCTCATCCGCCGACTTTAGCAAAAGCATCATTCTTGATTATATCAAAGCAATATGTAGAACATATTGGGACTGAATAATTTCCAATCAATCGTTTCTTATTATATATGTTTGCAGAATCACGCTTTGTATATGGTAATGAGAAAGAACACACGTCAATACACGCTATTGGCTATTTGCATCCGAATTTACGCTGCGCAACGATGGCCTGATTGAGCGTATAGTATCCATTATTACTGGAAGCTCTTATTTGCTTAATCGAACAAAATCTTAAACAATAAACTATTACTGTAGGTACATATATATTTTAGAGCAACCTATGAAATATTTTTAAGGAAACAGGATTCGAACCTGTGTTTCTTCGAAACGGTCTATGTGCTCTAGCCAAAGACACATTCAACATCTTTATATATTTTTCTAAAATATTTTTGTTATTATCCTATTAGGTTGAGAAACACGTTAGAACTATAAAAGTATAGCTCATGTTTTATTTAAGTAAAACTTACATTGTCTTTCGACTAACAGAAACTAAAACAACCACAAACTAATAGAAACAAATTAAATACTACTCCCTTGTTAGATAGTTAAATCAATATGCCAAGTGCGAGTCGACAGGCGAGAGAAATATGGTTTTGTACCGTAATTATCAGTAGTATAGTATTATAAAAAAAATCAGGTTCACATTTTCCCCCATAATAGGAATGTAGAGTTAAGAGTGAACTTAGTGTCAAGACACTCTGTTTTCCAATTCTCTACTAATATTAATATGTATATTAAGTTATCATTCCGCGAGTGGCAATCGAACCCAGAACCAACACCGTTGAAAGTGAAACGTTGATCCACTGCGACGCAATGATCTCAAAAATACTGTCAATGTACAACAAATAAATCTGATCATGATATCATATAACTAATAAATAAAAAATTAAATAGCTTCACGCTATGTCCCGCACACAGCAGGGTAGGCAGAGGGAACCTAGTGTTAAGATACTCCGTTCCCTACTTTCCGCCGAATTCGGAGGCTTGCGTGTTAAGTGGCGGAACTTAACGCCGCGCTTTACCTCGACACCAGAGCGAAGAAAATGGATATCATATAACTATTTTTAAAATTTTAAATTAAGGGTTAAGAAGTTTTTCATATTATGTAACTATCAATTTTACTTATTTTGTGTCATTGCCATAATAGTAGGTGTTATTTTTGGAAGTTTATAGTAAATTAGGGCATACGCTGTGCCCTCATCTAAAACATGCAATCATTTGAGAAATGTTTCTAACCTTGTTTTTATCTATGTACCTGTATTTTAATTGTAAGTAGTTTTGTGGAGCAATAAACAAAAAATCTCTCAGATTTTCCAAGAAAAACTTAAACACTTACCGACATCAATGGTAAAAATCTGAATTGTTAAAACCTAACGTAAACTAATCAATATTTACAGTGTCTTTTAGAAGTGAAACCTAAAATTTTTCATGATATAATTTAAAAAAATAAAATAAATTATTAATTTTTATAAAGCTTAGATTTAACAAGAAAATATTAGGAAATATTGGTATATACAACATACAATTTGTATACAATACTACTTCATAAAAGTTTCTCCCAAAGCCACAGTAATAGAGCAATTACAATTCATTCAGTAAATTGTGTTAGACGCCGCTTTCTGTACATTTGCATAGCGCTTAACAGATATTGATTCAGTTAACTTAAACTTGGCGAACTAACTTTATTATTCTAATTACATACATTCTATTAAGATTTACAAATTACTTTCAAATGCTTCTGTAATGGTATTTAAATCTTTACAATTTGTTTTTAAAGTCAATTTACGATGCCAGTCGTCGCGCATAGCGACTAAAGATGTAAAGCGACTGGTGTGGGTTCTATTTGACTCGAAGAGCGGAAATACTTATTATTCCCATTTTCTTCGTTCTGATCTCGAGGCAAAAGCACGGCGTTAAGTTCTGCCACTTAACACGCAATGCCTATGAATTCAGCGGAAAGTGGGGAACGGAGTGTCTTAACACTAGGTTCCCTCTGCCTACCCTGCTGTGTGTAGGATACAGTGTGGAGCTTTAAAAAAAAGAAAGTTAATTTATTTGTTTTGTTTTATATATATATGTACATATTCGTAGTTATTAAGTGTTACTATAGATTATATGTAGATTCCTATCTGACTACATATTACTGACCGTATATTAGTTGCTATGTCGATTCTCAGTCAGGTTATGTTTTATAAAAATTATTCAGCCACAATATATTAAATTTGACAAGTTAATGTTTATATATGAAGCATATGGAGAAGAACTACAAATCTCGAATTATTTTTATAATAATGCATTAGAAATATATAAAACAGATTAAATAAATATTACACATACTATATATGTGTAAAATATGTTGTTGGTTATGAATCACATGATTTTTACTCTTGTAAAATGAATTAATGGAACGGAAAAGAATTGTATTTAAATATCAATTATCTTGGATATTTGTGACTGATACTTAAAACAATATCTCAATCGTGACTGTGAATAACAGAAACATTATAAACGAATTCGAAGTAACGAAATATCTACCTGAGTTATTATAACTGTAGATACATTTTTTTGCTTCACGCTGTATCCCGCACACAGCAGAGTAGGTAGAGGGAACCTAGTGTTAAGACACTCCGTCCCCTACTTTCCACCGAATTCGGAGGCATTGCGTGTTAAGTGGCGGAACTTAACGCTGCGCTTTGCCTCGATACCAGAGCGAAGAAAATGGAAATTTTAAATATTTCCACTCCTCGAGTGAGAATCGAACCCACAACCAGTCACTTCAAGTCACACGTTTGTGCCACTGCGCCACGACTGGCCTCAATATAACAAGAACATTTAAATATAATCGTAGTTAATTTTAATCAAACAAAAACCAAGCCCATGTTATTTTTAGAACGATGAACCTATTTAGCGTAATTGAAATAGACATGTGAATAACACTATTTTATTTATGGTATTATTATATTATTATTTTTACAAATTAAAATTATGTTTTAAGAAGGTGACTGAATCAGTGGGAAAACGTCTGACTGTAAAGTGTTGTCGGTTATGGGTCCGACATCCCTTAGAACAAATTTAATAAGGAACAGATTATGTTGATACTAGGTTCTCGCTGATTAGCCTAATATGGGAAAAAAATAAAATATTCTCCTCCAGCTTCCTTCTGTTCAGTACACCGATAGGGAGAAAGGCACCGTAACTTTTGGTACAATCGAGATATTAACTGAAAATATACATATTGGGTGGCGCAAATTAATTCTTCTTTTTGTCTAGAAATTATTCATATAAACTATATTAATATTAAATTAATATAATGGTCTTCACCGTTCAAGTGGAGAACTGAACCCACAATAATCGCGTCAACAAGCAAACACCTGACCACGTTGCCACGATGACCCAAGTATTATATTTAAACTTTTATTATAAAAGAACGAGATCAGTGAATGAATCCGCAGTCGTAAGCGACTAAGAGATAAAACGCGCATAAAGAATGAATTAGTCCTTACAAAAGCATCATAAAATACTAACATTCAAAATTTTACTACTCATGTTTACGATATACATTGAGAATAGCCGCAGTTGCCTTTTATTTATGACCTTAATGTTTATAAGATGATAAAACGTTTTAAAATACAATTCACTTGTCATTTAACAGTATAGTAGCTCAGTGGAAAAGTATCATACTGAATATGTGGTTGGTTATGGGTTCCATCTAAAGTTCAAATTACTTATATTTAAATATTATTATTGGGACCAGTCGTGGCGCAGCTGCAAGAACGTGTGACTGTAAACGACTGGTTGTGGGTTCCATTTCCACTCGAGGAGAGGAATATTTAATATTTCCATTTCTTTCGCTCTGGTATCAGAGGCAAAGCGCAATGCCTCTGAATTCGGCGGAAAGTTGGGAACGAAGTGTCTTAACACTAGATTCCCTCTGCCTCAGGGTAGGCATACTGCGTGAAGCTAAAAAAAATATATTATTTATTCGTTTTGATAAAACAACATATAGTGTGTTGAGTTCCGTCATTTAACATAAAATGCCTTGAATTCGGGCGGAAAGTGGAGAACGGAAAGTCTTGACACTTCGTCCTTTCTTAACCTCTTACGCGGTTAGGAGCGTGAGGACCTATCTCATAGATAAATGATATTAAAATGTAACCTAATGTATTTTTTACTTATTTAAACATAGCCCTATCTTAGTTTTTCGCCTTGGTAGTTAAGAAATGCATAAGTATCTTTTGTTTTCCTGGCTTTTACACATTTTGAAATGAAACTATTTTTACCCGATTTATCACGAATATTTCGAATATACGAAAACATATTTTAGAAAATCCGACATATGAACAATTTACACTAGTCCGTAGTCACGGTTAAGCTCATAGCTTACTTATTTTCATAATTAGCTTAATACAGTAAACAAAGCAAGTGTAAATTATCAGTATCGGAAATGACAATATTTTTAAATAAAGCTATCAAATTTTCGTGTAAAAGCTCTTTATTATGTTATTTAACCAACCACCCCAATTGGTATTTTTTTAAATTTGAATATTCCGTAGAGACGCGTCGGCGGCAATCTTCGCCCCTTTTTACCATCAGTAGCTAATATACATACATATTATAAATTGTCCTTATAAAATTGATGTGGCCAGTCGTGGCCCAGTGGCATAAGAGTGTGACTGTAAACGACTGGTTGTGGGTTCGATTCCCCCTCGAGGAGTGGAAATTATATTTCCATTTTCTTCGCTCTGGTGTCGAGGTAAAGCGCGGCGTTAAGTTCCGCCACTTAACACGCAAGCCTCCGAATTCGGCGGAAAGTGGGGAACGGAGTGTCTTAACACTAGGTTCCCTCTGCCTACCCTGCTGTGTGCGGGATATAGCGTGAAGCTATTTAATTTAATTTAATTATAAAATTGATGTAACGATATATTTTAGTACTTTTTTCGAGTTTTAAGCTGTCATCTATTTTTGTTTATTTTAAATTTTAACTTTTAAAGTTTCAATTTAGTTTTCAAATGAATTATTATAAATTTGAAATCTTCCTTCAGATTCACGCTTTTATGTAAGGTGAGAAAATCTAATGTCAGTTTTCTCCGTTCTTCTGTTTGAATTCGATACATTGCTTCTTGAGTCTCGGAACTCAACGAGGCAAAATGAAAACTCTTTACCATCGCGTTTACAATCAGATACTGTCACATTGCACGATAATGGTTTTAATTTGAAATTCAATAACTTAGGTGAGCTAAATAAATAGTAACATTTGAATTACAAATATATATTTATTATTTTTTTTTTAGCTTCCCGCTGTATCCCGCACAAAACAAGGTAGGCAGAGGGAAACTAGTGTTAAGACACTCCGTTCCCCATTTTCCGCCGATTTTGGAGGCATTGCGTGTTAAATGGCAGAACTTAACGCCAGTGCGGCGTTTTCTTTGCTCTGAAGAAAATGGAAATATCCACTCGTCGAGTGGAAATCGAACCCACAACCGGTGGTTTTAATCACTTGTTTATATTTATATGTATAGGTAATATATATTTATGTATAGATATATTATATGTATGTCTTTCCAATTGTCGATTAGTACAAAAAAGTAATTCATCACAATGTTTTCTCTATCTTCCCTTATTACTAGAGCAGTAGATGTAATAAGAAAATCTTCTAGGGTTAACGTTTAATAAGTTTAAATATAATCAAAGTTTGAAAACTAAATTGCACCCAATTTTGTAAGGAAATTCGATAAGTAAATGAGTGCCAAGAACAATTTGAGGGATTAATTGCCCCATAGATAAGTTGTAGTTAGATTTTGTTTAGTTAAAATTTATTAAGAGTATTTTATTTTGGTTAATATAAAGTCTTAATTCTAGGTTGTCTATTACTAAAAATAAGAATGGAGGTTTAAAAAAGTCTAATTTGCCATATAGTGGGACTAAAACTTTAATTTTTAACCGATATTGAGACATTACATATTAACTGGTGGAACTCAACACCCAGCTTTATCTTACCAGAGTAAATTAATAAAAGTAATGTAAATATAATCAATCCTCTGAGAAGGAATCGAACCCACAATCAATCCGTTTACACTCTTATATATCTCTTTACTATATTTCGATTGTAAACGGCGTTCCAAGCTACGAGTACTCGTATATCAAATTCATAAGCTAAACCATGTTACAGCTGAACAGCGCTTAATGATTTTGACAATGTTGATTAAAACTAAGAGGTAGCCAGATATTGAAATTGTTGAGCTCCTCGTAGTATTACTTGTGTAATATACTATAGTTCAATAATATTGATGCCAATATGGCGTAGTTGGGAAGTATCTAAAATGGTGAATGTGTGTTCGATCCTCAATCGAGGTATTTTTTTTTTTAAAGTTTCACGCTTTATCCTGCATAGCAGGTTAGTAAATAGAACCTAGTGTCAAAAGATACCGTTCTCAACTTTCTACCCAAAAACGACGGAACAAAGATGTGGAACTCAACGCCGTAATTTTTTTTCTTACCAGGGAGAAGAAATTAATTGATGCCTCTGAGTGGGATTAAGCCTACAACCGTACTACCTTTTACAGTCGCTGTCCCATTGCGTTACGGCAGCCTCAATTTCTTTAGCTTTTATTTGGCAAGAGCCAAATAAGGTATGAAAAGACTAACCGTAGGTGACTCAACATGCAAGATCTTAAGTTTCGAGCGAAAAATAGAGGACGGAATGTCTTGACACTATACTGACGGAATGGCTTTCTCTATCACCCTTTTATGCCAGAAATAGCTTGAAACTAATTAAACATTCCAAAATCCTAAAGATGCAAGATCTAAATACCAATACAAAATTAGATAAACCGCTTAACTTTATTTACATAGTTATATATATGTATGTATATATATATATGCAGTAAATCCACGAAAAGCAAGTTACGTGGAGTTGGTTGGGAAGCTCGGTAGTGTACACAAAGTTTGAACACTCAATCAGAGTAACGATTGACTAGTAATTTTCTGGGACAACTTTACCTGTGAATGTGGAACTATAATTTGTTGAGTAAGCTTTAAGCTTATGTAAATTTAGTTGAATTATTATAATAAATGTTTATAAAGATTTTATATGGACTAAAACTTTATTTTTTTTTGTTATTGCATCAGTCAGGCAGAACTCAGTGTCAAAATACTCCGATCTCCATTTTCTATTCGGATTTCTTTTTACGGATTCATAGCTACACTCACCTGACTTGCTAAATTTTCGTCCCGAGCAGGAATCGAACCCATTTTTCATACGTATATAAATAAAATAATGAAATTGACATGTATCGTGTAATTAATCTATAGATAAATAATTACACTATCTTTTATTTTTAAATATTTCATTCCAAAAAAAGTATCTATATCCACAGCACATTTAACCAAATTAAATTAAGAAAACAAAAAATATTTTAATTACATTTCAAAGTAACTAGATAGAATGTATAGCGTAGCGTTAGAGCGCTTGGGCGGTTCAAATATTTATACATTTTCTTAATTGCATTATCCGACAACTACAAAGATTTTTAAACCTTTTTAAAGTGTTATTCCACACTTAGGAAAATTGAACCACTGAGCAAAAATAAGTAGTAATAAAACATATAAGAATTTCGACGCAGCTGGTAGTAGAACGCATGGCGCAGCGGTGAGAGCGCCTGGACGGTATTCAGGTGGCGCGGGTTCGAATCCCGCTGCGTTCAAATTTTTATACGTTTTCTAAATGCCTTTTTTAACTACAAAGATGTTAATTTATATTTTGATTTTTTTTTCGATTTAATGCGAGTGACGATTCATTAAATACCGCAATACAAGCCGTGAAATATGTGTGACAGTTTATATATACTACCACCGCAACAAGTGGCCATCCGAGACTAAATTATAGCTTCACGCGTTTCCCGCACACCAGGGTCAGAGAGAGCCTAGTGTCAAAGACAATTGTTTTTTTTTTCTCATTCGTATCATTTTTGAGCCATGGTATAATAAGAAACGGCCTTCAATATCCCGCTTTGATTATTCGATATAGTGGATTAATTTGTATAAATAAATTGTAATTATTCCGCTGAGTTCGAACCCACAGACAATTCCGTTTACATTCAAACGTTATACTGCACCACTACACCACGAGGGTCACCCCAATTTGAAAGAGAAAGTAAGCCTTATTACCTAAAGTGTCCTTTATGCGTATTGAAGAATATTTGAGATAGCTTAGTGTGAAGACACTCCGTTCTCTACTTTCTGTCTAATTTAATAATATTGTGAATTGTGTGACGGAACTTAACGCGCTATATCTTACCTGAACGACTAATGAAAATATTTAAAATATTTTTTCACGTAGAAATAGAACTTCCATATTAAATTTAGTTATTTATTTATTCTACAATGAGAATAGCTGTATTGAGAAAACACTAGTAATTAGCAAAGAACGCAAAGTATTCTTAAAATTTATAGAATTCTCACATTAAAATACTATTTTAAACAACTGAGGATTAATGCTTTGTGTCTGTGACTGCAAAATATTCCTATCGACCACAAATAATGGTTGCAGCTCGATAACTAACTATTATTTAAAGCTTTTAAGTATTTTGTTTATAAGTTGTACTTCTAGTGTTGAATTCTGATTTTTTACGGAAAAATTATTATATTATGTACTATAATATGTTTGTTTTATAGTCCTTTATAGATAGATTTAATGAATCTACGAAACGAAAAAAATAGATTGATTTCTACACGTAAAGTCTTGAATTCTGGCAGAGAGCGAAGAATATCTTGACACTACGTTCTCTCTGCTAATCCTTTTTTTTTTTTTTTTTTTTTTTTAACGTCAGGAAATCCTTCACGGATACCAGCCCGAGTGACTCGGGACGTGGTTATGTGGGACTCCGATGAGGCAAGATGGTAACGCCGCCGTTACCCACTAAAACCTGACGGTGCTCCTTCTCGACCGCCATTAGCCAGGTCACGGGGACTGAATCAATCGTCCGAGGCTCTCTGCTAATCCTGCAAATGTGATGCTCGAATATGTAATGCTTTTAGAAATTTTACTATAATCAGCTAAGTTCTTTAGTTATATCGTTACGAATGTGCCAGATGAGCACGAATCGCTTCGTTAATGTCAAGTTGTAACGTTGATCGGTAAAAAGAGAGTAAAATGCTAAATGGGATTAAATTTCATGTTCTAATTTCGATGTAAAGTCAAATTTCATATACATTGTCTTGTCAAACTGGGCTATAAATTTAACCCCATCATTTACTTTTTTGTTTATTTTTACTGTAACCTATCTTAAGTTAGTTAATAATTACTTAGGCTAGCGTGGCGCAGCGGAATAGCATTAGATTGTGAACACAATTGTTGGGGGTTCAATACTAACTCTGGTAATACAAAAGGCAGTATTGCGATTCATTACTTTTCTCTAAGACTACTGTCTTAACATTCTCGTTATGCAGAAAAAGATATTCAAGTTGTTTTTTTAACAACTGTTAATTTCTCAACAAAATTAAATAATTTCTATAAGCTTAGACTTTATACTTCATCGCGAAACTATCTTCATACTAATTACGTACAAACATAGTCAATATTTTTACCAAATTAGGAATTAAAAAAGTTAATGTATATCTTTCATCAACACAAACCAGTAACAAAAGGGGACTTCAAAGAGTAGAAACGCTTAATGAACATATTTCACGATATAATCCTATTGTCTGTAATGAAATATATGAATAACATTATGTTAGAATTCTATTCTATTGTGTTATATCAGGGGGCTGTCGGATGCCGTCGAGTACTATAACGTGACCTACCCTGATAGTGCATTGGTTTCAATTCCAATATCTATGTTTTACTTTTATCTAATAATATAAAAGTTTTTAAACATTTTTAAAGTGTTATTCCACACTTAGGAAAATTGAAAAAGACATTTAAGGAAAACTGAGCAATGCTCAGTGATGAGAGCGCCTGAACGGTCTTCAGTAGGCGCGGGTTCGAATCCCGCTGCGTTCAAATTTTTATACGTTTTCTTTAAATGTCTTTTTCAATATAAAAGTTATGATCTTTGATGAAGTTGTTTTCGCGATTGCACATTTTGATGTGAAACTATTTTTAACCGGATTAATCACGTATACTTTTGGTATTTGAACATACATTTTTAGAAACTCTACGTTTCGAACACTTACGTTACGTACAGTAGTCCGTGGTCACAGGTAGACTCTGACAGTCTAAAAGTAAAAATCGTCGGGTTTCTATAAATGTGTTTTCGAATACCAAAAATATACGCGATTAATCCGGTTAAAATAGTTTCTTTTCAAAATATTAAAGTTGACTGAATAAATTATAAAGTTATTTTTCGAGACGATATGTGGCCAGTCGTGGCCCAGTGGCACAAGCGTGTGACTGTAAACGACTGGTTGTGGGTTCGATTCTCAATCGAGGAGTGGAAATATTTGATATTTCCATTTTCTTTGCTCTGGTACCGAGGCAAAGCGTTGAGTTAAGTTCCGCCACTTAACACACAACGCCTCCGCATTCGGCGGAAAGTGGGGAACGGAGTATCTTAATACTAGGTTCCCTCTGTCTACCCTGCTGTGTGCGGGATACAGCGTGAAGATAAAAAAAAATTAACATAGAATAAGTTAATTCTATTCGAAAATATAATATTTTTTGAGTAAAAAAGTATGGAATGCCCAAGAATCCGGTATAGAAATCAAATAAAATTCTGGGTACGAAATAACTTTCCTTGGCATTTCTCCAATTTATGGGAAATTTTGGTACCGTAAGAAGTTTCAATTAATAACCCGTTGTTTTTTTTCTTTTCAGATCTGCATTTTACGAGGTATGTAGGTGTAGAGCATCCGCTGACCCATATATAATATATTACTTAATATTAATATTTATTTTATTGATTATAAAACTGTTTTTCTTTATATAAGCCATACCTTTATAATCGAAATCATATACTCCTATAGTTGCGTAATTTTCTTAAAAGGGGATTGAAAGCTTCTCTTCAGGTAAGAGAGAAATTTAGCTTATATTTGCACGGGTGATATTAAGAATTTTTTTTATTAGCTTCACGCTGTATCCTGAACACGGCAGGGAGTCTAGTGTTAAGACACTCCGTTCCCCAATTTCCGCCGAATTCGGAGGCTTTGCGTGTTAAGAGGCGGAACTTAACAACGCGCTTGCCTTCACACAAGAGCGAAGATAATGAAAATATAAAATATTTTCACTTCTCGAGTGGGAATCACTCGCTTTACAGACACACTCTGTGCCTCTGCGCCAAGACTGGCCACTAACTATATTAAGATCTATACTTCAATACATATATACACGAATGTAGTACTAAATTATATACATAGAACCCCATAACACGAAGTAAGTATATAAAATGAAACTTTTAACCGTATCTTTCGTGTTTCGTTAAGAAAAAATGATCAAATACTTTAGATTATGTTTTACAACGTTAGGGATTTCTGCAAATGCGGTTTTCTGAGTCAGGATTAGTTACAAGTAAATATGTTCTGATTATCTATATGGAGAAAAATAATCTTTTAAGGACTTCAAAGGATGAATGGGATGTAGCCTTTTGGTATTCGGAAAATTAAAATAAATAATATTAGTATTATCTATAACAGAGATGACCAGTCTTATTTCGCAACGGGCTGGTCCCATTTTTTAAATATTTTTTAAGCGGGCCGTATGCCGCCACAACACTTAAGTTTTGATTGTTTCAAATCTTAAATATCATATAACTGATTTGGCCTTTAATATAAATAATATATAACCATTCCCCCGAGTGAGAATCGAATCCACAGCCATGCTTATAGTCAGACATTGTCTCATTGCCGCAACGGCCTCAGCTTTTTGTTAAGCGGCTCGTAGTCTTTTCTATACTTATCAAAATATAAGTTATACTTTTAAAAACTCATTTGAAATAGAAAATTAAATGGATTTAACACTTATACGACGTTTGCAGATATAATTTAAGATAAGCTTTATAAGAAATGTCTATTCTTAGTCGGCAAGTCAATATTATCAGCTATCTACGATGATTAGTAGGAAATAGTTCAGAACTTTTAAATATTCATTTATGACGTCACACCAGTCATGCCAGTCGGCATGTCTGTAAATGGGACTGAGTGTGGCTTCGATTCCCACTTGCGGAATAGAAGTATTCATTATTTCCATTTTCTTCGCTCTGGTGTCGATGCAAACGCGGCGTTAAGTTCTGCCACTTAACACGAAATGCCTGCAGAATTCGGTGGAAAATGGGGAACGAAGTGTCTTAACACTAGGTTCCTTCTGTCTAACCTGCTGTGTGGAGGATACTTTAGCCATCAGATAGACTAACTGTAAACGCGATACGAAAACGCATGCGATATTTTATAAACAATATGCAAATTTAAGTATTTCGCCCTAAATTAAAATAAGGATAAAGTCTAAATTACATCTTATGCATAATGAAGATACAGCCATTCAGTTATACTGCCGTTACTAAGTTAACTTACGAGCATAAACGCTTATATGACACTCCATGGGATCATATGCTTTAAAGTAATTGTTTATTTGAGTGAAAAAAATATATATTTTCATATTAACTTTTAGTGTGATTCTGTTGTTAAATAATATTGAAGGCTGCTATTGGGATGAATAAAGATCGACTACTATAGCAGGTAGTTGTTAATATAAATACTGCGTAAGAAATTGTTATTAGTATGTAAAAAAATATATATGTTAAAAATGTTATAAAAAAATGTACGATTTGAACCTGGAAGCTGTCCAAGTGCTTTAGCTAATTAAGTTATTTGTTGGAATGCATATAGGAGTATCATTAAATTAAATAGCTTCACGCTATATCCCGCACACAGCAGGGTAGGCAGAGGGAACCTAGTGTTAAGACACTCCGTTCCCCACTTTCCGCCGAATTCGGAGGCTTGCGTGTTAAGTGGCGGAACTTAACGCCGCGCTTTACCTCGACACCAGAGCAAAGAAAATGGAAATATAATTTCCACTCCCCGAGTGGGAATCGAACCCACAACCAGTCGTTTACAGTCACACTCTTGTGCCACTGGGCCACGACTGGCCACTCATGACACTGGATCATTTATCATATAAATCTATACTCCTAATATCGGAGAGTTTTAACACCATCGTAGCGCGGTGGGACAGCGTCTAATTGTAAACGAATGGTTGTGGGTTCGACGACTACCTATACCTATTAAGATACAGAATTAAGTATCAAGCTGAAAAAATAATATACCAATATCCGAGTAATCCTATATCAAGTCACTAGTATTAAAAATGATATATTTCTAAATTTATTCCAAATATGACAACACATAATAACCCTAATCTTATGAATACAGGATAATATAAGAAGTCAAAAGCGTTCGCTGGGAGCTATAAGTACCTAATTATCGCAAGATAAAAGATAAAACAAATGTAAATTATTATTTTATTTCATAAATATTTTTTAATGCCACACGGCCATTTTGTTTTGTGGGTTATTTTGAATATAAAGTTATAAATAAAAAGGTTACTTTCCATACTCGTGTTTCATTTTACAGATACATACATGCTTGAAATAATTAGGAAACCCTTATGATTGTAATTATTTATTTTGTTTGATATTTTTATTACATGAACAGTTGTCGCCCAGTGGCACAAGCGTGTGACTGTAAACGACTGGATGTGGGTTCGATACCCACTCGAGGAAAGGAAATTATATTTCCATTGTCTTCGCTATGGTGTCGGGGTAAAGCGCGGCGTTAAGTTCCGCCACTTAACACGCAAGCCTTCGAATTCGGTGGAAAGTCGGGAACGGAGTGTATTAACACTATGTTCCCTCTGCGTACCCTGCTGTGTGCGGGATACAGCGTGAAGCTAAAAAAAAAAAAAATATGACCATTTGGCGTAAAGTTCAGTGATTATATCGTATTTTCTGATTATTTCTACTGTTACGTATTCGATTCCCAAATTATGGTTAGGTTAAGTTTTTTAATTTTGGTTCAATGGTAAGTCAGCGTGACTGACTTGACAATCTATAATGTGTTTTTTTACTTAAATTTTATCTTTTGTCTTTAACTATTCAATAACTCAGCGTGTTACAAATCATAGTTTTATTGGCATCTTAAAATATTGTGCAATTTAAAGTGTAAGAATAAAAGTAAAATTTGCTACTGGTGTATCTAAGACATAACATTTTCCTCGAGCTGGAATCAAACCTCTAATCATTGTCTACATTCAGCCAGTTTCCAACTGTACCACGTTAACTCCTCAACTCGTTCACGTTAGGCTTAATATAACATTGTAAGATTCGATATTTGATTAAATTTCAATTACAGAGACGATTATACATTACTTGCGAGTGTTTACATCTCCATAATGAGAACGGTTTTGCTTGGGATGTACAAAAACATTTGTACGATATGTATATTGTATATTATTGTTTATTTATTACTAATTCGTTCTTCTTTCATTCATTCAATATATGTATATTATTTTGTATATATATATAAAATAGCTTCACGCTATATCCCGCACACAGCAGGGTAGGCAGAGGGAACCTAGTGTTATAACACTCCGTTCCCCACTTTCCGCCGAATTCGGAGGCTTGCGCGTTAAGTGGCGGAACTTAACGCCGCGCTTTACCTCGACACCAGAGCGAAGAAAATGGAAATATAATTTCCACTCCTCGAGTGGGAATCGAACCCACAACCAGTCGTTTACAGTCACACTCTTGTGCCACTGGGCCACGACTGGCCACTTTTGTATATATATCTACTTTAAAATATAAATTGAACGAGTCTGGAAGAGATTGCTATTAGGTATAAGATCGCTTTTGTACATTTATTACTATTTTGTTTAAGTTATGTCCCTCTATTTGTTCTCTTAATTAATACAATGTTCTTCACCCTTCAGCTTCTTATTTTTCTACATAAATAGAAAGAACCTAGTGTCAAGACACTCCGTTATTTAATAAAGCAAGAATAAGAAAAATAGTGCATGTAACTTTAGAAGCGCTCACTTCTTCTAGTCTATAAGACCCAGCCTTGTTTATAATGTTGTTAAGTTATCGCTGTGATTAAGTAAGCTTCTTCATATATAACTATTTGCGCTTGCATACTCCTGACATTTAATTTAATATTATATTTATATCTAGAGGCTATCATGGCGCAGTGGAACAGTGTCGGTCCGTAAATGCGATTGTGGGTTCGATTCCCACTCCACGAAATAATAATAATTATATTTTCATTACGGCAGATTATTATTATATGCAGTCTGGCTAGTTCAAAGGCGATGTTAAGTTCTGCCACTCAAGCTGAATATCTTCGTTTTCAGCTAAAAGTAGAAAAGCAAGTGTTTAATATGCTCTCTTTTACTAACTTATTGTGCAAGAAAAGCCGTGAAAGAAAAAAATATGTATATATATTTATTTAAATATCACTATTGTGACGTAGTTTATCTATATGGTAATAATATACAAGATGTTGTATTATTACAGGCAATGTTTGTTTTTAATTTATTTTTGGACAAAGTACAACGTGGGCGGGCGGCACCCAGTAGTCAACACTCAGTCACTCTAAAAGGGCGGAAAATGCAATATGACGTAGACCATAGCAGTATGACGAATTAAATATGGTATATCAAGGTTTTCTTTATCTACTTGACAAAGTACAGGAAGTAAGTATATTTACTTACTTAATATAATATATTTATATTTATATTATCATAATTTGGATATCTTTTACAGGTTATCTAATGCCAGAATACGCTACTTAAATCACAATGTCCCGATTTCGGGCAAAAAAAGGAAAACAGAGTGTCTTAACTCTAGATTCTCTTCTATTCTTCTATTTACAAAAGAAAGCGTCTAACTAAAAAAAATAAAGCCGTATTTAGTTAAGACTGCGTTTAATTAATAGTATTTGAATACCACAGATAGAAATCTAAAAATAAGCTAACTTTACATTTTCATTCGAAGACAGGATCGTCTTAATTAACATTTGTCCTTTGGTATTGTGTGATTCGCGTAATTATTTTCCACTCCACAAGCTATTCTTAGAGGGAAAAAATATTTATAAGTAAAAAAAAATAACAAAATGGTTCTTCATGCTTCAATTTTGGACAGAACATAAATATCTCTTGTGTTATTCACCAATTAAAAGCTTTACAAGTAAGGCAAATTCCGCCTTTGTAGCACAATCGGGGCATATTATTTTTACTACCTCTATAGTTATGGGATCTAATCACAATGAGATACCTAATATTATTGGTAAGCATTTGAATGTGGTATCATTTGAACAGAGTTTAAGAGAGCGCAGAAAATAAGTATCTATTCGTATTGTTAAAATAATTTATATAGTTTTTTATTTATACGCTTTTGTGTAAAGTGTTATGATGCGTAGCAACACTATGTTTTGCACAAAATTAATTAAAAAAAATTTACAATTTATCGAGTGAATTGAATTCAATGTACTTTATAACTTATATATTCTTATCCATATATAAACAATATTAATATATTTTTGACGGTATTTATGACTGTACACATCATTTTAGAATATTCTGTACGGTAAAGAATAAGAAATCGATTTCTTTTTCGATTTTTGTTTAACTTTGACTACATCGCAGTCTGACAGGTTAATCGCAGTCTGACGAGAGATGGTCGTGTGTTCGATTCTCACGGAGGAATATTTAAATAATTTTCATTTCTCCTCTCTGAAGGCCTGATTGATACCTTAGTCAAAGCTCGTCGTTTAGTTCCATCACAAAACATGCAATCTTGGTACTTATAGTCCAACTACCCGTACTGCTTTTTTCCTACATAGCGAGCCCACCTAGTAACCAAAAACCTCTTATATACATACATAAAGTTAAATTTTCATTACATATTATGTTTCACGACAAGCAGCTTCCCTTGTCGCCGCAAATATTGTAAGAAATGGTTGACAAGAACCGACTATATATTCCGTTTGACTAACGCGCTCCTTGGAGACCTTCAGTTTTTCCATACAAATCAAAATAAGAAAAAATCTTGAGTAAAATATATGTTTTTTAAATAAAACTAGTGGTTTGAACTGGTTTCGTTCATTTTTTATTAATAGACTTCATGAATGCTTAGAATATTGTTTTTTTAATAAATTTATATATTTTTGTTATTCTTTCTCTTATGGCATGTGTTTTATTATTATTCATTTAACCCGATTAACGTCAGCTTAAAAATAAATGACGTCTCTGTGTGTGAAGTTTAGACTTTCTTAACTATCCCAAAAAACACATTTCTTCGTAGCAGAGTAGTCAAAGAGGAACCTAGTGTCAAGACACTTCACTTTTTGCTCGAAATCGAGACATTGCTTGTTAAGTGGCAGAATTTAACAACGCCCAAATAGAACTGATTTCGTATTATTTCACAAATTATTTATATTTATTAAGATTAACATATTTAAATGTGAATATTCGTTAGGCATTTCGATAACTTTTACTTAATTATTTATTAATATTGCAATTACAAAGAACAATTTAATATGTTATTTAAATGGTAACAGCACAATCGGCTCGTAAATTGCACTTAATTTGTTTCGATTAAGTTATACGTTAACGATATTTTAATAATTTCAGTTCCTATACATGTTATTATGTAGACTGTACTGTACTAAGAAGAAATTATGATTCTTGTTTATTTTAAAAGTCGTTCGTATTTTATTTTGGTGAAATGACATACCGATATACATTAATAATGTAAAAAGATGTTGATGATGATAGATGTAAAAATTTCATTAAAATATATTTTTTAAACCGTGTAAAGTTTTGGAAGTGACTTCTATGCGATGCGTTCCGACGCAGAGGTGAGAGCGCTTAAACAAAAAATAAAAATCTTTATTGGAATTTAAAAAAATAATTTAAAAGGCGCGGGTTCAAAACCCGTTGCGTTCAACTTTTTATAAGTTTGCTAATATTTTTTTTATTTGTGTGTGAATAACATTTTGAAAATTAGTAACATTTTTCATGTTTAACTTCATTGTTACTTGGCTACGTATAAATTTTGAAAATTCTCTTAATGCTAGGAGCCCTTAAAAAACCTACACACAAAATTCTATTTTCCTTCCTTTCCTTTCTATTTTCCTACGCCCATTCGTTTCGATTATGCGTGTCTGTCTGTCAGTAACTTAACAGTGTTGTATATTTTATAGATAAGGTTGTTTCAGAAGAACTGATAAAAGTAGTGCACTTTTTAACTACTATACATTACTTCTACTACAACATACTACTTATGTGCAACTCTCCGTTCATTAAAATTGTATCACTAGATAGAGATTTCACTTTCTCCAAAGATATACAGCATATAAGAAACGTGTATATATGGATTTTCAGACATTTCATGCTATATGTTAAAACTAGACATTAAATGAAATTATTAATTTTTTTTAAGCGACATAGTCTACTTATATCATTGTAGCGTTATACGCTGAATTAATAGACGAAGTAAGGCATATTTATATATTATCTGTAACAAAATAGTTGTCAAATTACATTATTTAACATATGTAAAAAAAAATGTACGAAACATACTTTACGTAAGTATGCTTTGAGAAGCTCTGCTAAGCTTTTTTAGTTAAAACTAATTTGGAAACCTTTGTAATAATACTCATTAATAAAAAATAACTTTTTCAAGTAATAATATCATTTATATATTTGAGATCGAGAAACGAGTATAATGGATATTAAACTAAGCACAGCGAAACAATAGAATTAGCATTCGATTATCATTTTGTTGGTAAAAAAGAGAAAATTATTAACTTGAAATAACTTCTTTGACTAAACTTCGAAAACCATTTTATTATGCATATATTAACTTTTGTATATGTTTTCAGTAGTTTTTCGTCATATTGTATAAACAAGAATTTAAATGGTTCTGGTAGGACAAAGGCCAGCGTTAAACTCCACCACTCAACACTGTCTCAAATTGAGTGAAAGACTGATTCCCTTCATCTACTAGACTCTCTTTGCTTAACCTATGCGGGATACAGCGTGAAGCTAAAAATAAATATATGGACAACTCGTTCATAGAATATCTTTAAAATTAAAAGTATATATTTTATTTCAGAGGGCCACTCGTGGCGCAATGGCACAAGCGTGAGACTGTAAACCACTGGTTTCCATTGTCTTCGATCTGGTGTCGAGTTAAAGCGCGGCGTTAACTTCCGTCACTTAACACGCAATGCCTCCGAGTTCGGCGGAAAGTGGAAAATGGAGTGTCCTAACACTAGGTTCCCTCTGCCAACCCTGCTGTGTGCGGGATACAGTGTTAAGCTAAAAAAAATGCATTTTTGAATTGCAGCTTAACGTTTTTTCCCGCAAAGCAGAATAGGTAGAGAACCAAAATATACACTTCCCCACGTTCCACTCGAAATTAAGATATCGTGTAAATTAACACTACCTGTTGTCGCGAAGAAATTAAAATAATTTAAATACAATAATGTTTCCCAAATGGCAATCGATTTTATAATCATTGCGTTAGTGGCTTCTTCTAAATATATTCTTTGACAAGTTTTTTGAAATAGGAAATTTCTACGTCATCTTTAATAATTTTATTTGATATTATCTTATGTATAGAGAGATACAGATTAAGATAACAAATCTCCACTTTTTAGAAAACTATTATTAATAATTATTTAATTATCTATTACTAATATTATATTGTTAAATATTATATAAATGAATTATTAAATATAATCCATACTTATATTATAAATGCGAAAGTCTGTGTGTTTGTCTGTCATGCTTTCACGGCTAATCTACCGATCCGATATAGATGAAATTTAGAATGGAAGTAGTAAAAGTGACTGGGTCTAACATAGGCTACTTATTTTTTAAAAAATCAACTTCTAAAGGGTTGAAATAGGGGATGGAAGTTTATATGAAAAATCTCAACCGCTTGACCGGTTGTAATGAGTTTCGGCATAAATATAGTTAATAATCCAAGGTTAAACATAGGCTACTTTTTTTTTCAAAAATGCACCTCCGAGGGTTGCAGTACAACGAAACAGTTGTGTAGTTTCCGCGGCGAAGCCGCGAGCGGGCCGCTAGTATAATATAAATGAATAAATAAATTATATTGTTAAATTACACAATTAATAATATATAACAATTTCATTATTTATTTAACCAATGTAAATAATTATTTATTTTAATACAACACTTTCTGTTGTTAAAACGTCCATCTCTTTAATTAATTTCACAATTTTCTGTTACAAGTGCTATTTAAATAGTCATTTGCAGTTATGCAGCGTTTATTTTTGCTTTTTGCTCTTCTTTACTATGTATTAATAACTTAAAGGAGTAATTAAGTAAAATTTCAAATATTTTACTTAAATATATATTAACTAGAAATAACAATAAGTAATTTAATAAAAGAACTTTTTATTTAAGTCCCTAATATGAGAAAGTACTAAGTTTAGATTACTTATAAGAAATATATTTTTAAGCTTTACGCTGCATTATATACGCACACCGCAGGGTGGGCAGAGGAAACCTAGTGTTAATACACTCCGTTCCCCAGTTCCCATCGAATTCTCGAAGCATTACGTGTTAAGTGGCGGAAATTAACGCCGCGCTTTGCCTTACGTTTTTACCGAAATTTACTAAAAATTACATTCTACACATTTATACAGTTGTACGAAATAGTTAGTGGTTTTCTTAGTCCCCTTTTTTTATTTTTCTCCTAAATTGTGTTGCTGTTTGAGTTATATACGCGTAGTTATACCCACAAACAATCTTCTAAACCGGGAACTTTAAAACTAACCTTAAAAGAAAATTAAGCTAGAGATAATTATAATAACTTGTCCAAGGACCAGTGGTGGCGCAGTGGCACAAGCGTGTGACTGACAACGACTGGTTGTGGGTTCGATTCCCACTCGAGGAGTGGAAATATTTATTATTTTCATTTTCTTCGCTCTGATGTCGAGGCAAAGCGCGGCGTTAAGTTCCGCCACTTAACACGGAATTCCTGCGAATTCGGCGGAAAGTGGGGAACGGAGTGTCTTTACACTAGGTTCCCTCTGCCTACCCTACTGTATGCGGGATACAGTGTGAATTTAAATAAGAAGAAGAAGTTGAACATAAAAAAGCCTGTCCAATGTTAAGAAAATCTGCTTGAAACGTTATCGTTATCTAAATCTTGTCTAATGTTAAGAAAATCTACTTGAAACGTTATCGTTACTCGTCTATTATATATCTGTATATTTTACTTTTCAAGAAACTATACGACTTTCAGTAATAATCACAAATTAGTTGTAAAAATTGAAAAAAAAACACTAAGTTATTTTCTCGTTCTATTGCAAAATTTAAACGTTGTTTTTTATATCTTTTTTTGTCTAATTACTGTTTCCATATAAGAACCGCTACACGTTACTACATAGCACGATAGTTAGTGAACATAATGTCAAGACACTCCGATTTTTATTTTCAGCCTGAAATAGTGACAAAGCGTGTTGGGTGGTAAAGCTAAAAAAATAATTTAGATATATAATAATTAAAATTCCTAATTATAATCGTTAAAATTTTAAGAACTATTATTCAAATTATTCTGAAGCTCGTAATTTATTTTAATTTTGTTACTTATGAAAATAATCAAAATTTCAATAGGTTTTTCCTGTCATTTTCAATCGCCATTTTGCTCTTTTAAAACTGTGTCCACAAGAATATACAATTTATTTGCACAACACTTTTATATCATGTATTATATCATGTATTGTATCATAATAGAATTACGGCCGGCTGAAACTAATGGAAGCTATGTTTTTATATAATTTATTTAAAAAATATTGAATTTCATTTTCTTTTGGTTTAATTAATTTATTTATTTTTCGAATAAATGAAAAACTATTCAATTAAGTTAGTAGTTATTACATTATTAAATAAAACAGTTTTAAATGGTTTATTCACCTATATTTGTGGCACTGAAATACATTTTAGATTACATTTAAGGCAGACAAGTAACCACTAACTACTGTAAAGTGTTCCAAACGTCGGGTTCTGTGAAGTATATTTTCGATTGCAAAACTATACGCAATTAAATTATTTAATTATCTATTACTAATTAAAATTAACGCAGTTAATAATATTTAATTATTTATTTATTCATTTATTTAAACAACGTTATTTTTTTTTATACAGTACTTTCTGCTGGTGAAACGTCCATCTCTTTAATTAATCCAATAATTTTCTGTTACAAGTGCTATTTAAATAGTTATTTGCAGTTATGTAGCGTTTATTTTTGCATTTTGCTCTTCTTCTTTAAGTACTTATAATTTAAAGAATTGTCAATTAAACTGGTTAAAAAAAATTTTATATTATTTTACATTATATAAAATCGCGAAAACCAAAGATGATTTATTTATCAGAACATTTTTTTTTTTTTGAAAATGGTAAAATTACTTGTTTAAAGGGATTATGGATAAATTTAAAATACAGCCTATGCCATTTACGATCATAATATAAAAAAAGTAATGTTCGGGTCATTTATTTTCTAACAAATGTAAAATTTAAAAATAAATGCGTAGACATAAGGTTAAGCTATTTAAATATAATATCACTTTCATTTTCATATAGAAATAGTTATTTTATAACCCTATTTACGTTCTGTATCTGTGGAAATATATATTTTTTTCAAAAATTATATTTTTTAATAGAGATTAAAAATTAACCGTAATATACGATTTTTGTATAAAGTAGTATTTATATTATTCATATTTTTCTCTGAATAAATGGAATTTTTGTTAAATCCATACAAATCTTTCTTTAAAATTATTAATATTTAATATTCTCTTTGTTAACAATTAATTTTTCCAAATTATAATCATAGCTTTTTAAAAAATTTAAAACAACTGTCTATATATTACACATAAAATCCTAAACTACACGAAAACTAAAAAAAATAGACGAATTTCTTCAACAAATTAAAAAAATATATATATTTTTCTATATAAATATAAACTTTTACGTACCGCTGTATCAGGATCTTTACACTTTCAAAGCTAGCACTGTTTTGAAGGCTGCAGCGTTCGCCCCGAGCTTTTATGTCTCGTCTATGGCGTGACGTCACCATGCATAGAGTTCACCCAATACGTAGCCATGGGGCTAAATACATGGTGTCTTGTTATAATGGCTTAAGAAACTATCATTTATAAGTAATATTAGTTGTTGAAAATTATATGGTTTGGATTACTTAACTTTGTATAGTGATTTGATATTTATTATACAAGTATTCAAGTGTTCCGTAGAAAATTATAAGAATTTTCTTTTTTATATTTTTATTTAAATTAGGTGTATATTTAAATTAGGTGAAGGATTAGTAAAATATCACTACTTTTTTTTTAGTTTTCCACATTTTCTCTCTTTGTTTTTTAAAACGCCACAGACTCGAGGTCCGTGTACTTTCCAGCTTTGTTTTTTTTTAGCTTCAGGCTATATCCCGCACACAGCAGGGCAGGCAGAGGGAACCTAGTGTTAAGACACTCCGTTCCCCACTTTCCGCCGTATTCGGAGGCTTGCGTGTTAAGTGGCGGAACTTAACGCCGCGCTTTACCTCGACACCAGAGCGAAGAAAATGGAAATATAACCACATATCGAGTGGGAATCGAACCCACAACCAGTCGTTTTCAGTCACACGCTTGTGCCACTGGACAGACTTTCTTTTTCTGTTTGTGATTTATTTTTAATTTATTTTAGCGAGTGAGTACACTCGGCCACACGTTTCTTATTTCGTTTGTTTATGTAATAGAGTGACTGTAGCAGTGCCTCAAAGAGTCAGGTCCGGTGGTTGGTAGGTCCCTATCCTCCTCTCAGGCAGTGCAGATAGCGTTAGCGTATAGCGTTCTTCCACAGTGTAGGTGGCTGAACTTAATGCCACTCTTAAAACATTTTTATACATTATAATTATTAAATATAATAGTATAAGTGGGGAACGGAGTGTCTTAACACTAGGTTTCCTCTGCCTGCTGTGTGCTGGATACAGCGTGAAGCTAAAAAAAAAAAGAGATTTGAACCAACAGTCTTAATTTCAATAAACTGAACCACAATAGTGTTTCCTTGTTGTGTTTATTCGAGGCACAATTCGTAAACGATCGTTAAGCAAATAGAAAAACATAAAAGTTTTACATAGATACCCACTAATGACTTTATTTTTGTACGTAGGCATTAACATAGTGATAAATGTTGTAATAAACATTAAAGTAATAAATATTAAAGTAATAAATAATTTAAACAATAAATAAATATAATATGTTTAATAGTTTATTATCACGCACCTTCCTTAATTTCGCCTAAATTTATGTAATCAATTAAATTAATTCAGGTTTAAGGCTTTTCCTGCATAGTAGGATAGTGAGAGAGAACATAGTGTCAAAAAAAATCTTTCTTCACTTTATACTCAATATCAAGTACAAACCGAGTAAAGTTGTGGAGCAGAACGTCGAGCTTGTCTTGTTCGTTAGAATGAAGAAATGAAAATAATTTCATTATTCTTTTAAACATTTTTAAAGTGTTATTCTACACTTAGGAAAATTGAAAAAGGCATTTAGAAAACGTATAAAAATTTGCACGCAGCGGGATTCGATCCCGCGCCTCCCGAGTACCGTTCAGGCGCTCACTGAGCAAGCGTTCAATTCGCTCAGCGGTGAGAGCGCCTGAACGGTATTCGGGAGGCGTGGGTTCGAATCCCGCTACGTTCAAATTTGTATACGTTTTCTAAATACCTTTTTTAATTTTTTTATGATTCCCCAAGCGGGAATCGAAACCACAGCCTATCATGATCACAGTCTGATGCTGCAAGGGGATGACACCGTATATATATAAGACAATTTTCTATTGTAGTGAATTGCGTATTAAGACGACAGTCAAAAAAACACAATTGAGTTTCTCTGTAAAGAAAATATTTATTATATGATATCTTATATGATGTACATTCTTAATCTTAATGATATAAATAAAACTAAAATTAGTTACATATTTACCTGTAAAGAAAAGAAACGACATTTAATGTTATTATTTAATATTTTGTCGATTCCTTAAATCACAACAACGGTTAGATTTTTAAAATGAATACTTTTTATTACGTCGTACTCTGGCGACTCGCAATCACAGATAACATACGACGTCCGCCACAGAATATAAATTGTTTAATGTTAATTGCGTTTAATGTACAAAAATATTTATATAAAAGAAAATAAATTATCATATTTTTTTACATATATAAAGTTAAAAAGATAGCAAGGTACTTTATCCTCCTCTTTTTCGGTACTTCTCCGTTTATTTGAAGAAGTCTTTCCTGGACTTTACCCAACCAGATCCAAGCATCACGTATGCAAGAGATACGTCAAAATAAGAAAATATTGAAATCTTTCGAATTTGACAGATAGTAAATAAGAATGCATTACGATTCGTAGCTACGCGTAGCGTTGTAGATACCTTCGTAGCTCTTAGCAAAATGTTGAGAATTTGTATTTGGTATATATTTTTATAATTTCTTATGTTATGTATATTTATTATTATAGAATATATTTATAATTTTTTTATCTTCACACTGTATCCCGCACACAGCAGGGTAGGCAGAGGGATCCTAGTGTTAAGACACTCCGTTCCTCACTTCCCGCCGAATTCGGAAGCATTGCGTGTTAAGTGGCGGAACTTAACGTCGCGCTTTACCTCTGATACCAGAGCGAAGATATGGAAATATTAAATATTTCCACTCCTCCAGTAGGAATTGAACCCACAACCAGTCGTTTACAGTCACACGTTCGTGCCTCTGCGCCACGACTGGCCCCAATATATTAAGTTACAATAAATACACACTTAATAATAGAAATCCCAAGCAAGAGTTAGAAATGAATTAGCATACAATATATTTCCTTATCGCTCCAGCACAATGACATATCTACACCCTCAGAGCCGTCCTGTCATTACGTTCTGATAAAAATATGCTGGTAGATTTTGTATAAGCCTTTGTGACCAATTTCATAATTCATATCTATGTAAATGCAAATTATTTTTTATTTTTGAAATCTGAATATTATATTGACGTGAACGGTATAATAGAATTATTTGTTAAAGGTGTAGTATGCTAAGGTGTAGTGGCCAGTCGTGGCCCAGTGGCACAAGAGTGTGACTGTAAACGACTGGTTGTGGGTTCGATTCCCACTCGAGGAGTGGAAATTATATTTCCATTTTCTTCGCTCTGGTGTCGAGGTAAAGCGCGGCGTTAAGTTCCGCCACTTAACACGCAAGCCTCCGAATTCGGCGGAAAGTGGGGAAAGGAGTGTCTTAACACTACGTTCCCTCTGCCTACCCTGCTGTGTGCGGGATATAGCGTGAAGCTATTTAGCTATGTTTAAAATGTATTTTTGCCGTTGAGCTACGTAGGATGAGGTGCAACTGTAAACGTATTTAGTTAGGGGGTTCCATTTATACTGGAGGAATGATCAGAATTTAAATATTTTCAATTCTTTCTTCCATCCTTTCAAAAGATAAAGCATGAGATTGAGAGGTACGGGTCAAAAGTAAAAAATAAGGTGTTTTAAATATTTCTATTTGAATATCCTTCCTATATAGGAAAAAGTGTGAAGCTGCAATAAAATTATAAATCTACTATCCACTTTCTTCATAATTATTTCCTTTTTCATAACACAACATTTTAAAGTAACACGTACGACTGTTGTCGCGTAAAATACATGCTGCCATACTAACATGTATATATATTATATAAACGTACAAGTATATATCACATTCATGCTAGTCTGTGTAATAAATATTTTATTATATTAATATATATATATATATAGAATCTACTTTAAAAAAAAATAATGATTTCACACACTCCTATGTAAAAAACTCTTCCATAATTTGTGCAAAAACAGGCCCAATAATTTTCCTTCACCTATACGAGTATAGACGTTGACAGTTGAAACATTAGTTGCAACGTAAACATGTTATTATGATCTGTAAACTTTTCTTAAGTTTTCGGTCATTTCGAATTATATATCTGTTGTATAGTTTGATTTTTGCCAGACTAGAAGTGTAAACATTTGTGCACTATCATTCGTTTAATTAATTAATTTATTTATTTTGATGACCAACACATCAATTAAATATATTACATAAAAAGAACAATATAAAAGAAATTAAATCGAAAGTGCCGCTTCAATTATAGGTGCTGCCAGCATGCAAACTATCTGCATTTTTTTTTCCCTTTTTTTTAGCTTCTCGCTATATCCTACAGCAGGGTAGGCAGGGGGAACCTAACGCCGCGTTTTGCCTAAACACCAGAGCGAAAAAAATGGAAATATTAAACACTGGATTCGAACCCACAACCAGTCGCTATACAGTTACTTTGTGCCTCTGTGACACGACTGGCCCAATGCAAGCAAGTTACGTGTGTATAAGCAATTTAATTTAATAGAAAAAGAATTAAAACAAATGACATTATGTATTATGTATACAAAAACACTAAGAATACTAAAAATACTACTTAGAATTATGAAATAAAATAACAAAAATAGTCCAGGTATAGTCACTGAGATCTCGGGGATTTAAGTATTAAGGCGCGCAGTTTATGCTTTTTATCACAATAAAATATTAGCGCAGTTTTATAATATATAAGCTCAAGCAAAGTTGAAGATATTTAAATTGTTTCAATATAATTATCTTCAACTTTGCTTGAGGCTGCAGTGACGCAGTAGATAATGTCAAAGTGTAGACGCGATTGTTGGTGGGTTTGATCCCTCTCAGGTGATTGATAAGGCATGTATAAATTATTTAGATTTCTTCGCCCTGGTACGTAAGACATAGCGCAGCATTCAGCTCCACCACGCAACATACAATGTCTCTCTCTCGATTACAGGAGGAAAGTGGCAAACGGAGTGTCTTAACACTAGTTTCTCACTGGCTACCCTGCGGTAAAAAGCAAGAAGCGTTTTTTTATTTAACTTTCTTAAAAATAGTTATCAAATTGCAAAATTATATTCAAAGAAACCACTACTTCCCTACACTCTATACATTTTTTGAACTCTTTAACCCAACAATCCAAAAAAAAGTACCTCATTAAATCATCTCTACTAATAAACTCTCTTAATATATAAATTTTGTTTTCAATTTTACCTGTTTTCCCGTATAGCACTGTTATACACTGCTACTTACTCCATTCTTCATTTACCACCTGAAACAGTGCATGTTGCGTGGCAGAACTGAATGTCGGGCTGTGTCTAACATACCAGAGCAAAGAAATAAAAATAATTCAAAATCAAACCCCACTTAACCTTCAAATTCGAGGCATTGCGTGTTGAGTGGTAAACATCAACGGCACGCTTTGCCTTGGTCATTGGTCATTAGATGGAAGAAATGAAATAAAGTACTTTAACCCTGTTGAAATGAACCAGTAGCACAGGGATATATGTAATTAGTAGAGTAAAAAATGTCTTGAGAAAGAGTTCAACGAACAACCATGTAAGTTTACGCCTATTCATCAGCTATTTACTTTAATGCTTTTAATACTTTAAGTGGCCAGTCGTGGCCCAGTGGCACAAGCGTGTGACTGTAAACGACTGGTTGTGGGTTCGATTCCCACTCGAGGAGTGGAATATTTAATATTTCCATTTTCTTCGCTCTGGTGTCGAGGTAAAGCGCGGCGTTAAGTTCCGCCACTTAACACGCAATGCCTCCGAATTCGGCGGAAAGTGGGGAACAGAGTGTCTTAATACTAGGTTCCCTCTGCCTACCCTGCTGTGTGCGGGATACAGCGTGAAGCTAAAAAAAAAAATCTTGAAATGGATCGGAAAGTGGATAGTATATTGTTTATTAACACTCTTCACTTACTACAGTGCTATGCGGGAAAACAGCGTGTTACTAGAAAATAAAAGTGACCTTATGAACAGACGCTGAAAGTAGTACGTAAATATTTAGAAAAAAGTATATGTATTTTCCCCATAGGCGCCTTTATGTGATGTGCTCACGAGAATCAATTCATTATCACGCGTAAAATATTTAGGTTTTTGTAGAGAAAAGAAAACCAAATAATATAATTCGTAAAATTGTATTAAAATTATATACAATAAGATAAGAATGCACGTGTACAAATCGAAAAATCACCATTAGACTCAATTTCCGCCACTCAATACCTCGATATAAGGCAGAAAGTAGTGAACGGAGTGTCCTAAGTACTATGCTCTTCACAACTATCCAGTCCACGGCGATCTCTCCTGTGCTTCCTACATCCAGCGGCATCCGAAATGAGAACATCCGTAGGAGAAAAACAGTAACCAACATTGCTCGAAGAATTGCCCAGCTGAAGTGGTAGTGGGCGGGACACATAGCGAGGAGAACCGATGCCCGTTGGGGCGAAAAGGTTCTCGAGTGGCGACCACGTACCGGACGACGCTCAGTAGGTAGGCCTACCACAAGGTGGTCCGATGATCTGGTCAAGGTCGCCAGATAAATATATATTTTTCTTTATATATTTACTAACCCAAGTGAAAATTATTTTAAAACAATAAACCGTAAATCCACATTACAAAGTGTTGTAGTTTGTTCAGAAACATGTGTACAATATTGTTAACAGAAACTAGTGATATATACTCATGGAATGAACACTAGAATGTTAACTGCATTCCCGTTACGAAATTCCTTATAAATGTATCTAAGTTTTTTGTATTACATAGTTAAATACAAATTAACTGTAAGTCTAATAGACTTGTCGATCGCTTAAATAACTTTGTTATTTTTAGCTTCACCCACACAGCAGGGTAGGCAGAGGGAACCTAGTGTTAAGACACTCCGTTCCCCACTTTCCGCCGAATTCGGAGGCTTGCGTGTTAAGTGGCGGAACTTAACGCCGCGCTTTACCTCGACACCAGAGCGAAGAAAATGGAAATATAATTTCCACTCCTCGAGTGGGAATCGAACCCACAACCAGTCGTTTACAGTCACACTCTTGTGCCACTGGGCCACGACTGGCCAATTAAATAACTTTGTTAAAGGCAGTTTCAGTATTTATTCTATTGAGGTGCAAGCAGAGAATATTTATAAATAACTATTTTTCACTATTCATTTATCGAGGAGTGGAAATATTTAATATTTCCATTTTCCTCGCTCTGGTATCTAGGCAAAGCGCGGCGCTAAGTTCTGCCACTTAACACGCAAAGTCTCTGAATTCGGCAGAAAGTGGGGAACAGAGTGTCTTAACACTAGGTTCCCTCTGCCTACCCTGCTGTGTGCGGGATACAGCGTGAAGCTAAAAAAAATATACAAGCAAAACCGGTATTGGACACGTTTATGCCATGATAAGTTAGAAGAATTTTCACGCTTTTTTCGGTGCCTAACTCAAGTCCGCTAGTTGAGGGGCAGTACATAATTCCGTACTTTGTGTTACTAGAGCGGAAAATGATTTAAATATAATATCTATAATCATTGCCCCGACTGGAAATAGAACTTACAACCAATAGCATTGACAGATGCTGTCCCACTGCGTCATGATGACCAGACGAATATATATCAGCAAGTGTGATGCTGACTGTTATTAACGACTTATTGTTAAGTTTCTTAATAATAGGAATAATTTAATAATAGGAATAATATTAATAATTTATGAAGAATATAATAAATCGTTACTTTTTGAGAAAAATGTTCAATAGTTATTCTGACAAATATTTCTCTATAGTTATTTCTTGTATAGTTATCCCTCGGCAACTTAAAAAGCTATCTTTATAAACGTAAAAAGTGCAGAGCGTAGTGACACTTCACTATATTATTTACATCATTATATGGGAGATTGTCAGAGACAGATCCATCTCTCAAGAAAGGTTGTAATCACAGCTATCTTAAAATTGGCCAAGTGTGAGTCGAAGTATAAACACGAAGACAATTGTAATTGACAAACTCGTAATATTTCTTATTTTTATTTTGATAAGGTGATATCGTGATACTCAAATCCGACATAAGTCAGTGAACTTGTTACAAGACTACAAAATATGACGTCACAAGGTTGGGTTAAAAAGTCAATCGAGATATTTTACATCTATATATGTATATAATTTTTTAAATAAATTATCAAAAATCATTTTTTAAATAAATTAAATGAAAAATAAACTGGCTCTCTGTACCCAGATTAACCTGGGCTTGAACAATGAGGCTTTCGTGGTTTCGTCGTGGTTTATATATTAGTTATGTATTGGACAATAAATAAAATAAAAAAAATGTATCTATCCACCAATGAAACTAAATATTCTAATATTATTTGACCCACTTCTTGCTGATTTGCTTGAAAATTTGCATAAATGTCCAAATACTATATTATACAAAATTTCTTGGCATGGTCCTAATATCCTTGCTAGGACGACGCGGGTGATGACTAATAAGTTAGCGTATATAGTTTTTCTTATATACTTTCTTGTTTAAATATCTTTGAGTCATAACAGCCATAAATAATATATTATATATGTCGCAGAGAAAAGGGCCAATAGCTATGTTATGAAGGAGTGACATCACCACAGCTGACGTCACTCGTGTGATTTTGATGATCGTGGATGGTGATAGGTCTAAAAATGAAACTGCTTAATATCACTGAAAGCCTAGTTTATTATTTAGGCACCGTTATATTATCACAGAGAGGTCTGCACTGTCTGAAGACTAAAGCGAGACCCCCGAGTATAAAAAATGCCGACGTATTTATACTGCAAATGGCAAGTCAAAACTACCTACTACTTTTTATTATTATTTTTGCATTGGCTTTATGATAAAATCTAAATACTTTACAAATTATTATTAAAAATTGTTTTAAATAAATGAATCTAACTATTATAATAATTTAACTCGTCATTGCGCCGGCGTATATAAGCGTTCTTTACATTTTATTCGTGGGTAGGTTTTATTAGACGAAACCGATTTACTATTTTATATTACACACAATCTCTTAATTATGTGGTATAGGTTAAGGAAGTTCTTTTTTTAAGCACATTTTAGGGACATGTTACTTTTTGGAAGTATAATGGAAGTATTAAATATATTTTATAATAACATTTTTAAAAAGTTTTTATATACATACTTTGTATATACAAAAAAATACATATTTATTAACATTTTTAAAAAAAATCAAGTACGTTGAAACTCTTATATTTTTGTCGATATTTTTCCAAATTTCCATTACTTAAATATTATTCCTAAGTATTAACATTAGGGAAGAGAGAAACCTACGCAATTTATTAAATATTATATCAATTTTAAAAGTGTATATATTTTAAATAAAAAATTATCATTTTTCCTGGAAAGTTAGGACGAATTTCCAGGAAAATTCCTATAGCATTACACGATAGCTTTAAATCTTCAGCCAAGTCAAAAAGTACTTACTATTATAACTAATGTTAACAATACTGTAAGTGAATTATAAAAGTTTGGAGGAAGTAGGTCAAGTAAAAAAAGGATATCATTATAAGGCTAGATATACAGTATAGATAGACAGAAGTTTATTAATATTAGATAATTTATTAAAATCCAGGCCATCGTACCTACTAAAACCGGTACATTTGAATAAAAAGACAATAGTTGTGGGTTCGATTTCCGCTGGCAAGAAGAGTTATAATTTTTTTTCATTTCTCTGCTCTGATACCCTGAGATAAAGCGCGGCGTTAAGTTCCGCGACTTAACACGCAATGTCTCATTTCGGAAGGAATGTGGACAACTGAGTTTCCTGAGTCTCTCTTTGAGATTCCCTCTGACGGCTTTTGCAGGATGACCGTGAATTATTTTTTTATTATTATTAAAATCTTTGCTGTTCGTGATTTTAACACATTTCAAATGAAACTATTTCAACCACAATAATTGGGTATATTGTGGCATTCGAAAATACATTGAGTATAACTCAATATTTCTAAGAATTTATAGTCGGTGAGCTACACTTAACAGAGTGTGCAAATAGTGTACCCGATTAATATAACTAGAATATCTTTTTATCTATCTCATTATAAGTTAATATTTTAAATGAGATAGATAGAAGGTCATTATACATAACTTTGCTCAATTTTAAAAAAACTTAAATAAGATAAAAGACACAAGTTTAATTGAGAAATATATTATCCAAGTGTCGGCTTCTACTCCTCGTTACTTATACCAAAAAATAATCAATTGTATTTCAGTGTATACTAACCTAAAAACTTACGCAGGACATCGAAGTGAAAATTTGGCACGGAAACCTAAAGACATAAGAATGACCTAAACAGCATGATATTCTCAGTATACTTTAGTCTGTGCTAGATATTATGATGATATACTAGTTATTGTCCTTAGATTCGTATGTATTGACTTAAAAATCTAAATCTAAAGTCTAATCTAAAGTTTCTTTGTTCCTGTCATTTCATTTTCCCGAAAATTAATTAACGCTCCCGTATTAAATGCAAGTGACTTTTTTAATGTTAGGATATCATTCCGATTGGGGACTCCGACGTGGTTATATGGGACTCCAGACTGAGCCGTCCCTATATCCGCCTCCTCGACTGCCATAAACCCAAGCCACGGGAATCCCAATCTTTCGTTAACACTCCAAGAAGTCCTCCACCTGCATGTCAATATTCAGTTTCCTATGCTCGGTTGTTTTGGCAATTTTCTTTTCTTTCTTTCTTTTTTCGCTGGGAAATGCTTTTACGCAGACCAACCGTTCGCAAGACAGGCAGAACTGCCCTGCGAACGGATGATACTGTGGGCTCACCAAAGAGCCCGATACTACCCACTAAAACCCAGCGGAAACCATCGCGAGACGTCGTAGGCTCGCTCGCGTATTTCCAGAGCACCCGCAGCCTCGATGACTTGCAGGAGAATCACACCGACCCTCCCACAGTAGCTCCTCTAGGGTAGGGGGAGTTAGAGATGCGCGTACCGCCTTCTTCTACTCCCTGGTCTCCGACGGCGGAGTGAGTTTGCATTGACGTTTGTTTGGCGCACCCGCTCCGCGGCCCCCTTAATTCAATGAATGACTGATTCAAGCCCAATTGTTCTGGCTATACGTTATCTGTCATATATATGTACTAAGTAATACTACTTAAATATTATGTAAGCTTTTAATATATAAGATATGTTCATTACTCAGGCCTGAAAGCGACAAAATAAAAATAATGTAAGCGACAAAATAAAAATAATGTAGTAAATACTTTCTATATACCGTTAGACAATACTTCTAAATGGGCATAAAATTTGCTTACAAAGTACTGTTTTTTGTCACTATTAACATTATAACCTCGAACGAAGGAATAAAAAATGTCAAAACGTAGTCTCATCCAGTATATACGTTTACGACTATTAAAAAATTAAATTTACAAGCGCATAAACGTTTATTACACATAATTTTAGACAATTGTAATGTATGTGAACTGAACATAAGTTTTATTGGTAGTATTTTGAGCTACAATGTTTGCATCTTCACGCTTTATCCCGCATTTTTTTTATTGATGAAAGGAAGGCTAACGAGCAGACGGATCACCTAACCCATGGATATCCACAACATTAGAAAAGTTCTGGATGCGTTGCCAACCTTAAGAGGGAAGGGGGAAAGGAGGGAAGAAAGATGGGGATGGTGGGAATAGGAAGAGAGCTGGCCTACATGCCATCGAACCGGAACACATCATCAGATGTTTGGCGATTCGTCTTTGACATGATAGTGGTCGCGAGCCAGTCGGAGAACGAATCTCCTACTTAATAACCCGTTCCACGAGTAAAAATGAGCATGACAAGAAGGTCAAGGAACCTAGTATCAAGACACTCTGTTCTTCATTTTCCACCTGAAATCGAGACATTGCGTGTTAAAGGGCGGAACTTATGGTCGCTTTGTTTTTAGTATTAGAGCGGAGAAATCACAAAATAATATATAACTTTCTAGATTAATATAGGAAATGACTTCTCCCCTTAGTGAGAATCGAACCCAAAACAAGGGGTTTTATAGTCAGATGCTGTCCAACTGTGCCACGATGGCCCATATTCAACAAACTTTATTTTATATGACTGCCAAAACTTCTATAAATTACTTTTTAATAACTAAATAATCGTTCTTTGAATGAATCATAGTTTACAAAAGAACTTTTAGAAGATTTAAATTTCTAATATAATGTAGTATATTCTTTTTAGTATCGTAGCAGTGACGTAGACATTTCGTATATTTTGCTACGTACCTAAAAGTGTTAAAGTACTTTCACACTGACAAAAAATACAGTGCGGTTGCAAACATATTTAAAGATGTAAATATAAACATTTAAACTTCTCGTTGCAAACAATATTAGTAAGTGATACAGAACTTTCATGTATCAATGAGTAGAAATTTATTTTTTTTTTTTTTTAGCTTCACGCTGTATCCTGCACACAGCAGGGTAGGCAGTGGGAACCTAGTAAAAAACATAAAATTATTTTGTTAAGACACTCCGTTCCCCACTTTCTATTAAATAGTTCCACTCCTCGAGTGGGAATCGAACCCACAACCGGTCGTTTACAGTCACACGCTTATGCCACTTGGCCACGACTAGCCCAAGTTTAATCATTAAATATTAAACGTTCAAATGGTTTTAGTATCGTGAACTAAATTGATGAAAGTTACATAATAACTATTGTGTATGTATATAACAAATAAAATTAAATACATTATATAACTAAATGTATATTTAGGCATATAATATAGATTATATACTAAACATTATTGTATTGAACATATAAGCAGACGTTAATCAGACCAACTTCAAGAAAAAAAATACCTCAACAAAATTCTAATAGCGTAGGACCATCTCGTTAAATTGATCAAAAATCCTACATTAGCTCAAAATTCATACATCTAGTCCATTCACTTTGCAGTATAGACACCATCGTAATCGATAACTACTCGTTTCGGAAAATGTATTTTTGAGAAAACATTTTTGTATATTTAGACGCAGGAAAAATGACCTTGCCTA